>OZ012696.1:18971237-18981237 GCA_963942565.1 Maea johnstoni
CATTTCTTATATTCATTTGCCAAATAAAACTACATTTGATAGAGTATTGTGCATGAATGTGAATATGTGACTCTGTAACATTTGGTGACCGTGACTCCGTAACAACTTTACAGGACTTTCTGTGATGTTTTTCTTAGTAAAACCAGTTTTGGTAACAATCATAACTAAACTATTGTAAATTATGTTGTTTAAAACAAGTTTATCTATCTACAGATTGAGTTTTCTTTTAGAGTAATTCATGGTAATTGGACCAAATAAAACAACATTTGATAGAGTTTTGTGCATTTTTATGAATATGTGACTCCGTAACGTTTGGTGAGTGTGACTCCGTAACGCAACCTTCAGTAATGTTTTTTTCAATAAAACCAGTTTTGGTAACAATTATAACTAATTTTTTGTCTTATGTTGTTAAAAACAAGTTTATCTATCTACATATTGAGTTTTCTTTTAGAGTATCTAATTGCAACAGCAAGAAAAAGATATTTGATTAAAACCTTGAAAAACAGGTGGTAATTTTCCGTGACTCCGTAACGGGCATGATTTTTCACTTTTTAACCATCAAAAATATTTTTTATGAAAATAAATTTTATACCATAATAAAGTACTTCACAAGCCCTTTCTAACCATATATAACTTTATATCAATGCCTTTTTAATAAAACTGTTATTTAGCAGTGAACAGCAAATCTGTGACTCCGTAACAACTTGACTTTGCCCATATATATATATATATATATATATATATATATATATATATATATATATATATATATATATATATATATATATATATATATATATATATATATGTGTGTGTGTGTGTGTGTGCCATATGTTGATCTAGTCCCTTTACAATGGGCTCCCAATTTAAGTGTGAAGTCGCCTGGAACCACATGTATGCTTCACTGGTTTGCTATTTAGCACCTTCAGTAATTCAGCGAACTCAAATTACCCTTTTTTGGTCTTTTACATGTTGACGCCCCCTTTCACTCCCTTAATATAGGACTTTTATTCGGATACGATACAGCCCACTTGATCAAGAGACCATATCATAGCAGGAACTACCTAGTTATAACGGCTGATGCCATAGGATTTATTCTGGGATGAAGAATTTAATGTTACGTTTGAAAATGACATTTTAGGAAAACTAGTCAATAACTATTTTGGGTGTCCTGGTGGGGGGGGGGGGGGCGTTTATGTGGGTTTTGGTGTCCACATTTTGGACACCCAGACACCCCGCAGGCTAAGACCATGGTAGCCATTTTATCCCTTGATATTTTTGGCATTTTTAACCCAACATATCTGGAATGTTTGTAAATATAGTGAAATCTGAAGTGAATATGCTGCACTGCTCTGGGCTCGTCCCCTCTGTGCAATGTTTAGCTGGTTTTACTGTATCTTGCGCGGCCCTGTAGTATGCAGAGAACATAGAACAGACTGGCCATTTAGAAATAATACCCATATCCACTTATTACCACGACCACCCATAGACATCCTGCAGAGTTCCCTCATCTCATTTGGTCTGTCCGTTACGGTCTTTTCTAAAACATGATTTTACCAAAATATATTTTAATAACGTTATTTTAATAGCTAAGTTTACGTTAAACACTTCTTACTTCGATTATAAATTTGAATCATAACATCATTGGCAATGATTGCCAATGATACAATCGATGTGTGTATGTATGTATGTATCTATGAATGTATATACATTATACAAATATGACATGCCAGTGTGGGTATCCTGATGGAATGTCTCCCAGAGGGAGGATGGTCCCGAGGGGCATATTTGTTTTACTATATCGAACAAACCCCAATTTGGTCAAATATCAATGAAAACAACAATGACTGCCGGTACTACGTCCGCTGGTGCCGTGGAAAAGAGCGTCTGCTGCTTTGTTTACAATGTCAAGGTTACAGAAAACTGATGATTCACACATTCCCCGCTAGGCGTCACTAGTGAAAAACGGTGGCCATAACGCCGATCAGTGGACATGATGATTGGCAACTGTTAATGTAGAACCCTACTCGATACACGGGTCATTTTTAAAACTTGAATATCTGAAAACTGAGTTTAATGAAGACAACGGCACTTATGCTCTTGTAAAGGTTACATCTCATAGTTGCCGAATAATGTTAAACTTATCAATAAGTGACTATTTTGAGGTAATGCGGCACCCGTAAAGAACATATCTGGATGTGTTTCGTACTTTGGCAAAATGTCAAGACTTACCCTTTACTTGAAAATGAGAGTCTACCATATGATTATCCATGTCTTTGGTAATGTGCAAGGTCCTACCTCAACAGGGAATCTGCACGATGGATATTTTAAAAACATTTTTGAATGTTCCCATAAGCCTCAAAATTTCCAACAGCACGTGGTTTACATAGTAAATGCTGATTTTCAGGTCCTGTCAGAAATCAAGGTACCTGTCATATCTGTCATATTCTAAAATACTGGCTTCGAAGACTGTATCGTTACTCACTTTCAGCCAAAAAATGAGATGAAAATTTTGGTCAAAATGGTCTAGGCCGAATGAACCGACACGGTTAAAGTAGACAGCCATGTCGCCTGGAACCAATTTAACACGGAAGGCCCAAGGGGGCCCGCCCTTTGTTCTCTTGACCAAAAGAAATTCGCTAGGTCGAGGTTCGTTGGGAGTGAACACCGCTCATGTGTAATCTTTTGTTTTGATATCCATTCTTAGGGGCCAGACAAAGACACCACCTAGTGGTGATAATCTTGGTGTACTAGACTATCAGCTTAAGGTGATAGTCTAGTACACCAAGATTATCACCACTAGGTGGTGTCTTTGGCTGGCCCCTGATAATGGATATCAAAACAAAAGATTACACATGAGTAGTGGTCACCCGCCACGAATCTCGACCTCGCAACTTTGTATTGTGGTACGACCACGAGCACAAAAGGCGGGTCCCATTGGGCCCTCTGTGTTAAATTGGTCCCAAACAACATGGGTGTCTGCTCCGACCATGCAGATTCCTTCCACTTTTGGCTGAAAGTGAAAAACGATACGGTCTTCGAAGCCATTTTTTTTAGAATATGACAGATATGAACCCCCTCTAGGTGCAAGGTCATGCCATAAGTACCTCGTAGTATGACAGGACCTGAAAATCGGCATTAACTACGTAAACCGCGTGCTGTTAGTAATCTTGAGGCATATTGGAACATTCAAAAATGTTTTTCACATACTCATTGTGCAGATTCCCGATTTAGGTAGGACCTTGCACCTTACCAAAGACATGAATGATAAAATGGTAGAGTTTGGTTTTCAAGGAAAGGGTTAGTCTTGACATTTTGCCAAAAAACGAAACACGGCCAGATATGTTGGTAAAGGGTGCCACATCAACTCAAAATAGCAAATTATTGATAAGTGTATCATTATTCTGTAACTATGAGATGTAAGCTATAAAATAGCATAGGTGCCGTTGTCTACATTTAACTCAGTTTTCAGATATTTAAGTTTTAAAAATGACCCTGTTATCGGGTAGGGTTCTACCTTAAGTCAGCCAATCACGGCTTACGATCTTAATATGAGGTATAATAAATATATATATATATATATATATATATAATGCAAGGTGCAAAATATTAAAGCAAAAAACAATGCAAACAAAAGTGACGCCTTTGGTGTCATCACGAAACAGTGGTCTAAATAGATCAAAGTCTACCAAAACAGAGACAACGCCCACCATCGTTGTATATTTTCTAACATTTGTTGTATCAAGTTATCAACGATTTATTTCCTTCGGTTGTATGTATGTAATTATTTCGGTAGTCGAAACTACTTTCAATATACTACTTATATTGAGTTTTTTTTTACTACATTTCAGGTAATAACCCTATGCAGATTCGTGAAGACGGTGGTATGCCACGTGACAAGCACTGGGCTCCCTACGTGTCCAACGACTCGCTCCACTTCGTGCACAATATCGACCCCGTCCACGTGCTAAAGTGCGCGATCAACGGCTCGTGCGACTTCGCGCACTACGAGGGCACGCGCTCAGCTAATCACGTGTTCCACGTGCGCCAGATCCACCTCCGCGGGGGAACTCCTTTTGTAGAATACCAGTGGCCCTACTATATAGGATTCGCTCACTCGCTGCTCTACAAGAGGCGAGATTATCATAAGAGATATTACTCCGCGCATTTGATGGTGTATAACGCGCAGACCACTCGTTTTGTATACTGCAGCGCATCCGTAGAGGTCAACATGGAGATCTTTCTGGACGCGCCCATGGTGAGAAAACAGTGGATCGACGATAATTTCATATTTCCAGTGGGAATTATTCTGGAAAACCCCGACACGGCCACGTTCGGCGTGCATGTTAATGATTACAGCAGTGTAGCGCTGAGACTGAGGGGCTTGAGAAAACTGATGTCAAAGGTCATGACCCTTGACCGGGAGGACAATCCAAAACGAGGCCCGCCACCCGGGACACTGCAGAACTATGTGTTCGAGGTGGAACAGAATAGGACAGGCATACTATTTCAGACTGGCGCCAAACACGGAGACTAACGTCAATGTAGATACATCCATGCAGGAATTACTGGAAAACTCTTAATATCGAATGTGATCCATCATGGATATGGTGAATTAGGCCAACTTTTCATGCCAACGAAGTTTAGTACATTAGCCATATTTTAAATGGGACTGCAGGAATATGAATTGATGGAATTGAACAATGGCATTAAAGGGATAGTAAACCCAAAAAATCATTACCTACCATAATGGAGGAGCTTGTTTCAAGGTTTAAAATGGATCTTCGTGAATCGTCGTTCGCAGTTAAGTGCTCAGCGGTTATTGAGTAATTGCAATTCAAACTCATTGAGAACATCTAATTGTGGCGCCATCTTGTTTTTTTTGAGGTTTCACATCTGCAATAACGCCCCAACTAGAGTCCAGTAGAAGGACTTCCAGCTCTGATGTTGGCACAAGACAATCATGCCTCCATCTCTATCTGATGTGAGACTGAACTGGTCAATTAGAGCTACAGTGCCGACATTTAATTCCTGCACTAAAAGCCTGGGCAGACTGGGCATAATACACGATCGCATGTCCAATTGCCACCGGGTTTCTTGGGTATGGATGCATGGATGACCTCACAACTCAAAATAGCCTTTATTCGCAAGCTACGTGGGTCATTGTGAGCTTGGTTTATTTCTTTGGCATGTTGTCCCTGGGTGTTTGTACAACCAGGCATTGGCAGACGTCCGGTTGACTGGTGCAGGAAGTAAATGTCTTTACGGTGCGTGTGCTACAAATATGTGATGTCACAGGAAGTGACCATTAGCTGCCAACATGGCTACCCCATAGAGCTTCAGCAGAGGCCCCGATTCCTTAAATATTGGCATGTTCAAACTTTAATATATCCAATGCTAGAATGGTTCGAAAAGCAGATGGGGGTTCGTTTTGAATCTTAAAACAGTCTCTTCCATTAGAGTAAATTATAATTTTCTTGTTTACTATCCTCTTTAAAAAACCTTGCTTTCAAACGATTCCAAATGTTTTTTATGAACCTTTATTGACGTCATTGGCCCTTAGGACGTCACTGCAGGAAGCAAACCTCAGCTACATGTAGTCAGTATATGTAGATCAAAGTGTTTTGCAGTGATCACGTTCTTAAAGTGAAATATTTGTATAAGCATAATACATACAGAATGATGTAACTCGAAACAACACAGGTGAAAGTTAATGGGTCCATATAGGGTTGTAATGGGCGCGATAATACACAGGCATGTAACAGGCTCGTTGTGTGCTTACTGTGTTAATGGGCCTGTTACGTGCTCAAAACGGGCATGTAATTTGGGTTCGTGGAGTTAGTAATTTCAAAGTTTCAAAAGAAGTTTGGAGATTTGTTTTCAATCTACATTTTTTTGAAAATGTTGTTCCTATGGCTTTCTGCTGCTGATTGTTCCTAGCAATCACTTACATTGTACCTATGATGCCTTTATGCTACAGGACACACACACACACACACACACACATATATATATATATATATATATATATATATATATATATATATATATATATATATATATATATATATGTGTGTATATATGTATACAGTTTATGTATATATATATATATATATATATATATATATATATATATATATATATATATATATATATATATATATATATATATATATATATATATGTGTGTGTATTTCAACTAATAATGTCTCGTTCATTACATCAAGCCATGCCATTTTTCTAAAGTTTTGTATACGCTAAATACTGATCCCTGACAAGATATTTATACCATGCACACACTTCACAAACTTATGCTTAGTCAGTTCCAGTAAAAATAGAATGTTATCAAAATAAGAATTCTGATTAGTTTAATGGATCACTCTGTTGCCATTTGGCTGCTGTCCGTTTCAGACCCATTTAGATAACTTGTCCGCTTGGACCCGTTAGCTTTTACCTGTGTATAGGGGGGTTGGCGATTGAGATGTTCCATCCATGTCTTCTGATACATTTTTCATTTTTCTGCTCCAAGTTGCTTTTTGATATTTTTGTAAAAAAAAGGTCTAAGGCTAGTTTCTCACAGTTGACTCATCTAGGACATGTGTGAGTTGTTTAATGTCATTTTTATGTTTGTAAAACATATATGCCATTTTTGCCTTGTTTCAGGTTATGAGGCAAAACAACAGGGCATATATTATGATGTTAAACATATGCTTCAATTCGTTAAGTCTTAGACCTGGGACAGGTTTTTGACGCTACCATCGAGACAGACAAGAACAGAGACTTTTTATTATAAAATATTGTCATCGCAGTTTTAAAAAGCACACGTCTGCTTCGAGCAATTAGGATGACAAAACTCTGTGTGAGAATAAATGTTATAGACTTAACACTTCGCTCATCCAGTTGTCTTTATTCATCTATTTTACTGTACACCTTATTGACTGCAACCAAGGGCATACAATTGCAAATTTCAAATAACCAAAAATTAGATAAATCATGCCATAGAATATTCTTAATAACAAGGATGCACAGAAATGCACATTACAAAAAAATCATATCAACTTACTTTGATATTCATTCATCAGATAAATCATTTCTCGTACAGTTGAAAGGGTCTATTTAACCACCAGAAGTATTCCCTTCTAAGATATGCTTAATATCTTCTCTTCTTTTTACAATCATTCGGTACATTCCATTTATGGCTTTACTAGATATTCCACATGCAGCATTGTCTAGCTAAAGAACTCTTTATGACAATGTCACCTTTGTCCATCCTAAACCAAAGTAACGTGATTATTGAGGAAATCCCTAATTTCCTCTTACAGAATATCGCGGAATATCGCCAACATATTTTCCATGTCTTTCTCTATCATCACCAAAGTATCACACATGAAAATCAAGATAATTTCTAAGGACCATAACATTAGAGAGAATAGTGTAGGATATTGAAGAGATCATAGGCAGGTCATTTTCATTTATCACCTGCTATGCTGTAATTCTCTACGCTGATTGGTCAATAGGCGTTAGACTGGGAGCAGTTCACACATTTTAGATTTAATATCGAATGGCAGAATTTAATATTAACACTTGAACGGCCATTTTAATTGATAGCTCGCGTAATGAGTCGGCCGAAGGCCGGCTCAGCGTAGCGAGCATTTACGGTATAGGATGTCAACAATGCCATTGTCAATGGAAGTACATACTGAGGCCCTTGAAACCGTGTCCGCACTTCCGTCAACACTTCTGTCTGTTCGTCTCTTTGTCTCGCTTGCTCGATAACCTCGCGGGAAATGAGCACAACTTTTTGCTTTAAGAGCACATTTTGCCGCCAGATCGTTTCATGTTTTAAATATTTCTTAATCAAATAATACATTTGGATTGTTTCCTTTAAATTGTGTCAAAATAGCGTTTTGGTCGCCGACTATCGTGCAACACACGCCGAACTATGCAACAACTGAAACATACATGCTCACGTGCGACAAATGCTGACGTCTTGAAATGACGTCATGTTACGATGGAATTCCGCGCATTCCAAAGTCGTAACTTCGATGTTCACGGTAAAACTGACTTTACTCGTCTTTCCGTGAATCGATTTCAATGCAGTTTAAATCGCTACAACCACCACAAATAATTCTACATGTCTCTTAATTCTAGAGGAAATCTGTCGTGAAATGACGATTTTGCTACAGGTTGAAGTCGTAGTAATTTTTATGCCATATTTTCGGTCAATCGCTACGCATACTGTGTGTGGTTATTGCACAAATATGAAGCTCATATGAAGGGACTTCCAATATGTTTCAGCGAAGTTTAAGTAAAGAATGACGTCACGGATAACAATAACAAACACTTTGTGACTGCATTTGAAGGGGAATGCAGAAATATCATCGAGCTGCGCGAGCATTTAAAGCTTTGCTTTCTCATCATATTATTACCACTTGGCTATTATTCTGGCCCCTAGAGGTCACCAGCCTCGTTCTGGCCTCCAAAGTTATTTTATGATTGGCGGGGCCCTCAGGCCACGCCTATCTGGGAAGCTGCTTTGAAATGTCCATAGTCCGGACGGCCATGTTGGAAATGCTGAGGCCGGACTGAATATAATTCTCTATTCTGATTGGTTATAATATAAATGTTGGCCCGGTACATTACCTTTGCCGCGAAAAATCGTGCCTCCAAGTTTTAAATATATAAAATGTTTTAAGCGGACATAAAGTATATTTCTCAGTATAGGAAAGAAAATTACTAAAATAAAAATTACTATGTGTATAGAATGAAATCAGGAGACTTCGTAACCAAACTGGTTCGTAACCAAACTGATGCGTACCCAAGTAGCTTCGCACCCAAGATATTTCGAAGTCTCCAGCTTGCGCCTAGAATTCCGATATTTGTTTCATTTCTACAAAAATGATACAAATCTAGTCATTATAAATTATTTTCCTCTATAATGTTAATGTTCTTTATACATCCGGTTCCCTCACAAGTTCATAAATAACTTTGCATCTACAACCGTACTTGTTTTATGATTTGCATTTGTTATTATTCTTAGCATGAAAGATAGATCCCACTCGGCTCCGCCACAGTGGGATCTGATTGACTTCAGCAAAACATGACTTTTGCAGAAGTTAAAAAAAGGTATTATTATTTACGCCCTGTTGGAAAGTGCGGTCCGGTCTGATAGACCGGACCGCACTTTCCAACAGGGCGTAAATAATAATACCTTTTTTTAACTTCTGCAAAAGTCATGTTTTTTTTTAAATTTCGTAACAACACGCACACACACACACTACAAAACATACTGGTACATATAACAAATAAAAGGTGCATCTTTCTGTACAAAATTCGAGGATTATGGATTATGGATCATGAGACGAATGTCTTAAATGTTATACCCTACTTTTCTTCAACTTCAGATATGATTGGCGATATTTCCCTAAAACCGGTGATAGATCTGACCATTATTGTTCAAATATTGGAATTTTCACCTCTATTTCGGCATGGTACTGTTCATATTGTAACTGCACTGAAATATGATATTTCATATTTGATTTCTGCGATATTAGTCACCTTACATTTGAAAGTGTTGGTGTAAATACTTCTTTGTCAATAAAATCCTTTTCATATACCTAGACAGTAAGACACATTCTGAGCTATCTACTCATTCCCAGAAACCGTATACGAGACCTTTTTGTCGATAAAACTTGTACATAATACTCACTTTTAATGAAATCACAATTAGTTCCGAGTCTTTCCGCAAGGTGGCAGCGAGTAAATGAACCTAATGCCCAAGTTAGTTATTTTTGCATTTTGAATTTTCTGTTAATGGGTTTGATTGTATTATCCTGTAGCATCCAAAAGTGCTTGTTATTTTGCTTTTTGGATGGTGGGGGGATATATGTCTAACCAAAGTATATATCGGAAGATATACTACAGAAAAATGTTTATAAAATCCATCCGAAAAATCTCCTTAAACAGTTCATACATCCATCCAAATAACCTCCAGGAGTAT
>OZ012696.1:18983737-19016237 GCA_963942565.1 Maea johnstoni
GAAGTATGTTCAATACCCCCATTAATCCCCCTACTTCTGAAGGGGTATTCTAATGAGAGGGCATATCTATAGTATACCAATTGCCACATCTCTTAAGAAAAATCGTCCACATACTTTTTTAATTCAAGAAACCTTTTTAACGAGTTCGTTTTAAAGTTTTATCTAAAAGACTAATGTTGTGTAACTTCAAGCTTTCATGATATACCTCTTCATCGGGAATCTTTTTTCTCTATTATAGAGGTTGTCCACTGCATATAAAGTGTTGTTGATTACTTTACTTCAAGGAAAGGTAGGGCTAGGAAGACACAGAAGCATATGGGTAATTTTAGGCATGGGTAGGAACTTGATTATTGTCAAAAATCTTTACCGAGTTGCGTTTCTTGTTTGCCAAGTTCTAGCTACAGAATGGACAGAATCAAAGATGTAAGTTATAACCCTTTCTGGTCTGACTTCATAAAAAGTGTCGATGCCTTGTTCAAAACAGATATCATTAGCCACAGAGACGTTATACACGAAACTCCCCTTTGGTTTAATCCAGATCTTAGAAATGATTTTATAAAATCATGGTACGATAAAGGCATCAGGAAAATCATTGATTTGGTAGATACATATGGTAGACCGATGGATCTCCATCGTTTCCAAAAGCTTTCCAAATCAAAACAAATTTCTTGGAATATGGAAGAAGATTTTCCGGAATCGAATTCTCCCCTTCCAAGCAACAGCTACCTCAACATTGTCATCCACATGGACAAAAAGGTGTGTCTAATCTATACAAAATGCTCCAAGGTAGATAATACGACATTGTTGAGGAAGCATGTAATAAAAGGAACAATAATGCAAACCTTTCATTGACACCTAATGAAATGTCTGAATCCTTTAAGAGACACAGTGTCTTAATTGACGACTCCTATGCCAAATACATTCAATTCAGAACTTTTCATCCTAGATTTTTTACCAATGACAGACTATACAAAATAGGTATTAAAAGAAATGATATCTGTAGTATGTGTCAGAATGCGTCTGACAGCAACTCGCACATGTTGCTACACTGTCAAAAATCTAAAAAATTATGGTCAGACATTGAAAGATGGATTAACCATCTAAGTGCAAAAGACTATATTCTAACAGAAAACAGTATCATAACTGGAGATATCAACAAAGTCTGCCTTCTCACTACTATCATACTATTTGCTAAAATAGCAATATACTCTGCGAAAATAAAAGAAAAAACACCAAATTTCTTTACTTTCAAAAACTTATTGAAACAACAATACATACAATCAAAGTATTGTGCAAATATCACTAGCAAAATGGATAAATTTGAGAAGGAATGGCATCTCCTAGTTAATGAATGGGATTAACATCTGACAACAATTATATTTCAGACTAACCCTCCCAGATGTTCTAGTGTTATGGAACGGAGGTCAAACTAACCTTTTAAATTGTAAGTTGCTCTAATGCGAGTAAACACCCAAGATAGTATGTATTAGTATACGATCGTCATAGCTGGCAGGCAATGAATAAAACCAAAAATTCTAGCTAGATTTTTAAACTCCCCCGTTTTCCTGAAAATAATCAGCTTTGTAATTTTCCCCTATTGCTAATGTCATAATATATGTCCATAATATGCAATGTTTCAACATGCTTCCGCCTCGTGAGGCCCCAATTTTCAATACATTAGTTTTCTCTTTGTTTATTTCTAAATCATATACAAATCTTAATCTATTTTAATATTCTAAATTTCTCGATGACAGTACTTAAAGAGCAAATGCACCATCAGGATGTGTCAGGATCAAAATGAGTGTACATACATCTCAACTTTCAAATAAGTCCTCCTCTGCAATCCTCGGTTAGGGCTTATGAAAATGAGTAAAAACCAGGCCTGAGGCCGGGTATGGAGGCTTCCACTATCAGGACAGGGCTACACATTTTAAGCACCAACCTCTGATTTGTCAAGAAATAGAAAGTCACTACAGGGGTCATTATCTCAAAATAGAAGTGAGACAGCACTGATCTCCATAGTATTAGGTATAAATCTAACCTATTATGATAAAGGTTTATTGAAGACTTCTAAATTTTTCCATTGAATCTCTAAGACTTCAAACTAAAGGTTTACTGACAAAAACTTCCATGAAATGTACCCATAATGCCTGATTTTATGGTAGATTTATCCAGAAATGACTGAAAAAGTGAAACTTTATGACTCTGTCGCTAACAAAACAAATGCCATTACTAAATGGATTTTATGAGGCAAATTTATGTTTGGATTATCAGCTGATAAGGAAAAGGTCATTTCCAGGGCTCTTACATTTGATTTGTGTTGGTGGATAGAAACCATTATGTCCTAATTGCTATGATATACACATGTGCTGATCACCTACAGGAAATAGTAACACATGTGAGTCAGTAAGCTGGCCCTCTTGGGAATTGAGTCAAGACAGGGCCAGATTTCGATGTATATTATTTTACTTCCTGTCATCAAGATGATGATCTAGGGTCTTCAAATGCATCTTAGAAGGGTGGTCTGAATATATGACTGAAATCTACTCGTTTCTTGCCAATAAACCTTGTTAAGAATAACTGTTATGGGGAGAACTTATACCAAACCCTTTTGAAAATGGTTTGATATGGCTGTCATATACCCTTGGTTTGTCTCCACCCCTTATGATAATCCAATATCACTATCTGGTGCAAAAGTCAATTTGAGTTTTAACTGTACAAGAACATAACTATTTAGTGAATCAAATGCTCCAAATCAATGACAAGTCACTCAGTTCATAGCTGATAGTGATAGCCTCTGCAATTATGTAAAGAAGTTATTTCATTTGCAATGAAAAGTCTAATTGATGGAATATAGAGTAGTGTTTGATTGCAAGGAAATGAAGGCATTGTTGACCATACATTGTTTGTCTGCGGCTTAAATCATCTGTGTAGGTTTAATCATATATATTGAAATGACTTCTTACTGTTCAGACACATATAATTCACCTGTTTCTGTGTGCGTTTTTCTGCTTTTTTGGCATGGCTGCTATCCACTAAATCCTGCTTTAATTAATGCAAGAATGGTTGGCACTGCATCTCTTCTCAACTTTTTTCTCTCTTGATATACCATTAGTCTTGCCTGCATATCATCCAAGCAGCAGGATGCCACATACCATTTTATATGAGGCAAATTTGAAGTTCTAGACACTCCATCCAGTATCAGTGTTGCGGAGCCATTGTGCTGCTAAATTCCTTTTTTCTGGATGTATGATCGGATTAGGGAGTGTATAAAATGTTCTTATGTCACTCAGATTCCTGTCAGTCCCATTATTACATCCGTATGCTGCACAGAGCACCATGATTCATGAATTTCCCAACATGAGTAGGAGAACTGCACTGACTGTAGTACTCAGCACCAGAGCAGTGGTGCTTAGCTGACGACATAATAGGTCATGTGACCTACAAAAAAGGCGCCCCCATGAAATTGGGTAGGAAGCCCCTGGCTTCACAAAAACTTGCAATTTCCAACAGGTACTGGGAATTGATTTGTGAGTTGGGCAATTGACACATACAATATGGCACTACACTTTTAACACAAGTTATCCAACTGGTGCATTGGCCCTTTAAGCCCTCTTCTACACATATAGTAGTATCATTGACATATTGAGAGACCTTAAACTCTGCACTATACTGGACCAGCACATGAGATTCTGAGATTATTTCTGCACATAGTACAAACACCACAGTGCGGGTTCAAATCACGCCCGGTACAGGTGAGAACTGTGCCAGTGACTTGGGGTAATAAAGTGATTTTCGCTGGGTAATCTCCTTTCCACCGCCAGTTATAGCTGGCTAGTAACTACTAAGCCACAATAGGGCAGAAAAGGTGACGATAAAGAATATTCCAAATTCAACATAGTACAGGAACGTAAGGGGTTAATGGGTTACCTCGCCGATAACTCCCTGAAGTTGACTGGGCAAATAGGACAGGAGTATATATAAGAATTTCTATGAAAGTTAAACACTGTGAAAGCGTAACTTGGCACATAGTCCACACATGTTTAGCACTGCAGTCTTGATAGATGTAGTGCAACGTTTATACATATAAATACTCTCTCTCTCTGTATGTATGTATGCATATATATATATACTGTATATATATATATATATATATATATATATATATATATATATATATATATATATATATATATATATATATATATATGTATGTATGTATGTATATATATATATATAGATATATAGATAGATAGATAGATAGATAGATAGATAGATAGATAGATAGATCGATCGATAGATAGATAGATAGATACATACATACATACATTCATACATACATACATACATATGTAGGTAGATACATAGATAGATAAGCAGTTGAAGCAGGAGGAAACTTGAGTAGCTAAGGAATACCACCACGTAACTCAACTCCAGGTCATTGGCAAATCTGGCAGTGGTGACTGACAGCGAGCAGTCAGTGCCTGCCTTAGACCACTCATCTATCAGCGCAGCACCTGGCGATTGAATAGTGTTTTAATAGATCAAGTATAATGAAATTGTAAATACGATAAAACATATTCATTGAAAATAAATAGAAAATACTCACGCATAAGCATGTTCCTGCCGTTTGTAAAAAAAAAGTTTGGAAGTCAAATTAAAGAGTTGAATGTCCCTAAAATCATTAAATCTATGTTCCATTTTATCGAAATGCTATCTTCTCATTTCTCTCCCTCAGGTTGGGGGTACCTACCATTTTATTTCTAAGCGCGTGTGTGAGTGTAAGTATGCTTATGGCTTTAACACGATGTATCTCTATGACGAGAGTTTGATGTAGCGTGGTGATTTTGACTGATGAATTATGACACAGTCACGCAAGAACCTGCCTGACTGCAACGGTGAATTTACTGTTACGTATTAAAAACGAGTTATTGGAAAAGAGAAAAAAATATCCTGTAAACATGCACATTGACACAGAGAGGAAGACGATAAACAAACGTCCCTCTCCCATCCAAGTCTAAGTAGGACACACCCTGTTAACCATTCCAATAAGAGGGCTACTTTCGTCCAAAGCACAAGCCTTAGGACGAAAAGATTTTGAAAACCATCTAAACCCTGTTATGTTGGTATTCATTGGATAGCTCTCGATGAGCACTCTCTGATGAGTACCCATTCGCCAGGGTTTCGGTCATTTCTCAGGTTTTTTGCGTATTTGTGTATTGCCCAAACTAGCCACCTGGCCTGCAGCATACGGGTTAGGAATTGGTCCAGTTGCTTCCCGCAACGACCATCTAAACCCTGTCACGTTTGTATTAAATGGATAGCTCTGGCTGAGTACTCTCAGATGAGTACCCATTTGGCAGGGTTCCAGTCATTCTTCAGGTTTTTTGCGTATTTGTGTATTGGCCAAATTAGCCACCAACAGCATAAAGGTTAAAGTGTAACTCCACCTTCAAAATTAAAAAAGATATGTTTTAGAGCTCAGTGTCACCTTTCTCAGGACACCTTGATTACAATTATACTCCGCAAATTGACTGAGATATTTAAGTTTGTATCTTGCAAAATACAGCAAATTCATTGCTTCAGCATGTTCATGGAGGCACCATGTTGGAGCTTATCAGAAACAGGAAGTGATGTCATACTGCTACATCCAGGCTGAGTACCATTCAGAACTGAACACACCAACACATTCTCTCATTAGTAAATGACTTGCAAAGAGGATAGTGATGTATCAGACTCAACAAACAGAGGCACTGTGTCTCGGTGTATACCTATATAGTGAAAGTTATATTTACTAGAGGTAAACCAGGTTATATGTGGAGAAAGCAATGAGGGAAAAGATACCTGTAGCAGAGGGGTTATAAATGAGCGTTATGGTTCAAGAAATTCTACCAGTTTACAAAATAGCCTAACATTTTGTATTCTTACATTGTCCTGACACTGTTTTCTTGCTATGAAAGGAAGTTTACAACTAGTTGGCTGTGTGTGCATTGTCAGTATGTCAGCTGCTCAGGAATTGACTGCAATACACTTTAATCTCAAAGGAATTGCATCCGCCCTAGTCCCATACTTTACCCAGGAGGTTAACTGCAATAAACATCCTCTGGGCACAGTTATTTCAAATTGCAGTCAGACTAGTTACTGTTAGGAAAACACAAGTATAATATGATGCTGGCATGGCCAGGAAGCGAGCGCGAAGCTTCGGATGATTTCATTTTTTTGGTCCTGACCATAAGATTAATTGTATTCATACTACGATTTCAACCTGTCGCAAAATAATAATTTTGTAACAGATTAAAGACAGCAGTTAAAGGCTACTAGTACGAATTGTGAGGTTTTGAAATAATTTGGAACCTGGCGAGTAACTTAATTTTGCCGTAAACATTGAGTCCATGACTGTGGCAACTTTTCTCGCTACTAAAGATGTCATAAAACTCACTAAGATTTCAACCTTTCCCTGAATCTTCATTTTGCTACAGATTTAAAAGCAAATAAAAGATATAAAAGAGAAGGAGAATAACAATAGAGGAAATTGTGGCGATTCTAACGATCTACACTGCACTAAAATTGACCCACGGAAAGGCGTAGATTCGGAGGAGACCAAAAGATAACATAGGTTGAACGAAAAAAAAAGGCATACAAATAACAGCAATTTAAACCTGTCGCAAAATCTTTATTTCTCAACAGATTGGAAAGCAAATTAAGAAGCATGTACAGGAAATTGTGACAGATCTAATGTAAACCGCATTAATATTGACCCACGGAAACGTAACTTCGGATGATTTCGTTTCATAATGACCAAAAGATAGCATCGATTGAGAGAAAAAAATTGGCATTAAAATTGAACGATTTCAACCTGTCGCAAAATCATTTCTCAACAGATTTGAAAGCAAATTGAGAAGCATGTAGAGATAATTGTGGCGGTTCTAACGATTTAAAGCCTGAAACACACCTGAGCAGCGCGACGCAGCGCAGCGCAGCGCGACGCAGCGCAGCAAAAGTGTGAGCAATTCACACTGTAGCAGCGTTTTGCTGCCGCAGCAAGCTGCAGCAAAATTTTAGCGCCAAAAAGGCACAATAGTGTTTAAAATCGTTTTCCTTAAAATAACGTCAATGTGGCCGAAAAAATTGAACAGAATCGCTTGACCTTTCGAATTTCTTTTAATTAATTGATACATATAATGTCTTCGCATTTGAACCCTACTAGTTATGTATATATATATATATATATATATATATATATATATATATATATATATATATATATATATATATATATATATTATATATATATATATATATATATATATATATATATTTATACATATATATATATATATATATATATATATATATATATATATATATATATATACATATATATATATATATATATATATATATATGTATATATATATATTTATACACATATATATATATATATATATATATATATATATATATATATATATATATATATATATATATATATATATATATATACAATCAAATTAGCTTTGCCAACAGTTGTACCATTTTAGATTAACTTTTTGAAACACTACCAATAACATCCCTTTGTTGAATTATTTTTCTATTTAGCAAGCATAAATAACTTAAAATAAGGACATTTTTCACATTTATAGAATAAAATTTTCTATGTTTAATATCTACCTTAAGCTTTATCTTCCGAAAAGTGTTTAATAGTTTTTTCTAAAACCTTTAAAGACTTTCGTTAACTTATTTTAGGAAGTCACCATGTCTCTCCAATTTATGTCTTACCATATGTTTACCTGCAGTATGTTCTTTGAAAAGTAGAGCACTGCGGATTTTATGTTATTAGAACGTTTTGGTATTGTGCTTATCTTCGTTAACACACCCTGGGGTGGCAGCACTTCCCTTACTATAAGGGATGTAGTTGCTGGTCTACACACGAGATATACATTTCATGTATAGGATCACGTCCTATCCACGATGACCTTTTTTGTCGAATTCTACTCGTGATGTATGAAAAGCAGGGTTACCTGTTAAAAAATATATTTTCGTATCTTGTGTATGTGGTATTGCTCTAGGCCTCCGCGGCAATAGCCTGGATAGTATGAAAAAATTATCTGAGTCCATTTTGGTATCTCTATCCAAGTATAGAAATATTAAAATTTTATTTGTATTTAAAAGACCCCTTGCACATTTTAATTATGAAAATATGGCATCGTACATGGTAGCGATAATAAGGGCTATAAACAGCAATACTTTCTAGTTAAGTATAAATTCATAAATCAATAATTGTTGTTTCGTCTTTATTTTTTCATTTCCACCATTTACAATTAGCCCAAAGTATGCCTTTATTAGACAGGTATTCCATGTACCTGGATGGTAGGGCCTTTTGGTAACTATTGTGAGAGGTATAACATGTCCAATCCAAGAGCAGAACAAAGTATCCTCTGGGGAAGGGAAAGGGTTCAGATATCATTGATGATTGTTAACCCCCACAGATCAATGATTAAAGATGATTAGTTTTGCATCGTTTTTCTGGTGTTGTCCTGCCAGTGAATAACCAGTGACATTTATGTGTCATATTTTCCATTCAATGTAACTCTATCCTCTGAATGCAATGTAACTGCCAGCAGACTCCCCGCAGGACTTGTACCTAGTGTAAATATGACTCCACATAATAGTTTCAGAACCCCCGGGGGGGGGGGGGGGGGGCCGCACCTGCGTTACGTATTTCGCAGAAGAAGGGGTCTTTTTTAAGGGTACTTTTTTGTACCCAGGTGCGAAGTATGAGGGTCAAATTCCCCTTACAATCCACGAAATATACGCGGCTCTAGATCTAACGCCGAGTGACTCCCGAAGTGAATGGGCTTCCGAGTTTGCTGCCGCCACTTGCTGCCGCTAAACACGCAGAGGATTATAAAATCTTAAGTTAAAATACGTGTTGCCGTTCATCCAATGTCAGTGTTTTGATAGAAGAAAGGGTGTTTATTTAGTGGAAAAAAATCAGCGTTTTATTAAAATAAGGGCGCTTTTTTGGCCAGAAATCAGTGCTTTAGGGGTATTTTTAATTTGGTAACGAGCGTATGCGCCACCCCCCCCCCCACCCTAAATACCCAAGTGCACCCCCCCCCCCCGGGTTCAGAACACAGAGCTTCCCCGCCCCCCCCCCCCCCCCAGTAACGTATTGCTTTATTCACGTAATGCTAGTAAAAACCTTGATTTCCTCAGTGAATGATAATTATGTTTTTCATGCCTTCATACATAGAAGGATAAACTTTAGCAGCGGCAGTTAGCTCTTCCTCCATGACCACGTTGTACAGCCACATGGAGAAAGGGCGCGGCAATTTCCCGGTTATTACGTCATAACCATTGCCTTGCCGTATTTTGATTGGCTGAAGCCCTGCAGCGTTTTTGCTGCGCAGCAAAATATTCCTCCAGAGAATACCTTGCTGCGCTGCGTCGCGCTGCGCTGCGCTGCGTCGCGCTGCGCTGCTCAAGTGTGTTAGGTCTAAGGTATTAAGACCAAACTATATTTTGCTGCGTCGCGTCGCGCTGCGTCGCGCTGCTCAAGTGTGTTTTAGGCTTAAGCCGCTTTAAAATTGACCCACGGGAAGGCGTAGTTTCGGAGTATGTTTTTTCATACTGACCAAAAGATAGCATAGATTGAGCGAAAAAGAATTGGCATGGAAATTACGATGATTTGAACCTGTCGCAAAATCTTAATTTCTCAACATATTTGAAAGCAAGTTGAGAAGCATTGACCAAAAGATAGCATAGATTGGGCGAAAAAGAATTGGCACAAAAATTACAACGATTTCAACCTGTCTCAAAATCCTCATTTCTCAACAGATTTAAAAAGCAAGTTTAGAAGCATGTAGAAGAAATTGTGGCGGTTCCAACGATTTAAACCGCATCAAAATTGACCCACGGGAAGGCGAAGGTCCGGATGATTTCATTTCATGCTGACTAAAAGATAGCATAGATTCAGCGAAAAAAATGGCATAAAAATTACAACGATTTCAACCTGTCGCAAAATCTTAATTTCTCAACAGATTTAAAAGCGAATCGAGAAGCATGTAGAAAAACACGTGGCGATTCTAACGATTTAAACTGCATTAAAATTGACCCACGGAAAGGCGTAGCTTCGGATTATTTCAGTTCATACTGACCATAAGATAGCATAGATTGAGCGAAAAAAATTGGCATACAACTTACGAATTCAACCTGTCGCAAAATCTTCATTTTTTAAGAAATTTGAAAGAGATTCTCAGGACAAGTAGAATGAATCGTGGCTGTGCCAACGATTCAAACCACATTAAGATTGACCCATGAAAAGGCAATTTTTTGTTACTGTGAACATATAGCTTTCTCCCGTGGCTTTCCGTTTCCGCGCTGATAAAATCATGACGTCCCGTAAGCATTTGTTACTTTGTATCACGCGCGTGGTGCCTGATCGTCAAACAAACGCTATGTTGATACAATTTAACGGAGACGGTCCATGTTTATTACGTGACAGACAAAGCAATGTTCAAAACTTGGATAGATCTGGCTGCAAACTATGCTATGTAGATGGCGATACTTAATCCCAGAATTCCCTGAAACTTGCGCATGCGTGACCGGATGTACCACAATGGTACGTCACATCCGGTCGTTCAGCGGTCCCTCAAAACTTTTCTGGTACACATACAGATTAGATATATACATTGTATATACATTATATATACATTGTATCTACATATGTGTATGTACACCTACGTTACATGAATGCTCGCTTGCGCTAGCTGCACTTCGTGCAGCAGCGCTGGCGCGCTCGCTATGAAGTACAATTATGAAACCAGATAGCCACGAAACCATTTTCCCATTACATTGTGACAATGTTTTAGTTCTTATTCATAATAGCTATTAACTTGATTACTTATTTGCCACAAGTAAAGGATTTTATTTATTTAAGCAGAGACAAACGTGGGGACAACATCCATATGTGTGCCTCATTCTTAGTGGATTTATAGGCAGTTATGGAAAACCTCCTTGGTATTCAACCATTCACATTCGGACCAGTATATTCTGAAAATGAAGGTGTGTCAGACTGAGGAGATTTTACAAAATGCTAATGCTAATCTTCTTCTTAACTAATGCCTACAATTTACAGAGAAATACAGCAAATCTTATACCTTTTGAATTTTGTATGACAGAAAACTATTAGTATTATTGATGTATTCTTCCGATTACGCATACACCCCCTTTTTAAAAAATTATTGGAAGGGGGAAGTCAGTGTACATCATTTTCTGGCATTCGGAACTTCCCCCCACTTAATCTAAATGTTCCTTACCTAAATGTGGGGCTGTCACAGACCATATATTGATCATATCTTTGCCGGTTCAGACTGTATATTGATCATGTTTTCACTGGTACATGCGCTTATTTGGAGAATCATTGTTGCATCCAAAAGCTTGACAATTCACCATCTTTGCACTTACGTTTTGAGCTGTCCACAGTCTCAGGGTTCAACTTTCCAATGGGCATAAGCCCCTAGATATTGCTATGGGCTCCTGGATTTTTCAAATTAGGGGCCCAAAATAGTATGTATAATAACCAGGTATCCTATTATTGGCCAATCATCTTTGTCAAAAGACCTTTTCAGGCCCCTAGCTTGAAATCTAAGTGTCAGACCCTGGTCACTAGAGGAAGCCCCTAAGCTCCCTCACTTGGCTGTGGTGGTACAGGATGTCATAGCATGACACCACACGCATCTAATTAACATCACTAATTAGGTTCCCTCTGGGCAAACATGGCAGCCCCCATAAAGTTACCTTTAAATGGTATTTAATTATCTCAGTTAATCTGCAGAGTACAAGTGTTATCAAGGTGTCCTATGGAAGGTGAGATTGAGCTCTACAACATCTTTTTTAATTTTGAAGGTGGAGTTACACTTTAACACATTAACGCTCACAGAACCCAAACAACCTTACACTTTTGAGTTAATCTTTCAAGTGAAAGCATCGTTTGGAAAATACTTAAAGGAGAAATGTTAAGCAATACATTATGAACAACTCTCCGTCAAATTGTTTGTAAAAGCATAATCAATTTCAAATAATATTGGAAAAAGTATCGTAGATCCAGACGACACTTTTCAAAAGAACTCCTAAGCATTAATGGGTTAAGAATTGGTCTAGTTACTTCCCGTGCATGCAAGGCCGGCTATTCAGGGCAGCCTCCAGGACCGCCCCTCATTAAGCACTTAACCCTTTCATGCTTGGGGTCCTATTTGAAAATTGTCTTCCGGTCCTACAATAATTCTAGAAATAATCAACAATTAAAGCAATTCTTCGCAGATGACGTGCAGGTAGTTTGTTAATCAGCATATAATTTTAAGGCCGCCTTCAAATGTGTTCATAAAAATGAAGATCTTACCAAAATTGACAGGGTTTTCTGACTTTAAGGCAGGCTTGAATGGGTTAAATACTTAAAGGCAGGTGTCTGTAGAGCACGGTTGGGGCGTGTGAGTGGGCAATGCGCCATTCAGTCACTCCTGGTCGAGGTGTCGAGGTGGGAGCACATCGTGCACATTGGCGCAGCGTGGCTCCTCGGTGCTTTCTAGGTGAGTATTTTTGTTGCAAACTTTTTCTCCATCGTACGGTTTCTATAGCCCTTTATTCTGCATCTTAAAGGGACAAATGAAGGCATCCTGATTTAAGTATAAACGTCCCTTCAATGGCTAGTAGACGTTTAAAATATTGACCTACGTTTATTAAGATGCCATGTGACTCGATCTCTACATTGATGTGTTACTAAGTAAGTGCGAATGAGAGCTTCTTTAGGTTGATCATAAAAAGTCTAGTAAAATTGTATTCGAGCCCACTTAAGTTCATCAACTGAAGTTCGATAAAGGTCGAACTGTGTAATACAAGTTGTCCTATCTTCAGTTTGGTGCACTTAACCAAATATTGGCGAACGCAACCGTATGCTTGATGGATTGCCACGATCATATTTCATCTTTTTCATGTAATATCTGGCAATTGTTATGTCATGAGTAGAAAGTATTTTTCAAAGCCCTTTATGGTCACAGCACCATTCACCACTGGATGATATGATGTTTAAAACTAACTTGGTAATTCCAAGTATATATATATATATATATATATATATATATATATATATATATATATATATATATATATATATATATATATATATATATATATATATATATATATATATATATATGTATATATTATATATATATATATATATATATATATATATATATATATATATATATATATATATATATATATATATATATATATATGTATGTATGTATGTATGTATGTATGTATGTATGTATGTATGTATGTATGTATGTTTGTATGTATGTATATATATATATATATGTATATATGTATATATGTGTGTGTGTGTAAATGCATGTATGTATGTACGCAAGCATGCATATATATATATATATATATATATATATATATATATATATATATATATATATATATATATATATATATATATATATATATATATATATATATATATATATATATATATATATATATATATATGAACTGCAAACAAATCCGTTGTGCAGAGTGTATATGCTACTAGTCCTTGTTTATACCGGCTACCTACAAACCAGTCAAACCGCCCGGCCACTGAGATGTGAAAGAGGTAACTCAGCCATCCCCAAATTTCCAAGGCTGCACAGGACAATTATTCTGCCTATGTATCTCTGAATTAGGCATCATCCGATGAAAACTGAAGAAACGAGGGAAATATGTTAAAAGGAGCCGACCAAGCACCTTTCCTTCAATTGCTGCCAGTCTATGTCTTATCCACAGGCGATTTAATGAAAAGCATAGAATTTAGTTAAACATGTTTGGGGGTGAAGAGATGGTTCTGAGCAAGGAAGGGCCGAGGGTTGTCTGGGGTCACAGAGTTTGTCTTACGCTCTGTTAATAGAGGATATCCAAACATTTCAACCATTCAGGTTTAGTGCACACTCATTACTGTGCGCGCATGCGCGTACTCGATGGATTAAGACGATTTCTTCAAATTTCATATTTCAACGAAACTCTTACGCTACTGGTCGTTAATTTGGCCAATATGAAATGCAGTAAAAGAACTGAATAATGACTGAAACCCTGGCATATGTCTACTCACATGAGAGAATACCAACATGACAGGATTTAGATGATTTTCAAAAATCTTTCCGATCGTGTGCTTTGGACGAAAGTAGCCTCAGCATTGGAAGGGTTAAGGTATTTGCGCACGTCCCCCTTCCATGTCTTACCCCTCTTGCGAGGGGGAATGCCGCTGATATATGAGTGCAAGAGGAGGGGGCTTCTGACGGTGAAATAGGTATTCACCATCAAGACAGCCCCGGGGGGTCCACCTGTACATTTCGCTTCACTGCGGTCTCATTTCTGTAGTGTACATAGCATATTATATTATAACTATGCCCGTGGCTGTTGGAGATCTTAGGTTTCTCGCAATCTGATTACTGATCACTGCGTTTTGAGACGTGGGTGAATTCAAGGTTCAACTAGAGGAAAAAACTGAGTGTTCTATAGCCTGTTTGACATGGAAGGACTCAGCTTTCATTTTCTGTGACAAAGTACTTAATTGGACACTTCCAGACCCATTATTCCCATACACCTTTGGAAAGTGTATTTGGTAGCACCTTAGATGAATAAAAGTATGGATGTGTAGCGAGAGACCAACTACTACTATAGTGAAGACCTAGCTATCTCAACCTGGCTTCAGTGTGACGTGACTAGGAGACGAAGACCAATGAGGGCTCTCGTATCGTTTACATTACAGACAAACTTGCGCACAAACATGCGCAGAACGTGACTTTTGGGCTATTTGCCGCCGCCAGCTTGTTCGGGTTGACAGGCTGGTTTCATATCCATTTATCTTTATATATCTAAGATTTTTGGTAACACAATCCGATGCACGCCGGGTTTGCATGTGTCTGCAGCGGACGTTCTTCCTTGAAGAATAAGGTTCATCAGATCGCTCTGGAATTACATTTGCAATATTAGTGAATGCACCTTCGTTTTCGGTACCAATCGAGAGACCATCTGCTTGGAGACCGCCCGTTTTGAGGGAACACCTGCGAAAAGACACCATATATTCAGAGAGAGAGAGAGAGAGAGAGAGAGAGAGAGAGAGAGAGAGAGAGAGAGAGAGAGAGAGAGAGAGAGAGAGAGAGAGAGAGAGAGAGAGAGAGAGAGAGAGAGAGAGAGAGAGCACATATATCGATAGAGAACATTTGTCAAGAACGTCAACCGGTTTCTAGAACCTGTTAGGAGATACTGTAAATCACTTAAGTATAGCGGGAACAATAAGATAGCGATACTAGCGCTCTGCCCATATGCGCTATTGAATAATCCCCGTCATTATTAAATTCTTACTTGACCTTGCTGCTGCTGTTCCCGTTCACCGCTATACTTAGATCACGCTATCCAGGGCAGTACCGTAATTACGTTATATAATGTTCACGCCATATTTAAGTGATTTACAGTATCATATCTAAAGAGAGATATCATCTGTTCAGAAAGTCCATAGGTTTAACCCGTTCAATGCTGAGACTACTTATGTCTATTAAGGCACAATATTAAGGCACAAGGACTCAAACATCTTTGAAAATCACCTTAACCCTAGCATCTTGGCATTCATTAGAAAGCTCTCATCGAATACTCTCAGATGAGTACCCATTTGCCAGATGTTTCAGCTTTTTTCACATTATTTTGTATTGATTGAATTAGCCACTAGCAGCATAAGGGTTAAAGAGACACACTCTTCGAAGAGGACATATCTAGATAAAGACAATACATTAAGAAATTCCACTGGTCAAAAATGCCACCGTATAGGAGTGACCATGTCTAAAGAGGGACAACATGACAGAGTAAAGTTGTTTTTAAAAGACCTTTGCGTCCTTGTGCTTTATGAAAGTAGCCTCAGCATTGGAAGAGTCCACCGGTATTTGATAACCCATGTTCGACATAGAATAAGCAAACATAGAGAAAAAGAAAACAGAGACCTGGTATTGTAGTTTCATTTGTAAATTTAAGTTCTCGTCTTCATTTCTCTATTTCTACAATAAGCTTAACTCAAAAAGATATCATCGACATAGTTATGACTCTGTGTCTGTATTTCATATCTACGAAGGATATATAAGGGGCGGGTGTAAAAACTGACAGTTCTACAAAAGAGCCCCTGTTGGGAAACCGACCGGTTTTAGTGTTATGACAGGACGTCAGTCCTTTTGAAATTATAATACTTGGACCCTTGTGCAGAAGGAATTTCAATGCATGACGCGTGTGGTGTGCAAGACATTCAAAGTATATGCTTTCATTTATATGATAACATAAAACATAACAAAAGGAGTGAGTGGTTCTGAATGTCCTCTATGTCATCTTATATGTATGTATGTATGTATGTATGTATGTATGTATGTATGTATGTATGTATGTATGTATGTATGTATGTATGTATGTATGTATGTATGTATGTATGTATGTATGCATGTATTTATGTATGTTATGTATGTATGTATTTATGTTTGTATGTATGTATGTATGTTTATATGTATGTGTGTGTGTGTATGGACGTACATTAATATATGTATGCACACACACGCACAATGACACACAAACACACACACACACGCACACACACACATATATATATATATATATATATATATATATATATATATATATATATATATATATATATATATATATATATATATATATATATACATATATATATATATATATATATATATATATATATATATATATATATATATTATATATATATATATATGTGCGCGTGTATGTATGTATGTATGTATGTATGTAGGTAGGTAGGTAGGTAGGTAGGTAGGTAGGTAGGTAGGTAGGTAGGTATATATGTATGTGTGTGTATGTATGTGTGTATGTATTTATACATGTATGTACGCACGTACGTATGTCTGTATGTACGTACGTACGTATGTATATGTATGTACGTACGTACGTATGTATGTATATCTCCCATTTTTCGGGGTAGCACAGCGCACGGAGAGCTAAGGGTATTTTCGCACGAAGACAGCTTCATAAAGCTTCTTTTCAACCTAGCATGCGCATACTGAATTAATCCACCTTGAATCGTCAAATGATCTCTCTACAAATACGGTGTTTTATACAAATCAAATCGGGTGAGTCGCACAAAAGGTTCCGATTTGTACCGTTTACCTTCGTCTCAAGAATCAAGAAAAACGAACCTCTTTCTCTGTTGTGAGCGTCGTATTTACTTAGTGGGTGCACACATGTGCTCCTCATGGGTTGGGTGAGTGCTGACGGGACAGGGGTGGTAGACTCGTTCAGTTTTGGACGGGATGTGTCGTATACTGTAGAAACGAATATATTTTTAGAGGCAGAAATATATCACAATTTTCAAAACGAAAGCAATTCTATTACTTCGTCATGCGGTAATAACAAAAAATCAATGAATAATTTCAGAGTCATCCGGACACGGTCTCATCCAATTTCTATTCTTAAATTGTCATAGATGGGTTTTATTTACCCTGATGGCCGTGTGGTCTAAGGCGTTGCCACTGACTGCTCGCTGTCTCTCAGCACTGCCCAGTTTCAAATCCCGGTCGGGGCATGTAAGAAAATTGCCAGTGACTAAGGCGGTTATGCAATATGTTGGGGATTTTCGCCGGGTACTCCGGTATTCTCCACCACTAATACCCAGATAGTCACGACATATCCGAAATATTGCTGAGAAAGTGCCGAAAATCAATATTCCAAATTCCTTAACTTTTAGATTTGAAAAGAAATAAGGAGAAATTGACCCGGAGTGAAAGCTACAGCACAATGGATTAACATCCCCGCTCAAATACTCGAGGCTGAAAGGGGACATAGTGATTCCTTTCAACATACTTGCAATCGACATAGGTGTATGCTTGATTTAGAGCATGAAGATTCCATCGAGCAATAATATTTACACCTTTATTTTGACCATTACTTCACATTTCCTGTTATGCCTGGGAGTGATGAAAGAAAGTTTTTGAAACCATTCTTTCAGGATATGACAGATATGAACCCACTCTAAGTACACAGTCATGTCACAGGTACGCTGAATTATGGCACGACCTAAAACTCACCATTTACTCTCTAAACCATCTGTCTGTAAGTAATTCTAAGGCGTACACGAACATTCAATAATGTTTTGAATACCTTTCATGCAGATCCCCTGCGGAGGTAGGACCTTGAACCTTAACAAACAATGCTTAGATGGTAGAGTCTTGCTGTCAAATGAAGAGTAAATCTTGCCATTTTGCCAATACAAAACAATAAAAACTCACATTGGCATATATGTTATCTGAGCAGTGACAAATCACCCGTATTGATAAATTTAGTCTTTCGTTATTTGTGATTTAGGAGGTGTAACCTTTCGATATATATACTAAGTAAGCGCCGTTGTCTTGACTTAGATTTCAATATTTTTCTTTGGAAATGACGCGGGCAGGGCAGGGTCTACCTTAAAGGGTGTTAGAAATAAATGCCAAGTATTCAATTACTTTATCAGGAAGTGCTGCCCGGGCTTAAACGTACCCCTTCCTTTTAGGGCAGGGTCTACCCTAAAGGGTGTTAGAAATAAATGCCAAGTATTCAAGTACTTATCAGAAAGTGCCCAGGTATTTTTTTTGTAGTCCGTACAAAGAACTGATTTTCTTTCCTTTAATATTGAATACTCATACAGAACGTTTGTATGAGTATTGTTGATGAATGCCTGTGTTGAATAAAAACCCTGTTGCATATGTGTGCAATTTGAAATTTAAAGAAAAAGTATTCAAGTACTTTATCAGAAAGTGCCCAGGTTTAAACGTGCCCCTTCCTTATCAAATATGCTTAACCCTTATGCTGCCAGTGGCTTACTTGGCCAATATGATGCAAAAAATGAGAAATGACTGAAACCCTGGCACATGGTAATCATCTGAGAGTACTCAGCGAGAGCTATCCAAGGAATACCAACATGACAGAATTTAGATGTTTTTCAAAGATCTTTGCGTTCTTGTGCTTTGGATGAGGGTAGTCTCAGCATTCGAGGGGTCGATTCCTGTATTCGACATGCGCCTATGGACCATACCAATGACCGGGCACTGCAGCACCTCATACCGAAAAGAGGGTCATTGCCCCTGCCCTTGTAGGGGGTAGGGGGAGGGTAAGGCCGGGAGGGAATTCCTTTCATAGTCACTCACGTATGGTGGTTCAGAGGAGCGTGTTAAGGTCAACACACCAACCATTGGGACCAATTCAGAGGATTCAGAGTTTTTTAAATATCTGGTCTAGGCAAACTGCTTTGGTCTAGATATACTTTACGTCCGTCCTGCACCTATATTTGGCCGCTCATTGTGTCCAGTCAGTGGCCTGGCTAATATGGCCACAATGTATACTGGAGGCATGCCAGCCAACCCTACATTCCCACTGCACGTCTCGCAGGCCAAGAACAAGCTATGGTTGTTAGTGTTCCACCATCTGAACACCATTTCCTTTATGTGGAATATAGGAAACAGGTATACATCGAGGGTCCATTCCATTTACCCAGAGAGGGCCCCGTTGAAAGAAGTACTGCAAGGACAGTACAAACAGAGAGAAGGGGGGAGGCAAGTGTTGTCTTAGGGCGCTAAAGGTCACAGGGGAGTAGAAAATGACACAGGTGTAAGGATCCGTGCGCCAAAAAAGTGAGTGGCCGGCGCATGGATCCAGACCCATAGTACAGATTAGTAGAGGTGAAAGGTGCAGGTATTGGGCACTGATTCACCGATAAAAAAAACAAAAGAAATTAAAAATAAAAATAATTATAATAATAATGATAATAATAATAATAATCGAACAACCAATTTCCAATCACCAACATTGCGCACAAGGATTTCAGTCACTTTCTTTTTAAGTTCTTTTGCATTATTTTGTATTAAAAAAATTAGCTTCCTGCCGCATAACGGTTGATGCTCCAGTTTTTATTTGTGTAATGAAATTTCAAATGTCAAACAAGCTAAGCAGACATTATGGATCTGTTTAAAAAGCCTGCAGCTCTAGCAAAGAAAATATGTTGTGGTCTGACTGTTAAGTGGATGATTTATCATTTATTTTCAAAAGGAGTCTGGTGTGGTGGCAGCCAACTATTGCGACGGCAGTCACTTAGGGTGATCAGTACCATTGCAACCTAGTTAAAAGCCCCATCCCAAAACATACCTCACAGCAGCATAATCATATCGGAATGATCTTTATATATATATATATATATATATATATATATATATATATATATATATATATATATATATATATATATATATATATATATATATATATATATATATATATATATATATATATATGAATATATATATATATATATATATATATATATATATATATATATATATATATATATACATATATATATATATATATATATATATATATATATATATATATATATATATATATATATATATATATATATATATATATATATATATATATATATACACACACACACACACAAATGGTCTGAAATTATTGTAAAGAGAAATACATTAAGTATCTTAACAGTACCCTCACTACCGGGTGTATCTGAGTAGTCAAGCCACCTCACATTTCATTCCTATGCAAGGCGGGTTACCATGCCGGCCCACTATAGGTAGCTGTCGCCAGGTGAAGGAGGCGCTTTGTGAATACGTCAAGTGGTTGGATGTTCTTGTCATATCACCATTAGGGTATCCAGGTAGCACAGCCCTAATGACAGAGACCCACTAAACGGGTTTGCTATCATTACATCATCGAATTGCACTCTATCTGGGTCCATGCGACTGGGGCGACATAACAAGGGCCTGCCCTGATAGTCGAGTGGTTTAAGGGGCCGCCAATGGCTGCTCACAGTCTCTCACACCGCTGAGGGCCTGTCCTGATAGCTGAGTGGTTTAGGGCGCCGCCAATGGCGACTCACAGTCTCTCATCACTGCGGGCCTGCCCTGATAGCCGAGTCGTCTGAGGCGAGTGGTCAGATGTAAGTCTGCTTCCAACCGGAAACGTCATAAACCACGTGACTAACCAGAACCAGGTCGCCGAACGACTTTGGTTCGAACCAGAAAGACTCAATTCAGGAGGTGAAATTTTGGATTGAGGGTATAATATTTTAGTAGGACACGCGAAGTTGTGCGAAGAAATAGGTGAAGAAATAATTCTAGAGACAAAAGCTGATAACTTACCATGCCCCCACCCCATCCCACATCATCCCATACACCCCGTCGTTATCGAAAGAATATTCAAATAAAGCATTACAAGAAATAATAATCGAAACAACATTGTACAAATCGTAGGTTACGCCGGGTTTTGAACCTTCACTAACATTTATCTATTGACCATTTTCGTAGCGCATTGAACATTTAGAAATACATCTAGATAAACCAAGAAACGAAACGAACTCTAATCATAAAGTCCTACAAAAAGGGCTCCAACAAAAAGAAACATTTTCTTAAACGAATTAAACAATAAAGGTTGCAAGATATTAAACAAATGACCACAGCCCTGGAACAAGGCTGAGATAGTAATATATTTTGCTGTTAAATATGATATACTGCCATGTGAATCTCCAAAACCAATACACTCGAGTGCTAGGCCATGGGAGTAGCCCCGCTGAACTTCTCTACAAATAGAACAAGCATAATCTACCCCTATACCGAATTGGCATTTCACCAGCACCAAGTGTCTGAATACGAGTTAAATTGGGGGATTTTAAAGGTTGTTCTTTTTGGGGCCGGGGCATGTGAGAAAGTTGCCAGTGACCTACGGTTAGGCGGTGATTTTCGTCGGCTGCTCCGGTTATCCCACTAGTCACACCTAGCTAGTTACTACTTGGCCGCAATATGCTAAGAAAAGTTGACGAAAAATCGCAATTCCACATTCCAAGTTCTGTCTTTTTGACTATCGATCTATGTCTGTACATTATCAGTTAAGCCTACAGAAAAAGTGACATAGCTACCCCTCTATGTCTTTAAGAGGTGAGTAACCCCCCCCCCCCCCCCCCCATAAACTGACACCCGGGTGGCGGGTATACACGTCTGATAATGCCCCAGCAAATGTTATATCTCGGATTACAAGGAATTTTGACAAAGTAAACATTTAGAAGGCCGGTAGTCCTCGGCAAATCACTTAGGCTTTTAAACGTTTTACCTGAAAGCCACGGTACTGTACGGGAAATAGACAGTGAGCTCACATCCGATCTCTGACTGATAAGCAGGTGGGAGTTAAGGTCGGTATGCACATGTTTATGTATAAGTATGGATATTTTGCAAACGTGTGAAATGTTAGTTGCAGGTAGTTTACATTTATGTAGGATCTGGTATGATATCGAGCGTTTAAGCAACGACCGCCGTGGGTTTACCTACGGTAACTAAATTGACCCATTAATGTTCGCTGCGGCCAAAAGCAGACTGACAATTTTTGACGAAAATTCTCAAATGAAAGCTTGGTAGTGGAATTTAAGCGAAACTATTATTAAAAAAACTACCAGATGTTCCAACAACTCTCCTCAAAACAAACATTTTGGAAAACAATCGTTAGTTCCCATGGTATTATCTAGATCAAGACGAGAGACTCTTGAACATCATAGGCTTTATATTGAGCATTGATTAGCAATGGCCAACATGTTTTAACCAAGCTATATGCATTATATTTGGTATTCATAGGCAATGACCACCGTATAATATAACTGCCTGTATGACGAGGGGACTTTACAATACGGTGATGTGTCGTGAAGAATATGCAATATATTGAATTTTCTCTCTGATGTTTTCTTGTAATCCGATCAGAATGACTAATTGGCTATCTAAGAGAGTTGAAGAAGTTGGAAGTAGTTGTATTTAGTTACTTACAGACCGTATTTTAGTGATGCATAATCAGTGTGCAGGAATGACTTTATGTTTGCATTTCAGTGACGAAACAATGTAAATATCATTTTACCTATTGAAATTATTTCTAAACTGTGCACCTACCATCCATCCGGCCAGGGGCCAAGAATGGGTCTATATTTTCCTTGAAGACACTCATTTTTTAAATAATTTATTGTTCCATAAACATGAAAAAATACAGTACTGCATGAAGAATTTGTGAATACAGACAAATCGGCGAATATATTAGATTTGGTTGGACAGTACATAACAAGGATAACAGGTCATACACTTGACATAAGATTGACATAGAGAAATGTATATACACAGTACGTTGCAATATTATAGAAGTGTGTATGTAGAAGCAAAGGCATTTTAGTCAAACAATGAAAATACAAAGTTATTGATTGGATCTCAACCTTATTTTACCAAAAATGCCCTGTAGATGGCAAAGTTTAGAAATGGAACTAGACCACATTTGAAACTTATTCAAAGAAAGGGTAATAGGCATTTCCCAAGGAACCCTGCTGCATAGTTTGATACAGGCATAATGTAAACGTGTGTAGTTTAAATACAAAAGGTGCTATAACTGTATTTCCACCTTTGGAAAAACGCTGTTACTGTTATCTAAGTCGTTCAAAATGGAATAACGTTGAAAAACTTAAAAAGTACTGCATCCCTAGCATATTAGTATCTACATGGTATATCTAATCCAGGGACCCCTTATGCATACCAACATGGCAGGGTTAATATGGTTTTTTTTATATGTTTTGCAGTCTTGAGCATTGGATGAAGGTAGCCAAAGCAACGTCATGGTTGAATTAAGGCCCCTCATCAGTAGTGACGTCAGTGGTCTGGGTTGACAGGCTTCACTAGATACAAAATATGGCCGAGCACCCTTTATATATTCAGTATGTCTTAACCCTTATGCTGCTGGTGGCTAATTCGGCCAAAACGAAGTGATGCAGAAAACCTGAAAATGACTGAAACCCTGGCACATGGGTACTCATCTGAGAGTACACAGCGAGAGCTATCCAATGAATACCAACTTTACAGTGTTAAGATGATTTCAAAAATATGTGTGTCATTGTGCTTTGGATAGAAATAGCCGCAGCATTGGAAGGGTTAAGGAAATGGTTTAGAAATTGAACTGATCTGTATAATCTTTCTTTTGCAGGGGGAATCTGCGCAATGGTGTTTATGCAAATTTCTGCGGTGTGAGCCTGGCTACTTATCATGACAGGGGAAAGGATTAGGTCCTACATCCGGGTATCCGTGGTTCCTGTGTGCATTATACTAACTATCATCTACATAAACAATCCGTATCCCGGTAATGGATACCATCCATATACACAACGGATTAGCAAAGGAATTTCAGAAATCGTCCTGAGAGTTTGTTCCACCAAGGAACGAGATATACTTATGGAGAATTCATCAGACCAGAACATCCTTCTCCCGGATCGGCACATTCATCGTTTTGTAGTGCACGGTGCCATATTCAACAAGAATGGAATATATAAAAACATCTCTTCAAATATACAGACATCTCTAATACACTCATTTTCACCGGATGTAGAAAGAAATGCTGCCTCTAAATTCGTAGACCCACCTCATGATAACTCCTTTCTCGCGAACAGTCCAGCATTTATCTTCGATAAAGGGAAAGTTTTGACTGTCTTGCGAATATGGATACAACGTGAAAAGTACGAGAGGACTAAACAATTCCCCGTTAATCATTTTCCGGATAATCATTTATTTTCTCAGACCTATGATAGACATTTTCGACCTTTAGATGAGGGAGAGATTCTAGGTATACCTACTCCTAAGCAGTTCTCGCTGGGTGATGGTCCCCTAGAGCCCCGCATCATCAAGTTTGGCTCGAAAATCCTCATCACTTTTAACGTTGGCATGGGAATCGACCACACTACGTTAGTAGATAATACCATCTGGTTTGACTATGAAAGAAAAAGACCAGTCATACCTAAAATAAAAGGTAAGTGTATTGTACCATAGATGAATAAAACATAGATGAATAGAAAAAAGTGGATATGAAACCAGCCGGTCAACCTGGACAGGCTGGCTGCGAGGAATAGCCCAAATGTCGTGTTCTGCACATGTTGGTGCGCATGTTTCTCTGCAATTTAAACGATACGATAAGCCTCATTGTTCTTTGTCTCCTAGTGCCGTCACAATTTGGCCAGATTCAACACCCATGGCATAGCCAGCTCTTCATTATAACGCGTAAAGTAATTGGTCTCTCGCTACATGAACAAATCCATTCTGTTGCTGTAGTATTCATCTAAGATTGGATGTACACACATATATACGCACACACACGCAAAACACAAACGCACGCACAGAAATAGATATCTACCTTACCTACACACAGGTACCTACCTTCCTACCTAACCACTTGCCAACCTGTCTGCCTACCTACATAACTCATAACTATCTACCTAGGCTACCTTACCCAACTACGCACCTATATGACAACCTCAAACCTACCTACCTAACTACCTACCTACTGATCTACCCATCTACCTACCTACCTAACTTTTATGTATATGCATGCATACATAGCTACCTACCTACCTACCTACATACCTACCTACCTACCTACCTACATACATACATACATACATACATACATACATACATACATACATACATGCATGCATGCATGCATACATACATTCATACATACACACACACGTACGTACGTAAGTACGGACGTACGTACATGCATGCATGCATACCTACCTACCTACCTACCTACCTACCTACATACATACATACATACATTTGTAAAGTCAGTTGGATGGGCGGGTGGGCGGGCAGGCAGACAGAAGACAGATAGAAGGATACGTATCTGGATATCACATAACAGCTTATGCATGGCCATACATTTGTGTTTACAAGTTCAGCCTATATTGATCGAAATTGATTCAGTTCCTGCAATTAAGGGAAGTAAGGCTATTTGCCACTGACTTTGTCCATAGAATATCAATCCTTATAGCAACCATTAAGCTAACGTATAACACAAATTTGTCGTTTATCTTCAGTATTATTTTCCCTTTATTTTTCAGGATATAGCTCACCTCGGAGCCGCAAAGATCAGGGAATTCCTAGAGATAAGCACTGGAGTGCATTTATTAACAACGGCCTTTATTTTGTTCACAACATCGACCCATTGCGGATTCTCAAATGCTCAATAAACGGAAGTTGTATATTTTCTAAAAGGGAAGCACCATTTGAACCCTTCAACGACCGGAAGTACCACCTCAGAGGGGGTACGCCCTTTGAACCCTATTCAGGACCCTACTATGTTGGTTTGGGGCATTCGGTACTTTTCAAGAAACACTTTAAATACCAAAGGTATTATTCAGCGCATCTTCTCGTGCTGAATGTTGAAACCAACAGGTTTGTATATTGCAGTGATTCAATAGAAGTCAACCCTCTGATATTCACAGATGCCCCAATTGTTCGCGGGGGGCACATCAAGGAAAATTTCATCTTTCCTGTCGGTATTATCATCGAGAATGAAGACTCTGTAACTATCGGAGCACATGTGAATGATTTCAGCAGTGTGGCGATCAGGATACGGGGAATACGTGCATTGATGAAGGCAGTTATAGAGGAAGATAAGAAGAACCTTCTAGGTGAAGGTCCACCACCATTTGCACTGCAAAACTACATACTGGGGGCTGAGCAAGGAAAGACAAAGATGATCTTCAGTACTGGAGTTTGATCATGGTAAAATATACGGTGACGTGTGCTGGTGTGTATGTGTGAACATTTGTTATGTCAGTATTTTGATAAAATAAAGAAGTTTCACTGTGGGGCCAAATGGGCCCAAATTGCCAAGTTGAGAGCATATGTGGGCATATATTTGTAAGACATTTTCATATTCTCATCATTTTTGACCACATGATAGCCACTGGGGATACAAAAAAATAATAAACCCAAATGACCTTGATTGACCTTGGATGACCTTGAAATGACAAAAGAAAAGGTTTTTTTTCTCAGCATATCCCTCTTTCAATCACATTTTCTGCCCATAATTGTCTGAAAATGAAAAATCTGCTCTCATACGATTTTGAGTAAGGCACTACAGAATACATTTACAAAAGAATCGGTACAAAAAGTACAAAAATGATTTTTTTTTGTGAAGGTCGAAATTAACATATGCATTTTCTCTTCTACTGCCAGACATGTAAGCCCTACCAAGATGACAATCACATAACTAATTAGAGCTAAAAGTGCAGATATCATTTAAAAAAAGACTATGCCGATATCTGCTTCCGTTGCAAAGATATGTCCAATTTTCGAAATCCGGCCATCTTGTATTTTTGAGGTCAAAGGTCATCACAGATTTCGAAAATAGGACATAACTTTGCGATGAAAGCAAATATTGGGGTGATCTTTTTTTAAATGATATATTCTCCTTAAGCCCAACCTGTAATGTGGGTTTTGTATTGGTAGGGGTGCTGGTTATAGCGCAAGAAAAGCAAATAAATATTTTCATATCATACTTCATAAAAAAATTCAAAAGTTGCTTTTTCTGAACAGATTTTCTTAAAAATATATACTAGAGTATGATATCTATGATAATAAGGGGGAGTAATTTCCATTTTTGTATTATTAGGGGGCAATAACATGGACCAAAAATCAGATATGTTGAAAATACAGAGTTAAAGGTCATTTCAAGGTCATTAGAGGTCATATCAATGTCATTTTAATTTTTCAAATGTTTTGTACTTCTGCAAGCTATTTGGTGGCCAGATTTAATAAAGTTTCGGTCATGCACTCCAGAGATACAGGGCCACTTGACAATTTGGGCCCATTTGGCCCCATAGTGTTTGTTAGTTGGTTCAATTCCCGGCCGGGGTACTTTGGTCTGTTCTCGGGCAAGACAGTTTATTCCATATTGCCTCAGTCTACCCTGCTGCAAAAATGGCTACCTAGCATTAATAAGGCAGTGCTTAGAGCTTGTGCGCTATATGCTGCCAGCTGCTCTGGAATATCCCCCGGGGGATTGAAATGGTTTCTGTGTGTACAGGCCTGCTAGGGGAGGAAGGTCGTGTGAACATTTCAGTAGATACAAGACTATAAACCGAATACCTTTTGATTGCATGTGAATAAATAGGCGTGATGGATAGAAAGATGTGTATTTTGGTGTGATTTTAATAAAAAAAAAGACGTATATTTATGTGTGTGTGTGTGTATTCGTATTCATTCATGTACTTCTCGAGAAGCTCTTCATCATCTTGATTGTAAAAACACGGTGGGTGGCCAAGCAATTAAACTCTCGTGATTTGTGGGGTTTAAGAGTGATTAAAGTCAAGAAAGGGACAATCTACTGTATAACTGGTTAATTTGGCGTGGTTTTTAATTTGGCGTTTTTTGGCGAATGCCCGTCAACGCCAAATTAAGGATCACATAACAATATGTCTACATAGAGATGGCGTTGTTCTGACTGCTCCAGACGCCAAAATAAATACAGGGAAAATACTGTTTTGAAAAAAATGCCAACTTAAGTACACGCCAAATTAACCAGTTATACAGTATTCGAGGGTGCTATTTGCCCCGGGAGACTGGTATTCAATATTCTCCCTTACGTGAAATGCATCATGTTCTGCCTTTCAAAAGAGTGGTCATGATTGAATGATATTCCGTAATTTCCACGTCTACCATACATGTCTTGAATGGGCTTGATTTAAAAACCATACATCCGTTGAATGTGTGTGATGTACTTTAATATGGAATAAAGTTTGAAACTTTACAATGGCGACGAGGATGGGATGTTGTACATGTAAGTAGTGAGTGTGAATTGTGGAAGTAATACATATCTCGAAAAATCAAAATGTTCCACTTATTTATGATGATTCTAAATAAAACCAGTGGTCTGTTTAGCAGGTATAATATGCATGGCTGTATATCTGTATTCATAATGGCGCCATCAGGTGATATATAATACAACTAACGTAATGCAAAAAAACAATATAATGTGTTTTCTATTTATCTAAGAAATGAAATACATATATTAAGATAATCACTCAAGAGATAAAAAAAATAATAACATGTGCATTGGACGATAACATAAGTATGCTATAATGTTCTTCTGTTTACACAACACTCTGAAAACTATAAAATCTCACCAAATGGAATTTACTTCCAATACAAGGTAATTACTATAACTCTCAGATGAAACAAAACCCCACTCAATTCAATTTAATTCAAAACATATACAGTGTATTAACCTTTAAGCTGCTGGTGGCTAATTTGACCATTGCAAAATGATGCAAAAAATCCGAAAGAATGACTGAAAGCCTGGTACATGGGTACTCATCTGAGAGTACTCATCAAGAGCTATCCAATGAATACCAACATGACTGAGTTTAGATGGTTTCCTTAAATCTTTGCATCCTTGTGCTTTAAACGGAGGTAGCCTCAGCATTGGAAGGGTTAAAGATGAATAAGAAAGCCTTTAAAATACAAATTATTTGGCATATTCCCGAAGTATGCCTACTTATTGTAACATTTAGAGATTTTTCCTCTTTCGTTCATATTGTTTTTTCTTCATACTCGCACTTTTATGTACTAATTTATAAATATCATTGGAATAAAAATAATACAAAGAGGGAACAGATTATCAAGTAAACAACAGAAAATGTTGCTAAGGGGTGTTGACCTCCATCTGTGTTTACACTTTACCTACACACACACACACACACACACACACACACACCTTAAGAAAGTGGATCCTACCTTTGGCCTTAACTAACCCTAACACCAAAGAACATCTGAACTGTGTGGTCCAAATTCAATACAAAGGACAGGTGGGTAATGTATGAAAAGTTGTTTACCACGGTACAGGATGATAGCATGCTGGCTTCACCTGTCGTGGCGTTCTCAAGGCAATGGAAGGTCGCTTTACATTCATACACTCCATACACTCCTGATCATCTTAACCCTTCCAATGCTGAGGCTAATTTCGCAAACGCAAATATTTTTGAAAACCATCGAAACCCTGTCATGTTGGTACTTATTGAATAGTTCTCACTGAGACCTTTCACATGAGTGCCCATATGCCAGTGTTCCGCCAGTGGCCAACTTATCCACCAGCAGCATACGGGTTAAGCTTGCATAGCCGCAAGGTAAAGCCAGGCAACTCATTTTCTGGTGGCTGACTATAGATGCAGTACCTTTCATACACAAACCATTGAGGAAACAGAGAGGGATTCTTCTTATCAATCACACTCTACAGATGACCTGGCAGCGGGAATGTGAAATAAAGCTATCTTGTATGATGAATGAAGGCCAAACTCCGCATCTTGCATGTGTAGTTTCGTAGCTTCCAGTTGAAAGCAACATAGGACACGATATTTGCGGTATTCAAGGCTATTTCAGTGTTGTGAATGATAAATGATCAAGTGCTCTTATACACATACATACACATACATACATACACATATGCATGCATACATACATACATACATACATACATACATACATACATACATACATACATACATACATACATATAGATATAGAGACATACATACATACATACATACATACATACATACACATATGCATACATACATACATACATACATACATACATACATACATACATACATACATACATACATACAGATATAGAGACATACATACATACATACATACATACATACATACATACATACATACATACATACATACATACATACAGATATAGAGACACATACATACATACATACATACATACATACATACATACATACATACATACATACATACATACATGCATACATACATAGTTACATGCATACAAACATACATGCCTACATACATACATACATACATATATGCCTACATACATACATGCATATATACATGCATACATCAAACATGCTTACTACATACTTGCATACATACATACATGCTTACTACATACTTGCATACATATTTACACGCATACATACACTATACATACATTCGTATATACATACATACGTTCGTACATACGTACAAACATTTTATTGCCATATGTCCACATCCCTGGCACCTCAAGATTGCTTGAAATAATGTCCTTGTTGATAAGCAAATTATCATTCTTGGGAAAATAGGATGCATCACTAAACGCTATACATCTTTGACTCTGCTACTCTGATATTCATGTATCTAAGGGAAGTGCGTCAGTCGGCCCGAATTTCATTTTACATCCATTTTTAATTTCGTTTATGTTCTCCAATTCCCTGCTTGGTTGTCTACACACGAACCCAATACCTTGACCTTTGCCCCGAGATGATCTGCTGTGCGTTCGGTGAAGTAAACATATCTCTCACGAATTCTACTATTTGATATACAGAGAAAATACCGAAGCATTTTGATTTAATAATACAAACACGGACATCTGTGTTTTTTTTGTAAATATAAGATTCACAAACGGTTCGTTTTTAAGACCAATGCTCAGTATTAGTATAGAATTTCTAACGGAGTATCGTTGTTGATAAATAGTTTAAGGTAGCTTGTAAGGGTAATTTTGTTAAAGTCAGTGTTTCCTCTACCCTGATTTTATTGACGATTAAGCGTATAAGAAGTATACAATGCCTGAAAAGTCTTTTACATGGGGAATGAATCCAGCAACACAAAAGTACCTTGGCAGAAGGGTGTAATATGTTTCGGGTAAAAAAGCGAAAACACATGCATGGTATTTAAACGGAGCCCCCACCCACATTTATAGAATTAGGATTTCTGAAATTCATAAATGTGTATCGTTGTTGATAAATAGTTTAAGGTAGCTTGTAAGGGTAATTTTGTTAAAGTCAGTGTTTCCTCTACCATGATTTTATTGACGATTAAGCGTATAAGAAGTATACAATGCCTGAAAAGTCTTTTACATGGGGAATGAATCCAGCAACACAAAAGTACCTTGGCAGAAGGGTGTAATATGTTTCGGGTAAAAAAGCGAAAACACATGCATGGTATTTAAACGGAGCCCCCACCCACATTTATAGAATTAGGATTTCTGAAACTCATAAATGTGGAAAAACGATCAATGAGAAGGGATTGGTATTACAGTTTCTAAAACGTTAACTACACTCAAGTTTTATAAATGATTCTTTCCGATATTTTTTGAAAATAAGTGTACTTTTTAGCTTTAAGATTCCATTTTTGACCAAAGGCGAACTTTGTGAAAACTGCCTCCAAAGTACTATTAGCTATAACTGTGTTGAATATCAAGGAAATCCGATACCATTTGATACCCAAAATGCGTGTTTGAAGCGACCATGTTTTGATCAATTTTGATATGGAGAAAAGTTAGTACCAAATTGAAACATTCCAATCTTGTGAGCAAGGCTATTGGAGCTTCTGTAATAGATGATCTCTCACTCTTCTCGGTGATGGCCTAGCCATTGACAATTGATATGATTATAAAGGAAAAGGGTGCGGGCTTCAACATATGTATACGTCTCCAAATGACAGTATATTCACAAATCACCCCCACAAGCCACCTGTAAAAACACAGACTTACAAGT
>OZ012696.1:19020162-19037662 GCA_963942565.1 Maea johnstoni
TCCGTGTGCTTTGGTCGAAAGTAGCCTCAACATTGGAAGAGTCCACCGGTAATTGATAACCCATGTTCGACTTAGAATAAGCAAACATAGAGAAAAAGAAAACAGAGACCTGGTATTGTAGTTTCATTTGTAAATGTAAGTTCTCGCCTTCATTTCTCTGTTTCTACAATAAGCTTAACTCAAAAAGATATCATCGACATAGTCATAACTCTGTGTCTGTATTTCATATCTACGAAGGATATATAAGGGGCGGGTGTAAAAACTGACAGTTCTACAAAAGAGCCCCTGTTGGGAAACCGACCGGTTTTAGTGCTACGACAGGACGTCAGTCCTTTTGAGATCATAATACGTGGACCCTTGTGCAGAAGGAATTTCAATGCATGACGCGTATGGTGTGCAAGGCATTCAAAGTATATGCTTTCATTTATATGATACATAAAACATAACAAAAGGAGTGAGTGGTTCTGAATGTTCTCTATGCCATCTTTTATGTATGTATGTATGTTGTATGTATGTATGTATGTATGTATGTATGCATGAATGTATGTATGTATGTATGTATGTATGTATGTATGAATGTATGTATGAATGTATGTATGTATGTTTGTATGTATGTATGTATGTATGTATGTATGTATGTATGTATGTATGTATGTATGTATGTGTGTATGCATGTATTTATGTATGTATGTATGTATGTATGTATGTATGTATGTATTTATGTATGTATGTATGTATGTATGTATGTATGTTTATATGTATGTGTGTATGTGTGTGTATGGACGTACATTAATATATGTATGCACACACACACACGCACAATGACACACAAACACACACTCACACGCACACACACACATATATATATATATATATATAATATATATATATATATATATATATATATATATATATATATATATATATGTATATATATATATATATATATATATATATATATATATATATATTTTTATATATATATATATATATATATATATATTAATATATATATATATATAATATATATATATATATATATATATATATATATATATATGTATATATATGTGTGTGCGCGTGTATGTATATGTATGTATGTATGTATGTATGTAGGTAGGTAGGTAGGTAGGTAGGTATGTATATATGTATGTGTGTATGTATTTATAAATGTATGTACGCACGTACGTATGTCTGTATGTACGTACGTACGTATGTATGTATATCTCCCATTTTTCGGCGTAGCACAGCGCACTGAGAGCTAAGGGTATTTTCGCACGAAGACAGCTTCATAAGGCTTCTTTTCAACATAGTATGCGCATACTGAATTAATCCACCTTGAATCGTCAAATGATCTCTCTACAAATACGGTGTTTTATACAAATCAAATCGGGTGAGTCGGACAAAGGTCCCGATTTGTACCGTTTACCTTCGTCTCAAGAATCAAGAAAAGCGATTCTCTTTCTCTATTGTGAGCGTCGTATTTACTTAGTGGGTACACACATGTGCTCCTCATGGATTGCAGTGAGTGCTGACGGGACAGGGGTGGTAGACTCCTTCAGTTTTGGACGGGATGTGTCGTATACTGTAGAAACGAATATATTTTTAGAGGCAGAAATATATCACAATTTTCAAAACGAAAGCAATTATATTACTTCGTCATGCGGTAATAACACAAAATCAATGAATAATTTCAGAGTAATCTGGACACGGTCTCATCCAATTTCCATTCTTAAATTGTCATAGATGGGTTTACCCTGATGGCCGTGTGGTTTAAGGCGTTGCCACTGACTGCTCGCTGTCTCTCAGCACTGCCCAGTTTCAAATCCCGGTCGGGGTATGTAAGAAAATTGCCAGTGACTAAGGCGGTTAGGCAATATGTTAGGGATTTTCGCCGGGTACCCCGGTATTCTCCGCCACTAACACCTAGATAGTCACGACCTATCCGAAATATTGCTGAGAAAGTGCCGAAAATCAAAATTCCAAATTCCCTAACTTTTAGATTTGAAAAGAAATAAGGAGAAATTGACCCGGAGAGAAAGCTCCAGCACAATTGATTAACATCCCCGCTCAAATACTCGAGGCTGAAAGGGGACATAGTGATTCCTTTCAAAATACTTGCATTCGACCTAGATGTGTGCTTAATTTAGACGATGAAGATTCCTTCGAGCAATAACATTTACACCTTTATTTGACCATAACTTTCCATTTCCTGTTATGCATGCGAGTGATTAAAGAAAGTTTTTGAAGCCATTCTTTCAGAATATGACAGATATGAACCCACTCTAAGTATTAAGTCATGTCACAGGTACGCTGAATTATGACAGGACCTAGAACTCACCATTTACTCTCTAAACCATCAGTCTGTAAGTAATTCTAGGGCGTACACGAACATTCAAGAATGTTTTGAATACCTTTCATGCAGATCCCCTGCGGAGGTACATGTAGGATCTTGAACCTTAACGAACAATGCTTAGATGGTAGAGTCTCGCTGTTAAATGAAGAGTAAGTCATGCCATTTCGCCAATACAAAACAATAACAACTCACATTGGCATATATGTTATCTGAGCAGTGCCAAGTCACCCGTATTGATACATTTAGTCTTTCGTTGTTTGTGATTAAGGAGGTGTAACCTTTCGATTGATATAAGTGCCGTTGTCTTGACTTAAATTTCAATATTTTTCTTTGGTAATGACGCGGGCAGGGCAGGGCCTACCTTAAAGGGTGTTAGAAATAAATGCCAAGTATCCAATTACTTTATCAGGAAGTGATGCCCAGGCTTAAACGTACCCCTTCCTTTTAGGGCAGGGTCTACCTTAAAGGGTGTTAGAAATAGATGCCAAGTATTCAAGTACTTTATCAAAAAGTGCCCAGGCTTAACCGTACCCCTTCCCTTTAGGGCAGGGTCTACCTTAAAGGGTGTTAGAAATAGATGCCAAGTATTCAGGTACTTTATCAAAAAGTGCCCAGGTTTAAACGTGCCCCTTCCTTATCAAATATGCTTAACCCTTATGCGGCCAGTGGCTTACTTGGCCAATATGATGCAAAAAATGAGAAATGACTGAAACCCTGGCACATGGTAATCATCTGCGAGTACTCAGCGAGAGCTATCCAAGGAATACCAACATGACAGAATTTAGATGTTTTTCAAAAATCTTTGCGTTCTTGTGCTTTGGGTGAGGGTAGTCTCAGCATTCGAGGGGTCGATTCCTGTACTCAACATGCACCTATGGACCATACCAATGACCGGGCACTGCAGCACCTAATACCGAAAAGAGGGTCACTGCCCCTGCCCTTGTAGGGGGTAGGGGGGAGGGTAAGGCCGGGAGGGAATTCCTTTCATAGTCACTTACGCATGGTGGTTCACAGGAGCGTGTTAAGGTCAACACACCAACCATTGGGACCAATTCAGAGGATTCAGAGTTTTTAAAATATCTGGTCTAGGCAAACTGCTTTGGTCTAGATATACTTTACGTCCGTCCTGCACCTATATTTGGCCGCTCATTGTGTCCAGTCAGTGGCCTGGCTAATATGGCCACAATGTATAATGGAGGCATGCCAGCCAACCCTACATTCCCACTGCACGTCTCGCAGGCCACGAACAAGCTATGGTTGTAATGCTGCTCTCCCACATACGAATCTAATGTGCGAACATACACGATCTCAAATCTACGATTAAAGCCACGAATTGGCTATAAAATTGGTGTTTTCCACATTCGTTAGATATGTACGTTCAACCACTTTCGTAGGTTGTTGTACCTTGTCGAAATTTGATTAGTGTACGAAAATGTACGTCAATGTACGACAACATACGACAATGTACAACATGTTGCGACAGCATATTCGACAATGTACAACAATGTTCGCTAAAAAATACTTCCCTACGACAGAATCTTTGTCGCACCCAAAAGTTTTACATGTAAAACATTTTTTTAAATTCGCAGCATTGCCTACGAAAACCTAAGACTGACTGCGAACAACCACGATACATCACGACAACACTCGAATAACTACGATTTCTTAATTCGCACCTTGTCGCACCTTAAAATTCGTATGTGGGAGAGCAGCATTGGTGTTCCCCAATCTGAACACCATTTCCTTTATATGGAATATAGGAAACTGGTATACATCGAGGGTCCATTCCATTTACCCAGAGAGGGCCCCGTTGAAAGAAGTACTGCAAGGACAGTACAAACAGACAGGAGGGGGAAGGCAAGTGTTGCCTTGGGCGCTAAATGCCACAGGGGACTTGAAAATGACACAGGCCTAAGGATCCATGCGCCAGAAAAGTGAGTGGCCGGCGCATGTATCCAGACCCATAGTACAGATTAGTAGAGGTGAAAGGTGCAGGTATTGGGCACTGATTCACCCCCCCCCCCAAACAAAAACACACACACACAAAAAAACACAATAATAATAATAATAATAATGATAATGATTATAATAGAACAACCAATTTCCAATCACCAACATTGCACACAAGGTTTTCAGTCGCTTCCTTTTTAGTTCTTTTGCATTATTTTGTATTAACAAAATTAGCTTCCTGCCGAATTTTTTTAAAAGCCTGCAGCTCTAGCAAAGAAAATATGTTGTGATCTGACTGTTAAGTGGATAATTTATCATTTATTTTCGAAAGGAGTCTGGTAGGATGGCAGCCAACTGTTGCGACGGCAGTCACTTAGGGTGATCAGTACCATTGCAACCTAGTTAAAAGCCCCATCCCAAAACATACCTCACAGCAGCATAATCATATCGGAATGATCTTTATATATATATAACAATAACACACACAAATGGTCTGAAATTATTGTAAAGAGAAATACATTAAGTATCTTAACAGTACCCTCCCTACCGGGTGTATCTGAGGAGTGAAGCCACCTCACATTTCATTTTTATGCAAGGCAGGTTACCATGCCGGCCTACTATAGGTAGCTGTCGCCAGGTGAAGGAGGCGCTTTGTGAATACGTCAAGTGGTTGGATGTTCTTGTCATATCATTATTAGGGTATCCAGGTAGCACAGCCCTAATGACAGAGACCCACTAAACGGGTTTGCTATCATTACATCATCTCATTGCACTCTATCTGCGTCCAATGCGACTGGGGTGACATAACAAGGGCCGGCCCTGATAGTCGAGTGGTTTAAGGCGCCGCCAACGGCTGCTCACAGTCTCTCACACCGCTGAGGGCCTCTCCTGATAGCCGAGTAGTCAGAGGCGAGTAGTCAGAGTATTCTTCTTTTTAACCAGATGCGTCACAAGTCACATGACTAACCAGAACCATCTCGCCAAACATCTTTGGTTCTCACCAGAAAGACTCAATTTAAGAGGTGACATTTTGGATTGAGGGTATAATATTTTGGTAGGACACGCAAATTTGTGCGGAGACAGCGCTCCCGCGACCGCATGTCAGGTGAAGAAATAGGTCAATCTTACTGAACTCTAGAGACAAAAGCTGATAACCTACCACGCCCCCACCCCACATCATCCCACACACCCCGTTGTTATCGAAAGAATATTCAAATAAAGCATCACAAAAAATAATAATCGAAACAACATTGTAAAAATCGTAGGTTACGCCGGGTTTTGAACCTTCACTAACATTTACCTATTGACCATTTTCTTAGCGCATTGAACATTTAGAAATACATCTAGATAAACCAAGAAACGAAACGAACCCTAATTATATAGTCCAACAAAAAGGGCTCCAACAAAAAGAAATATTTTCTTTAACGAATTAAACAATAACGGTTGCAAGATATTAAACAAATGACCACAGCCCTGGAACAAGGCTGAGATAGTAGTATATTATGCTGTTAAATATGATATACTGCCATTAGAACAATCATAATCTACCCCTATACCGAATTGGCATTTCACCAGCACCAAGTGTCTGAATACGAGTTTAATTGGGGGATTTTAAAGGTTGTTCTTTTTGGGGCCGGGGCATGTGAGAAAGTTGCCAGTGACCTACGGTTAGGCGGTGATTTTCGTCGGCTGCTCCGGTTTCCTCCACTGGTCACACATAGCTAGTTACTACTTGGCCGCAATATGCTAAGAAAAGTTGACGAAAAATCGCAATTCCACATTCCAAGTTCTGTCTTTTTGACTATCGATCTATGACTGTACATTATCAGTTAAGCCTACAGAAAAAGTGACATATAGCTACCCCTCTATGTCTTTGAGAGGTGAGTTACCCCCCCCCCCCCCCCCTCCATAAACTGACACCCGGGTGGCGGGTATACACGTCTGATAATGCCCCAGCAAATGTTATATCTCGGATTACAAGGAATTTTGACAAAGTAAACATTTAGAAGGCCGGTAGTCCTCGGCAAATCACTTAGGCTTTTAAACGTTTTACCTGAAAGCCACTGTACTGTACGGGAAATAGACAGTGAGCTCACATCCGTATTTTGACTGCAAAGCAGGTGGAAGTTAAGGTCGGTATGCACATGTTTATGTATAAGTATGGATGTTTTGCAAACGTGTGAAATATTAGTTGACAGGTAGTTTACATTTATGCAGGATCTGGTATGATATCGAGCGTCTAAGCAACGACCGCCCTGGTTTTACTTATCTAAAGTAACCCAGTAATGATCTCTGCGGCCTAAAGCTGACTGATAACTTTGCGAAATTTTGTCAATTGAAAGCTTGGTTCTGGAGTTTAAAGGAAATGTCATTCAGAACACTACCAACAACCCCTACTTCAAATATCTATACTTCAAGTATTTTAGTGATGCATAATCAGTGTGCAGGAATGCCTTTATGTCTGCATTTCAGTGACGAAACAATGAAAATATAATTTTACCTATTGAAATTATTTTTAAACTGTGCACCTACCATCCATTCGGCCAGGGGCCAAGAATGGGTCTATATTTTCCTCATAGACATATACAAATAACTAATGCAATACTTGTTAAGCCTCTTTATATAAAGATTAACGTGCCAATGAGGTGTTTAAATGCTGCATATATAAACCTCATTTTAAAAAAAATTTATTGTTCCATAAACATGAAAAAATACAGTACTGCATGAAGAATTTGTGAATACAGACAAATCGGCGAATATATTAGATTTGGTTAGACAGTACATAACAAGGATAACAGGTCACAAAATTGACATAAAATTGACATAGAGAAAGGTATATACACAGTACGTTGCAAGATTATAGAAGTTTGTATGTAGAAGCAAAGGCATTTAGTCAAACAATGAAAATACAAAGTTATTGATTGGATCTCAACCTTATTTTACCAAAAATGCCCTGTATATGGCAAAGTTTAGAAATGGAACTAGACCACATTTGAAACTTATTCAAAGAAAGGGTAATAGGCATTTCCCAAGTAACCCTGCTGCATAGTTTGATACAGGCATAATGTAAACGTGTGTAGTTTAAATTAAAAAAGGTGCTTTATATTACTATATTCCACCTTTGGAAAAACGCTGTTACTGTTATCTAAGTCGTTCAAAATGGAATAACGCTGAAAAACGTAAAAAGTACTGCATCCCTAGCATGTTAGTATCTATATAATAATCTAACCCAGGACCCCTTATGAATACCAACATGGCAGGTTTAATATGTTTTTTTATATGTTTTGCAGTCTTGAGCATTGGATAAAGGTAGCCAAAGCAACGTCATGGTTGAATTAAGGCCCCTCATCAGTAGTGACGTCAGTGGTCCTGGTTAACAGGCTTCACTAGATACAAAATATGGCCGAGCACCCTTTATATATTCAGTATGTCTTAACCCTTATGCTGCTGGTGGCTAATTCGGCCAAAACGAAGTGATGCAGAAAACCTGAAAATGACTGAAACCCTGGCACATGGGTACTCATCTGAGAGTACACAGCGAGAGCTATCCAATGAATACCAACTTTACAGTGTTAAGATGATTTCAAAAATTGTTGTCATTGTGCTTTGGATAGAAATAGCCGCAGCATTGGAAGGGTTAAGGAAATGATTTAGATATTGAACTAATCTGTATAATCTTTCTTTTGCAGGGAGAATCAACGCAATGGTGTTTATGCAAATTTCTGCGGTGTGAGCCTGGCTACTTATCATGACAGGGGAAAGGATTAGGTCCTACATCCGGGTATCCGTGGTTCCTGCGTGCATTATACTAACTATCATCTACATAAACAATCCGTATCCCGGTAATGGATACCATCCGTATACACAACGGATTAGCAAAGGAATTTCAGAAATCGTCCTGAGAGTTTGTCCCACCAAGGAACGAGATATACTTATGGAGAATTCATCAGACCAGAACATCCTTCGCCCGGATCGGCACATTCATCGTTTTATAGTGCACGGTGCCATATTCAACAAGAATGGAATATATAAAAATATCTCTTCAAATATACAGACATCTCTAATACACTCATTTTCACCGGACGTTGAACGAAATGCTGCCTCTAAATTCGTAGACCCACCTCATGATAACTCCTTTCTCGCGAATAGTCCAGCATTTATCTTCGATAAAGGGAAAATTTTAACTGTCTTGCGAATATGGATACAACGTGAAAAGTACGAGAGGACTAAAAAATTCCCCGTTAATCATTTTCCGGATAATCATTTGTTTTCTCAGATCTATGATAGACATTTTCGACCTTTAGATGAGGGAGAGATTCTAGGTATACCTACTCCTAAGCAGTTCTCGCTGGGTGATGGTCCCCTAGAACCTCGCATCATCAAGTTTGGTTCTAAAATCCTCATCACCTTTAACGTTGGCATGGGAATCGACCACACTACGTTAGTGGATAATACGATCTGGTTTGACTATGAAAGAAAAAGACCAATCATTCCTGAAATAAAAGGTAAGTGTATTGTACCATAGATGAATAAAAACTTAGATGAATAGAAAATAGTGGATATGAAACCAGCCGGTCAACCTGGACAGGCTGGCTGCGAGGAATAGCCCAAAAGTCGTGTTCTGCACATGTTGGTGCGCAGGTTTCTCTGCAATTTAAACGATACGATAAGCTTCATTGTTCTTTGTCTCCTAGTGACGTCACAATTTGGCCAGATTCAACACCCATGGCATAGCTAGCTCTTCATTATAACGCGTAAAGTAATTGGTCTCTCGCTACATGAACAAATCCGTTCTGTTGCTGTAGTATTCATCTAAGATTGGATATATACGCACACACACGCAAAACACAAACGCACGCACAGGAATAGATATCTACCTTACCTACACACAGGTACCTACCCTCCTACCTAACCACTTACCAACCTGTCTGCCTACCTACATAACTCATAACTATCTACCTAGGCTACCTTACCCAACTACGCACCTATATGACAACCTCAAACCTACCTACTGATCTACCCAACTACCTACCTACCTACCTTCATCGTATATGCATGCATACATAGCTACCTACCTACCTACCTACATACCTACATACATACATACATACATACATACATACATACATACATACAAACATGCTTGCATGTATACATACATACATACATACATACATACATGCATGCATGCATGCATGCATGCATACATACATTCATACATACACACACACACGTACGTACGTAAGTACGGACGTACGTGCATGCATGCATGCATACCTACCTACCTATCTACCTACCTACCTACCTACCTACATACCTACCTACATACCTACATACATACATACATACATACATACATACATACATACATACATACATATATACATTTGTAAAGTTAGTCGGACGGGCAGGCAGACAGAAGACAGACAGACGGATACGTATATGGATATCACATACCAGCTTATGCATGGCCATACATTTGTGTTTACAAGTTCTGCCTATATTTATCGAAATTGATTCAGTTCCTGAAATTAAGGGAAGTAAGGCTATTTGCCACTGACTTTGTTCATAGAATATTAATCCGTATAGCAACCATTAAGCTAACGTATAACACAAAATTGTCGTTTATCTTCAGTATTATTTTCCCTTTATTTTTCAGGATATAGCTCACCTCGGAGCCGCAAAGATCAGGGAATTCCCAGGGACAAGCATTGGAGTGCATTTATTAACAACGGCCTTTATTTTGTTCACAACATCGACCCATTGCGGATTCTCAAATGCTCAATAAACGGAAGTTGTGTATTTTCTAAAAGGGAAGCACCCTTTGAACCCTTCAACGACCGGAAGTACCACATCAGAGGGGGTACGCCCTTTGAACCCTATTCAGGACCCTACTATGTTGGTTTGGGGCATTCGGTACTTTTCAAGAAACACTTTAAATACCAAAGGTATTATTCAGCGCATCTTCTTGTGCTGAATATTGAAACCAACAGGTTTGTGTACTGCAGTGATTCAATAGAAGTCAACCCTCTGATATTTAAAGATGCTCCAATTGTTCGCGGGGGGCACATCAAGGAAAATTTCATCTTTCCTGTCGGTATTATCATCGAGAATGAAGACTCTGTAACTATCGGAGCACATGTGAATGATTTTAGCAGTGTGGCGATCAGGATACGGGGAATACGTGCATTGATGAAGTCAGTTATAGAGGAAGATAAGAAGAACCTTCTAGGTGAAGGTCCACCACCATTTGCACTGCAAAACTACATACTGGGGGCTGAGCAGGAAAAGACAAAGATGATCTTCAGTACTGGAGTATGATCATGGTGAAATATACGGTGACGTGTGCTGGTGTGTATGTGTGAACATTTGTTATGTCAGTATTTTGATAAAATAAAGAGGTTTGTTAGTTGGTTCAATTCCCAGCCGGGGCACTTTGGTCTGTTCTCGGGCAAGACAGTTTATTCCATATTGCCTCAGTCTACCCAGCTGCAAAAATGGCTACCTAGCATTAATAAGGCAGTGCTTAGAGCTTGTGCGCTATATGCTGCCAGCTGCTCTGGAATATCTCCCGGGGGATTGAAATGGTTTCTGTGTGTACAGGCCTGCTAGGGGAGGAAGGTCGTGTGAACATTTCGGTGGATACAAGACTATAAACCGAATACCTTTTGATTGCATGTGAATAAATAGGCGTGATGGATAAAAAGATGTGTATTTTGGTGTGATTTTAATTTAAAAAAAAGACGTATATTTATGTGTGTGTGTGTGTGTGTGTGTGTGTGTGTGAGTGTGTGTGTGTGTGTATTCGTATTCATTCATGTACTTCTCGAGAAGCTCTTCATCATCTTGATTGTAAAAACACGGTGGGTGGCCAAGCAATTAAACTCTCGTGATTTATGGGGTTTAAGAGTGATTAACCCATTAACACTTAAAAGTTCCTCCAGAAATTGTCGTCTGGATCCACGATACTTTTGACAATAACTTTTGAATTAAGGATAATTTTACAGAATATTTGAAGAAGAGTTGTGGATAATATTCCGATACACATTTCTCCTTCAAAAACTTTGGCAATTCTGCTTTAGCCTGAAAGATTTCATCAAAATTGTCAGGCTGGTTTTGGCCGCTGTGAGCATTAATGGATTAAAGATAAGAAAGGGACAATCTATTCGAGGGTGCTATTTGCCCTGGGAGACTGGTATTCAATATTCCCCCTTACGTGAAATGCATCATGTTCTGCCTTTCAAATAAGTGGTCATGTTTGAATGATATTCCGTAATTTCCACGTCTACTATCCATGTCTTGAATGGGCTTGATTTAAAAATCATACATTCGTTGAATGTGTGTGATGTACTTTTATATGAAATACAGTTTGAAACTTTACAATGGCAACCAGGATGGGATGTTGTACATGTAAGTAGTGAGTGTGAATTGTGGAAGTAATACATATCTCGAAAAATCAAAATGTTCCACTTATTTATGATGATTCTAAATAAAACCAGTGGTCTGTTTAGCAGGTAGTATATGCATGGCTGTATATCTGTATTCATAATGGCGCCATCTGGTGATATATAATACAACTAACGTAATGCAAAAAAAAACAATATGATGTGTTTTCAATTTATCTAAGAAATGAAATACACACATATATTAAGATAATCACTCAAGAGATAAATAAATAATAATACGTGCATTGGACGACGACATAAGTATGCTATAATGTTCTTCTGTTTACACAACACTCTGGAAACTATAAAATCTCACCAAATGGAATTTACTTCCAATACAAGGTAATTACTATAACTCTCAGAACAAACAAAACCCCACTCAATTCAATTTAATTCAAAACATATACAGTGTATTAACCCTTATGCTGCTGGTGGCTAATTTGACCAATGCAAAATGATGCAAAAAATCTGAAAGAATGACTGAAAGCCTGGTACATGGGTACTCAACTGAGAGTACTCATCAAGAGCTATCCAATGAATACCAACATGACTGGGTTTAGATCGTTTCCTTAAATCTTTGCATCCTTGTGCTTTAAACGGAAGTAACCTCAGCATTGGAAGGGTTAAAGATGTATAAGAAAGCCTTTAAAATACAAATTATTTGGCATATTCCCGAAGTATGCCTACTTCTTGTAACATTTAGAGATTTTTCATCTTTCGTTCATATTGTTTTTTCTTCATACTCGCACTTTTATGTACTAATTTATAAATATCATTGGAATAAAAATAATACAAAGAGGGAACAGATTATCAAGTAAACAACAGAAAATGTTGCTAAGGGGTGTTGACCCCCATCTGTGTTTACACTTTACACACACACACACACACACACACGCCTTAAGAAAGTGGATCATACCTTTGGCCTTAACTAACCCTAACACCAAAGAACATCTGAACTGTGTGGTCCAAATTCAATACAAAGGACAGGTGGGTAATGTATGAAAAGTTGTTTACCACGGTACAGGATGATAGCATGCTGGCTTCACCTTTCGTGACGTTCTCGAGGCAATGGAAGGTCACTTTACATTCATACACTCCTGATCATCTTAACCCTTCCAATGCTGAGACTAATTTCGTGCTAAGTACAAAAAACGCAAATATTTTTGAAAACCATCGAAACCCTGTCATGTTGGTACTTATTGAATAGTTCTCACTGAGACCTTTCACATGAGTGCCCATATGCCAGTGTTCCGCCAGTGGCCAACTTATCCACCAGCAGCATAAGGGTTAAGCTTGCAGAGCCGCAAGGTAAAGCCAGGCAACTCATTTTCTGGTGACTGACTATAGATGCAGTACCTTTCATACACAAACCATTGAGGAAACAGAGAGGGATTCTTCTTATCAATCACACTCTACAGATGACCTGGCACCGGGAATGTGAAATAAAGCTATCGTGTATGATGAATGAAGGCCAAACTCCGCATCTTGCATGTGTAGTTTCGTAGCTTCCAGTTGGAAGCAACAGATGACGATATTTGCGGTATTCAAGGCTGTTTCAGTGTTGTGAATGATAAATGATCAAGTGCTCTTATACACATACATACACATACATACACATATGCATACATACATACATACATACAGATATAGAGACATACATACATACATACATACATACATACATACATACATACATACATACATACAGATATAGAGACATACATACATACATACATACATACATACATACATGCATACATACATAGTTACATGCATACAAACATACATGCATACATAAATACATGCCTACATACATACATGCATACTTACATACATGCATACATACATACATACATGCCTACATACATACATGCATATATACATGCATACATACATACATGCTTACTACATACTTGCATACATACATACATGCATACATACATACATACTTGCATACATATATACACGCATACATACACTATACATACATTCGTATATACATACATACGTTCGTACATACGTACAAACATTTTATTGCCATATGTCCACATCCCTGGCACCTCAAGATTGCTTGAAATAATGTCCTTGTTGATAAGCAAATTATCATTCTGGGGAAAATAGGATGCATCATTAAACGCTATACATCTTTGACTCTGCTACTCTGATATTCATGTATCTAAGGGAAGTGCGTCAGTCGGCCAGAATTTTTCTAAATTTTCATTTTACATCCATTTTTAATTTCGTTTATGCTCTCCAATTCCCTGCTTGGTTGTCTACACACAAACACAATACCTTGACCTTTGCCCCCAGATGATCTGCTGTGTGTTCGGTGAAGTGAACTTATCTCTCACGAATTCTACTATTTGATATACAGAGAAAATACCAAAGCATTTTGATTTAATAATACAAACACGGATATCTGTGTTTTCTGTATATATAAGATTCACAAACGGTTCGTTTTTAAGACCAATGCTCAGTATTAGTATAGAGTTTCTAACGGATTATCGTTTGATAAATAGTTTAAGGTAGCTTGTAAGGGTAATTTTGTTAGAGTCAGTGTTTCCTCTACCCTGATTTTTATTGACGATTAAGCGTATAAGAAGTATACAATTCCTGAAAAGTCTTTTACATGGGGAATGAATACAGCAACACAAAAGTACCTTGGCAGAAGGGTGTAATATGTTTCGGGTAAAAAAGCGAAAACACATGCATGGTATTTAAACGGAGCCCCCACCCACAATTATAGAATGACGACTTCCAAAATTCATAAATGTGGAAAAACGATCAATGAGACGGGATTGGTATTACAGTTTCTAAAACGTTAACTACACTTAAGTTGTATTAATGATTCTTTCCAATATTTTCCGAAAATAAGAAAAAGTGTATTTTTTTAGCTTTAAGATTCCATTTTTGTATAGAGGCGAAATTTGTGGAAACTGGGTACAAAGTACTACTAGCTATAACTGTGTTGAATATCAAGGAAATCTGATACCATTTGATACCCAAAATGCGTGTTTGAAGCGACCATGTTCTGATCAATTTTGATATGGAGAAAAGTTAGTACCAAAACATTCCAATCTTGTGAGCAAGGCTATTGGAGCTTCTGTAATAGATGATCTCTCACTCTTCTCGGTGATGGCATAGATATTCACAATTGATATGATTATGAGGAAAAGGGTGTGGGCTTCAACATATGTATACGTCTCTTAATGACAGTATATTCACAAATCACCCCCACAAGCCACCTGTTAAAACACAGACTTACAAGTTCCACGCATAACTGAAGAACCCAATCACAATTGCCTGGAGCGACATCTATTGTCAAACGCGACTACTATTATTGCTGCAGTTCTGGTCCCATTATTAATGCCGCTGCATCAGTAGCCTAGCTACAAGGCTCTATTATGATTTTACTTTACTATATATAGAAGCCTGTACCTATACTAGATAGGGACTTGTGGCCTACTGTTGGCCATTTAGTTCACACAACTGCCACACGAGGGAGATTAGTGTTTCCTGTTTTCATCTGAGTTCCTAGTATACTGCAGTGCCATCTATCCACAAGGGATGACATTTAAATAGGGCCTGTGAGGCAGGCTACTGCATCAGTAGCATCCACCTCCTCAAACTCATCCTCTTAATCTTCAGAGCCATAATCATTATCCTCAATAACACCACCACCACCATCAGTAGTAGTAGTAGTAGTAGTCCTCTTCCTCCTCCTCCTCCTCCTCCTCCTCCTACTACTACTACTACTACTACTACTTCTACTACTACTACTACTACTACGACTACTACTACTACTACTACTACTACTACTACTACTACTACTACTACTACTACTACTAACACTACTACTACTACTACTACTACTACTACTACTACTACTACTACTACTACTACTTCTACCACTACTACTTCTACAAAAACGATGGATTAAATGAAAAAGAGGCAGGTCTTAAGATTTTTTGACAAACAAGTTAACTTTCAGTAGCTGCATCCTACAAGCAAGCACTGTCCATGTGCTCCATCATGTAAGTACAGAATGACTGACAGAGGCGGATACAGGCCTGAATTTGACTGGTGCCAAAACTGTAAATGGCCACCGGGCACCGTAGGTGCTCGGGACTAGTGGCCGGGGGTCTGGGGGCCCCAGAAGCCCAGGGGCTTTCAACGCTCTGAGATGTATTCTCAGCAACTCGCGGCACTTAAAATTATAATTTTTATTGACTTACTTTCTAAGAATTTCATTTTATTTCTAGTATTTCTTATCCATATACTGAACCACTCATTACTACTGATCTTTTGAACTGGATTTCATAATAAATGGCTAATTCATGGGTAAAATATTTCTTTATTTCTGAAACTGTAGTGATTGCTTACATGCACTTCACATGCACTATCCCCACAGGGCAGGGATAGTGAATACCTCCAAAAACCCTCCTTAATATATATCCCAATTACTTGGTTTTGATTACCTTAATCGGCCATTAAACAGTGGATAAACAAATGAAATTAGATCTTGTCATTGTCCAAACCAACACAATAAAAGTATATTTTCGAATTCCTTCTTCATTTTTTCAATGCCAAAATGGCTAGAAAATATGGTTCACAAAATGTGCCCCAGGGGTGGGGATCACTGACAAAAAATGTGCCCTAGGGGTTGGGACTATGCAAAATATGTATGGCAGACAGACAGATCACTATCCCCCCCCCCCCCCCCCCTCCCGTCCAGGGGATTCAATTCACTGATGCATTTACCTTGTTAATCCTGAATACACTCCATCCAAAACTGACAAAAGAGCAATTGGATACCAATATATGTTGACCAGTATAATCTACCTTTAATGCTACAATACTACCTCCTAATATTGTTCATGATTTCCTAAAAATCTGATCCTTGGAATGTTTATACTTGTATACCAAGTTTCCAAAGTCGTCTTCTACTTTAAAGTGAAGAGATGACTTCAGTTGTCCAGCTGCGGCATGACTCGCAACTCTCCAACCATGGTTGCTTGGTAGCGCTCCTAGAGGCGAGTATAATCATGTGCTTGCCAGGGATTGATAATCATCCACAGGGAATTAATATCTCCCCCCGCCCGGTATCTGCCGTTTTATCAATATTCCCAATGGAGACTAGTTGTGAATTGTGTCTGTTGGCCGGTCGCGAGAACAATGCTGAGTTGACTGCCTCCTCTTCCTAAATCCACCCGTCCCAAGGTTTTTTTAAGGAAATCTATCCGGGGTATGATGCCCTTTTATTACCTGTCTAAGTGGTGGTGTGAACAGGCAGGGATCAGCTCGGGGATTTGACCGGTGCCAAACATCCACTTTTTGAATTGAGCGGTGACTTGTCACCGAAATCACCAGTGTGGATCCGCCGGTGCTGGTACTGGTTAAATTGACTGAAACACTGCAATCGTGTGCAGAGGAGCGGAGCGCTGTGGAAAAATAACTTCTTTCTCTGAACCACTAATTACCCATAAACAATGCAGGCCGTTTTGGCGCAATGCGGTATACCGCTTAGACGAGGGGTTACCCCACAGCCATCATAAAGAAAGCGCTTCGTTGCCAGGTAGCTGTACATGTATGTGTATGTTTGTTGATTGCACTATGCATGAACAAAATCATACCGATACATATTCTGTAGAATAGGAAATTAATTCGAATTGCAAATTAATCGAATTTGTGATTTTGGATTTTTCAGAGATTTTTCATTCCAAAAAGCCAATATTGAAGGTTAATATTG
>OZ012696.1:19042662-19045162 GCA_963942565.1 Maea johnstoni
AGATATTTCACGGTTTCCGTCCGCAGGACGGGTACTTTTCTAGTATATATATATATATATATATATATATATATATATATATATATATATATATATATATATATATATATATATATGTATATATAATTCGCCGCTCCTGTATTCTGCTACCAATGGTTGCTAGTGCCAGAGGCTTAGTTTAACTACGGGGTGAAGAAATTAAGAAAATATCTCATTATTCACACGCAGTTATTGAAGCTATTTTACGTGTGTTTGTTGTAAACGGTACGGTCCACATACCGCCATAATCAGCAGCGTTTTTTCGCCAGCACAATTTGTTTGATCCACTGCTTCAGCGAGTTATCAGTACAATTAGAAGGTTTTCTCAGTCCCTATCAAAACAAATCAGATCATGACTTTTCCTTATGGGGGTCTCGAACACAAGCAAGCAGGCTATTGGTGCGGGCTGACCCCGGTCCACCCCCGAGTTTTAATAGCCTACCATATGCGAGCCTGCACCCCTCGCCACACAGAGAGACAGTCGGACCCATAATACAGCATGTTTGTTGAGATAATACTCTACCAGTTTGTATATTTAGAGGTGTCCGGCTCAGACTATTTATGGGGGTACATGGTCCATTTTCCTGGGAAATATTCCCGTTAACCCTTTCGCATCATTATATACAGACATTCCTCGCCTGGATCCATCGTAACCTTTTTTTAAATAACTTGTAAATTAAGCATGAATTATAAAATATCTAAAGAAAATGTGTTGAGTTAGTTCCGATGAAAGTTTCTCCCCCAAATATTTTTCAAGTTTGATTTGGTCAGAAAGGCATTACTAGCATTTTACGATTCATGTCGTTTCTGGACACTACAGCCATGAGAGGGTTAAAGTTTTCGTGGCCACAGCGGGTACAATTCGGGTAAAATCGTTCAGGCTAAAGCATAGTTGGGGTTATAATCTATAACGTATCGTTACCCACAGCACTCACAACACCCCTCCTTCAACTAATGTGTTATTCCAAAGCTATTCTAAGTATCATATATTCAGACGGCAATTTTCGAGGAGGTGCAATAAATAGCACTCAATGGCCACGAACTTTTTTTCTTTTTTTTAAATCTAAAATTGCTAATAATCGGATTTTTATTACACACAAATATAAGTAGTTTATGTATTATCTCCAAATATTATAGCATATATACTAACATGAAGTACTAATACAAATAAAGAACAATTAACACAAAACATATGAACTTGGTGTAGCAATCATCTTGTTCCTAACATAGAAGTTAAGAAAGATGGTTTCATTCTACAACAAAGACAAAAATGTAATCTTTAAGACAATTTCTTTTGCGTATTACTTCCCCACATATACTAGTATCCCTTTTTTCAAAAGTATTCGTTTTAGATGCACTTCACAATCATATTCGTTGGCCTTCATTTTTTTACGTTATTCTGAGAATTTCTGTTAGTCTCCTATTACAACCATCTTGTTTATGTTTGTAAATAACAATCCTTTTATTTAATAGAGAAAATTTCGATTTTTTCTTGGAATTTCGTGTGTTTTGTTGGCTCGTTTTCTGATATATGCCTGGGGAAAATCACCGACTAACTCCTAGTCACTGGCAACTTTCTCACATAGCCCTGGCGGAATTCGAACCCAGGCAGTAGTGAGAGATAGCTAGCAGGCACCGGCAAGGCCCTAGACCACAGTGCCATCAGGGCAGGCCACGACATTGCAGTCTTCTCATTATTTAGCTTTATTTTAACAAATGCAGGTAGTAGTAATTGTTGACCCTTCGGATAAATTATTGTTCGCCATTAAACATATCCTTGATACTAGCCTAATATCGCCGTGTAACAAAGATGTAAATAAGAGATTCCATCATTCTTAAGAACCACCCATACCCTATAATAGGGATGTTATACAGGGGCATGTCTCGACAATTCATCTTTTCATAGGCGATATGGAATATTCAAAGAAAATAATTACGTTCTTGCCATCATTATTATAATTATAATTATCATTATCATCATCATAAATATTATTATTATTATTATTATTATTATTATTATTATTATTATTATTATTATTATTATTATTATTGTTATTATTATTATTATTTTTATTATTATTATTATTATTATTATTATTATCATTATTATTATTATTATTATTATTATTATTAGTAGTAGTAGTAGTAGTAGTAGTAGTAGTAGTAGTAGTAGTAGTAGTAGTAATAGTAGTAGTAGTAGTAGTAGTAGTAGTAGTAGTAGTAGTAGTAGTAGTAGTAGTAGTAGTAGTAGCAGTAGCAGTAAATTTATTATTATTATCATTACTATTATCATTATTATTATTATTATTATTATTATTATTATTATTATTATTATTATTATTATTATTATTATTATTATCCCCATTACCATAATTATCATCATCGTCCTTATCACCATCATCACCATCAGTAGCAGTGATAGGTAGTAGTAGTAGTAGTAGTAGTAGTAGTAGTAGTAGTA
>OZ012696.1:19052662-19055162 GCA_963942565.1 Maea johnstoni
TGCTCCATTATATAAACCGTAGGTGATAAGAAAGGTGCTTACATAGTAGAAACACAGATATAACCTTTTCTGTAAACTAACTTTTGTCTTATTCCTTCATGGGGATTTAGATATTATTGAGACGTTTAGATATAGGTTCAGAAAAATGTTAGTACGTCACTTGAAATGTGAGGAAGTAAGTTCAACCTAGAATAAAAAAGAAGCAGTACACTAACCCTTGTGCTGCTAGTGGCTAATTTGGCCGATATAATATGATGACTGATACCTTGGTAAAAAGGTACTCATCTGAAAGTACTCTGGGAGAGCTATCCAATGAATACCGACATGGCAGGGTTTAGATAATAACATATTTTTGTTCTTGTCCTTTGGACAAAAGTAGCATTGGCATTGTAGGACTTAAGCTCCAATAAGGCGCTCCGCTGCCTGTGCAGACCTAAGGTCTTTCGTACTGTGTTTGTGTGTGTGTTTGTTAAGAATTTTCGACATCATAACATATAACTTACAAAATACACAGAGACCAGTAATTAGGTTGACAACAGAAGTACTAGTAGACTTGCTACAAGCCTGTCATATCTGGCTCTTTCACTGATCTGACCTGAGTTGATTTCACTCAAGGTTTAGTTCTGAATAAATCCTCAAGGGGGACACACTTGAGCTCTAGTCTGAATCACACTTATTTCAGTCAGAGATCTTAGTATACCGCAGAGCCATCTATCCACAAGGGAGGACATTTAAATATTGCCTGGGAGGCAGGCTAAAGTACTAGTAGAGTTTACATTAGCCCATAGATGAATAAAAGAATGGATATGTAGCGAGAGACCAATTATTATATGTGCTACAGTGAAGGCCTGGCTATGCCAGGGGTCTCGAATCTGGCCTAAGTCTGACGTCACTAGGAGGCAAAGCCCAATGAGGGCTGTCGTATCGTTGGCATTACAGAGAAAGCTGCGCACCAACAAACGCAGAACGTAACTTTAAGGTTATTCGCCGCAGCCAGCTTGTTTAGGTTGACTGGCTGGTTTCATATCCACTTGTTTTTTTTATTAAACTAATATTCAACTTTATTTTTAAAATTTCAAATCGCACACATGTGGAACAGGATTTTTATTTCTCCACAGTCATGTCAATATACAAATAAATCAAGAATGATTGACATATAAAAAATAGTAAAAGAATCTAAGGTACAAAATATTATGAATGTTGTTGGTCATGACCATGTCGTACAGAACTATAAGCAATAGTGGGAAAGAAAAAACAATATATATCTTTTAATTGTTCACAATAAGTACCAGCTGTTTACTGTACCATTATCTGCCCTGAGATATAAATATGTTCTATCTTTGGTCAAACAGGTCCATATTCTAAGGTTTAATCTTGTTATATTAAAATTATTTTAATAAGCACCTTTTAAAGTCACCCAAGGTCATTTTTCTCCTGTTTTTCTTTTAGAATATCTTACATCTCTAACACAGAAAAACTAGTTGTTTCACCTGATCATTGTCTTTGTCTCTTAAGATCTTTTCAATATCTGATATTTCAAAATGGGAATCATAAATTAGTCTGTTGTTTTCCACCGACCTCTCGCATTTTCACACTCAATATATGCATATACAATGGTTTCTAAATCATATTTTCAGAATAGACAGTCTGCTATTTAGATACTAGTATTCCCATCTTGAATAAGAGCTTATTATGTACCCTTCTTCTGTGTAGTAATGTATAGTGTTTAATTGTTGATATACTAATGGAGTAGCCGCCTTGGCATTCTTAAATCCCCTGGCCACTATCTCAAAAGTGATATCATCATTCAAATGTTTTGACTATTTTTCTTGAACATGTTTTATAACATCATTCCCTGATTCAACTGTACTGAAATAAATATTTTTATTACCTTTTGTACCTAAATCTAGGATGTATACTACATATGACAGTTGTTGCAGTTGCTTTGCCCATGTGTCTGTATTATATTGTCTCAAAATATCCTGTATTTTCTTTTTAAACCTTATGTAAAATAAAAAGTTGCATTTGTCTTTTAATATTATTTCAGTTCTTCTATGAAATAACATTTTCATTGTCTTTAATTTACAAGATATTAAACGAAAACTCTCTTACCAGATGCAATCAGAAGAATATATTGCGCTGATTAATAACAAACTTAACCACTTCAATGACATTTGGGATAACTTCTGTATGGACATAATGGACTTGATACAAGTCCGCGAAATAAGGAACATTATAAATGCTTTCTTGAGAAAACAAGAAAATGTTGGGAACCTATTAGGGTATTGTATATCTTCATGTTCATCGTTTTATGTGAAAAAATTATGTCTAACCATGTCCTTTCTAAAAAGTGAATAGAAACAGCAGTTTGTATGCGAAATCTGAAAGAAAACATTTCCATTTATGTCTAACCATGTCCTTTCTAAAAAGTGAATAAAAACAGCAGTTTGTATGCGAAATCTGAAAGAAAACATTTCTATTTATGTCTAACCATGTCCTT
>OZ012696.1:19059369-19184369 GCA_963942565.1 Maea johnstoni
ATATATATATATATATATATATATATATATATATATATATATATATATATATATATATATATATTGTATGTATGTATGTACATTTGGTATGTATGTGTGTTTCTTACACGTGCACGCACGTACATACATGTGCATACATGTATATAACACACACACACACACACACATGAGGTGTTCATATCTCGCGGATGTCAACATCTAATAGGAGGTTTCATTGTATAAACCATATGTCCCCGACCAGCCCATCCCACCCTACATATTTGCCTGCTACCTGAGTGTGCTGTCCCATTCTGCAGCTGTGGTGCGGGTTACGAGGGTTTGGGGACGGAATATAGGGGTATTTTAGACACTGTTTAACTTTTTATCACTATAAGTTTTGGTTATGTGCCAACGATCAACCCAACCCTCCTACACTACGTATATCCAAAGCAGGGACCTAGCCACAATTTAGAAACTTGTGCCCAGCATTGGCAATTGTTAACTTTTTGCTGTCCATTTTGTCATTTGAAGGAGGTCACGATATATTCAGATAACCACCATGTATTTACTCATTCAGAAAAGGTATACTTTCCGTAATATGCCGTAGGAATCATATTTAGCTGAAAATATTTAATAATTTGCTTGAAAATTAAAATTTTCAGAAAGTTCTCACAAAATAATTAGGGTTTCCTGATGGGTAATTTCTGAGGGTTTGGGTGTCCAAATGATGCCCAGACTCCGTACTCGTGAGGTCCTAGCACTTCACGACCCCTGTGTTATAGATACTCTTTAAGCTGTGGTACCCCCTCCATGAGAACTCGGCTCATGTGCTGGATGATGGTACCAGCAAGACATCATTCGACATCAACCTTTACATTCACACGTCCATAAAATCAATGAAATACATTTCTTAACACTGCCCGATGTTTTGAAAAAACTGCATGTCCCGCATTCACTATGAGCATTACGATGACCTAAAACATGTCTTAGATAAATCACATGTTCTCAAGGTGTAGTGTATTGACTAGTGCAGGTAGGCATGTGACCAGATGACAGCTAGATCGTGCTGCTGTTAACCACTTCACACCGGCAGCTCGGCATAAACAGGTTCAAAAACAGTAAAGTAAAGTAATCTTTATTTTAAATCGGTATCATCAATAACCAGATAACAAGAAACACGAGATACTAAGGCTCTCTGCCGACTGGACCTACGGCTTGGAGTACCATCCGAAGCACTGGACAACGAGAAGTTGTCGCTGTCTTGCTTACGGACAGAAAGTAGTGACGCCGGTAGCTGGATGCTACGGAACGACTAACGACACATTAGAAATATGGCATAAATTTCCAGAAAATCGACCGCCATGTTGTTACGTTTTTAGTAACATTAGCATTAACAGGTTATGTGTTTTCCCAAAATGCCGGCCTGAGAGATATCAGCACTATATAGGTACATGTAGATAGGCGTTCCGCGCTACTGCGGTGGTAAATGGGTTAAGTATGTCAGAGGTAACCAGTGAATGAGGCCGCGGGCGATGTCTACCGGTATCTAACTTTAAACTTCCCTTTAACCAATTGTTGGCCAGATGACACATTAAAAGATAGGTCACACTAGATAGTTATTTGGTTTCGTGTGTAATATAATGAAACCTTCGCGCATTGGAAGTAAAGACAATATATATATATATATATATATATATATATATATATATATATATATATATATATATATATATATATATATATTTATATATATATATATATATATATATATATATATGTATATATATATATATATATATATATATGTATATATATATATATATATATATATATATATATATATATATATATATATATATATATATATATATATATATATATATATATATATATATATATGTATATTCAATATAGGTTAGTTCAAACTGATTGTCTCGACCCACATTGTATAGCCGCTATTATGGATGGCACAGGCAAGCTGTCGCATCGCCCATTTGTAAAAACATTTATAAAACTGCTCTTGTCATGTCTACAAATGCTCATTTTCCAATCACAGACCAATCACGTTAAGGCCCGCATCTGTGTACGTACGTAGGAAAAGTGTCTGTTTACGGGAGATTCTATTCCCCTTGTGTTTATGTAGCCCCGGCATACCGGGAACTCACGATAGAACACAATGAACCTGTCATAAATATAAAACCCGCATCGATGAATTGCTTTACAGAATTTTGGTGCAAATTCTGAAAACAATGAAAACACAGACAACAACTTATTTTGATAAAACTCAAAAGCATTGTCTTCTTAGCCTAGCTACAAGGCCCTACTCTGTTTTAGTTTATTATATATAAATGCCTGCACCTGTACTTCATGGGGACTTGTGGGCCACTGTTGGCCATTTAGTTCACACAATTGCCACAAGTGAGCCCCTAGTATACCGCAGTGCCATCTATCCACAATGGAAGACATTCAAATAGGGCCTGGGAGGCAGGCTATGTTCTTCTATGGAATGCTGTAGTTGATCTGGGCAAACAATTGATCTGTGGCCTGACTTGTATAATTCTTATGGGCAAACATCATAATTCGAAATGTTAATTTCGAACACTTACAGACACTTTGATTTATTAATCATTAAGACATTAACCATTTTAATAATCATTAATCATCATACGAATGTGAAGAGTATACAGTCACATTTGATTCACCATCAGACTAACAGTTTCAAGTCTTTTGTACCTACATAGGACGTGTATGATATCACGGAATAACTTCTTTAATTAGAAGTGACTTAATTTATTAGATTGGCGCTCAAATGGGTGATTATCATTTTATTGAAATAGGAACCGCATCATTTTCTCTTGATCCAAGAGGATACGTAAATTGACACTACGGGTTCATGTAGAGTTACCATCTCTACCTGAGTTGATCAACCAGCGTATGATAGTACCAGCAATGGCCCATAGATGGCACCACATACTCCTGCTACCTCTGACATTTAATTCCTGCACTAAATGCGTGGGCAGACCGTGCATGATGCACGACCGCACGTCTGATTGCCACCCACTTTCCTGGGCATGTATGCATGGATAACCTCACAAATGAGCGTAGTTTTCATTTGCAAGCTACGTGGGTCAATCGTGTACTTGGCTTATTGTGTTGACATGTTATCCATGGGTGTTTGTACAACCAGGCACTTGGAGACGTCCGGTCGACTGGTGCAGGAATTAGATATCTGTACTGTAGCTCTGAGAGACTAGAATCTAGGCTATGACGCAATAAGCTTCCTTTTTACCCCTCGCGTCATGAGAAAGCGACGAGAGAAACAAAACAAACCCAACGAGGTGTGTAGATGTTTCTGCTAATTGGGGTTCAGCGTTGTCTTAAAGTGCTCTTCAATCGGTGAAGGTCGAGTTAGGTTGTTATTTTCACACACTTGACTGCACAGTTACTTACCAACACGTACACTTTTCCTTAACGCCCTTGGTCTAAAAGGCGACTCATGTTGCAGTGCTCCTATAAATGTTGTAAATAGTACCGGGAAGGACGGATTCGGTTTGTTCCGCTTTAAACTGACTAGATCACTTTGCATCGATATAGAAACAGAAAACCTGGTAAACATGCCATTCTTCGTACAATTTAACTCCTAATTTGATAATTAGATAATGAAATAATTTAATCTATTTAATCAAATGGTCTAACTTCTATAACAGCTCTTCTTCCTGTATGTATCTTTATGATGTACCTAGTTATGTATTATGTTATTTCTTTTTATTTTGTAAGTATCACCACTCTTTCCATATTTATCTACACGTATTTTTAATTTCATATCAACGTTTATTGTCAATGAAAATTACATTTTATTCAATTGCAAAGGCACCTTAGGCCGCCCATCACAGTACCGCACATTTATACAGAGATCAGGATAACCAGCTAATGACGATCCAGCGGAGACTCGTGTTAGCGTCAGTACGCTAGGTTTTCTTTGCTCTACGGAGAGTATAGTAACTTGGCTGGTTGGTCAACTCAACGGAGAAGGATACACGTCTTAGGGTCTAGGAACAAGCTACATGTAGCTATAAAACAGCATGGCATTGATTTCACAAAGTACGTAGAAACTTCTCGCATACATGTACATGTAGCATTTTCAGCAGTTGTGAAGTTGGTGGGAATGGAACCGCTAATAGTGCAGTTTATTTATCCTACAACTGGTTTACATACCCTGTACCTTGGTTCAATGCGCGCATGAGAACAATCATAGTTTTGCACTGTTTGCTTCCCATGGCCTTGCGAGTCCTAGCATTCCATAGAGAAAAGAAACCGCCCCATTCTTGAGACTGACTGGCAATTTAAAGCAAGACACATTTGCGAAAAACTGCACACGTTGGATATGTTTAGATTCGATTTTTTTTTTGTGAATTGCGTTTTATCGTCTCTCTCTCTCTCTCTCTCTCTCTCTCTCTCTCTCTCTCTCTCTCTCTCTCTCTCTCTCTCTCCAGGACGAATACCACTAAGATCATGGTTAAGCCTGGAAACTCTCTCTCTCCGCTCTCTCTCTCTCTCTCTCTCTCTCTCTCTCTCTCTCTCTACTCTCTCTCTCTCTCTCTCTCTCTCTGATACTATTGACTGTGTTTCAACGAACAGGAAAGGTACATACGCACATTAATTGAAAACAAACGAACACAATCATAGTAATACACAAAGTAACCTGCCGTAGTGTAAGTCGTATCGTAGCCGCCAGATGATGCATTAATGCAGACCCTGCAGTCCACTGTCAGTGGAGAGTTAACTTAGAACGAACACTAACCAAAAAGAGATATTAAGCAAAATCCTATGAGAAAGAGCTCCCAAAAGGGTAACCAATCAATTGTAAGAAAGGTGAGAGAAACCACAGTTCCGGTTTATGATTGTACAGGAACGACATTTAATTCACGCCTTAGAATGTGCGGGCAGACCGGGCATTTCACACGCAAAACTACTTTCCCATTGTAGCCGCCATAAGATGTATACTAGATCTAGTATTCCTGGGAGAGTCTCTGTGTTGCTATAGTGGCAGGCCTCCTCTGTCTATTACATTCCTCTAGTGTGCAGCAGGCGCTGCCACGGCCCCATCCCGGTTGCTCCAGCGAAACATGCATACCCACAGAGCTGGGAACACTGCTGGTAAACAATGGCTACTAACGATCAGCATTGCGCAACGTATAGCGCAATTAGACAGTACAACCTTTAACTGGTGAACTACCCAGGGCCATTCACTAAACAGACCCCAGAGCTTTCGTGGGCCCTTGATGGCTTAGAAAGGTTTGTATTCAACTTAACAACTCTTGGGAGTGCCGATTTGAAAGTAAGACATATTTGTGAAAACTGCACACGGTGGGTTTAGGTTTCGATTTGATTTTTTGGTGAATTTTCATTATATCGTCTCTCTCTCTCTCTCTCTCTCTCTCTCTCTCTCTCTCTCTCTCTCTCTCTCTCTCTCTCTCTGGTAGTATTGACTGTGTTTCAAAGAACAGGAAAGGTACATACAGACACTATTAATGTATATTGACCAAACTGCAAAGTCTGAAATTCCTATTAATGAAAAACAAACACATACAATCATAATAATACTTGCATCCCGCCATCACTCTCAGCAGGTAATATCCCGAGGCCTTGCAATAATTAACTCCTATGTCGCTGGTGGCTAATTTTGGCCAATATAGAATGATGCAAAAACATGGGGAAATGGCTGAAACTCATTTGAGAGTACTCAGTGATGAGTATGAATACCAACATGACAGGGTTTAGAAGGGGACGTGTTTGTCTAACTGTGATGCTCCCCGGAAGATAGAGGTATGCGGTAATCCTGTCTTTAAAGGGGTTACCAGACCCCGTCGCTTTTGTCTAAAAGGTGGTAATTGCTAGAATAGTTAGTGACATAAGTGCTGATGTTGTGGCATAAGTAGCTCAGACTAGAATTAACTGGGACCAGCAACAAAAGGACTGGAACGTCGCCGTTTCCAGTTATATCAGTCAGACCAGTAATATCACGTGTCCCCCCCGCCCCACACACACACATGGCACACACGTAGTGCGAATGCAACCCCAAAACATCATTCCGACAAGCAAAGGGCATTGTCCTCCGCGTTTTAGGTCCATACCTTTTTTTTAAGATTTACAATGTAATGATAAAAGAAACTGATGAGAGATGGCAATGTAAAACACATACATTTTGGGGAGTTATGTTTTGGCAACTTAAGCGAGTTCGTGAAGTTCCCTGACCAAAGAGAAACTAGTGGGTACTGTTAATGTGACCTAAGGTATTATTAAGAGTTCCATGGTACCTCATGGTCAAGAAAAAACATGTTTCGTGAAAACAATCGATTGACTTATTGTGTATTTCACAATCGGCGTGGCTTAGTTCATGTTCGTGGCCAAGGATGGACATGGTTATTGGTCGTACCAACCACTCGCTTACATTACATATACATATTTATGAGTTCCAATATTGTCCCCTTTTAGCTTGTTGTAGGCTTTTCATCTTACAGAACTACAATAATAACACAAGCAATCCGAAATGAGATCATGAAGTTCTAAATAAATGGTAAACGTAACTTCTCTGTACGCGAAAAGTTTCATGCATGAAAAAATTGTGGATTGAAAATTTCATGCGCGAAAATTTCGTTTTCATGCGCGAAATTGAAACTTCCTGGGTGAAAATTCCATACATGAAGTTTGTGCTAGCCCAAGGCAATTTCTGGGGCGAAGAAATCATGCCAGGGACGAAAATATCATTTTCACACATGGAAATTTCATTTTTTATGCATGAAAATATGAAATTTTGATGCACGAAAATGATATTTTCATGCATGAAATTTACACGCCATGATTTTCTCATGCATGAAACCTCTTGTACGGGGAGTGCAAGCTTTCGCAGCAAAACAACCTTGAGTTCTCTAGTAGAAGCCTGGAAAATTCCATCGAACTAAATGAGTCTGGGACAATGTTTGGTTGACCTGGATTCACCAGCGATGCCTGAAAAAACAAGGGAGCGCAGCCCGACAGTGCCAGTGCAAAGCCCCTCTAGAGTGAGACCGTCAAAAGGCGTATCTGTATCAAAATATAACATAGGAATTTGCCCTGCAGCACCCGCTATTACCAACACAGGTCGGGCGGCGGGCTCTTTCTTTATCTCTCAGAGGTCTCATAAATGTAACCAAATCACTCATGGGGCTGCTGTTCTGTAGTTCTGCTGCTGTCCACTTAGCCTGCCTCCCAGGCCCTTTTTAAATGTCTTCCATTGTGGATAGATGGCACTGCAGTATACTAGGAGCTCACTTGAAACTCTGTTACTGTAATCTCCCTCGTGTGGCAATTGCAGGAACTAAATGGCCAACAGTAGGCCACAAGTCCCTATCTGGTATAGGTGCAGGCTTCTATATATAATAAAGTAAAATTATAACAGAGCCTTGTGGCTAGGCTACTGTCCACTAAGCGAATTAAAATTGACCTGTTCAGTGCTATGGTTTGGATAGCCTAGCTACAAGGCCCTGTTATGATTTTACTTTACTATATATAGAAGCCTGCACCTATACTAGATAGGGACTTGTGGCCTACTGTTGGCCATTTAGTTCACACAATTGCCACACGAGGGAGATTGCTAAACTCCTAGTATAACGCAGCGCCCATCTATCCACAATGGGAGACATTTAAATATGGCCTGGGAGGCAGGCTATGGTTTGGACAAAGCCATGTTTGTGAGTTTTGGCAACTGCATGTAGGTGAACACACACACACACACACACACACACACACACACACACACACAAACATACACACACCACACACACACACACACACACACACACACACACGACCCTTGGTGGATTCTGGAATGCAATACAATGAGATAAATGTACGCGATTGGCGATAATTGAAAATCTGTTTCGTTTTTGCATATATACATGTATATCATAATGACAGAGACATACATACAGCATACATACATTTGTGATGTACCTCTCTGAAAATGATCTTGGTTTTAATTCAAAACATCTCTTATCATGTTTGATTCTCGAAAATATGGCAAAAAAGGGAGAAATTGAGTGACAGAATAGCCAATACATGCTTTGATTGTAAGATCGCCCATTTATTCTGACTTCTGTGTGTTGCCTTCATGCCTGCCCACCCCCCCCCCCCCCCCCCCCCCCCCGCCTTATCAAGTCAGGCCGATATTGGATAAGGGCAATTGTAGACGAAAACCTCAAAGATGAAATTCGATGCAGGGTAAAAACATGAAACTGCTTTTGAATCAAAATCCAGGCTATCCGAATATTAATAACGTCACTCTTCTTTGCCTTGCCAGGTCATAATATATATATATATATAGTATATATATATATATATATATATATATATATATATATATTATATATATATATATATATATATATATATATATATTATATATATATATATATATATATATATATATATACTTTATTGACTGTAGATAACTACAAAGTGTACAAAGTATGTGAAATAAAACAAAAGTATACTATCAGTGTGAGTGACACTTACTGAACATACAAATATATAACTAGAGAGTACAAAGAGAAAATAGAAAGAAGGGGAGATGTATTAAATGCTGAATATAAATATTTAGAACTCAAAAGAAAAGGAAACTAAGAAAACAAGAATTATACAAAAATATATTAAAAAGAGGAATAACTACAGGGATTGTCTCATGTCCGTATCCATAGCATAGGTCTTGTGCCGTAGGACTGGTTGGATAATGATACGACGTAGACACTTTTATGACTCAAAAACTTCACAGGAATACTCCTAAGACCTGCCATGAATGCAGTATGTGTTTAGATTAGTGTAGACTCGATGTGTTACTTTCAAATTGGTGACAGCAACGTTGGTGAAAAAAATGCTTTTTTGTGCTCCATTGAAAGTTAGTATCTACCTTACATATAAAGTGTGTTAGGCCACTCGAGTGGAGCCTCCAGTTTGGTTGTTATCGTACCTCGTGCTTGTAAAGTTCTATAGCTTTTTATGCTAGCGCTTGGCAGGTTGACGCTAGGTTATGTAATTTCTCATCATAGTCAGCTTTAACCCATCAACGCAGGGGGTCCGCCGTGGCCTAGTAGTCCAGGCAATCTGGCACATTTTTTTGGCTAAACCCATCACTAATACAGTAGGTTTCATTTCTTTTGCAATTAGTGGTGGGTAAAAACCTTACTTTGACTGGACTATATAGTGGTTACGACGCCAGGCTCCCAAGCGTGAGATCACAGGCACGAGTATTCACTGGATCTCTCCATAAGCGGGTTGGCCTGGTCGCTATATAAATGTGCGGCCTTATTGAGGGCTGTCTGTGTTCCTTCAGTGACTGAAAGACACCTTGGAACTACAGTGCAAGCCTGCACTAAGTAAACGGAAAGTACATGTATTTCGAGCTTTAAGGGTATCTCCACGAGACGCGTAGATTGCAAACTGTCTGAAACCTCCCCTAATGGCGGTGTAGCCTAAGGCATTGCCATTAACTGCTAGCTATCTCTCACCACTGCCCGGGTTGTGAGAAAGTAGTAGTAGCAGCAGTAGAAGTAGCAGCAGCAGCAGCAGCAGTAGTAGTAGTAGTAGTAGTAGTAGTAGTAGAAGCAGCAGTAGCAGCAGCAGCAGCAGTAGTAGTAGTAGTAGTAGTAGTAGTAGTAGTAGTAGTAGTAGTAGTAGTAGTAGTAGTAGTAGTAGTAGTAGTAGAAGTAGTAGTAGTAGTAGTAGTAAAGTTAGTATACATTCCTCGGAACCGGATCTGTTTTCCTCGTAGCCATCCCCCCTCAGGCCTCATAGGTCGCCTCGAACAAAAACAAAAACATGTACCCATGTACTCTTCAGAAATAAAACAAAAACATGTTTTTGTCGTAACTACTTCACAGAGTTCGCGTTCACAGAATGCAAACACTAGTCTACACTCGTGTACTGCGAAGGTGTTGGCTTAATAACCCGTTTTAGGTTGGGGGGGGGGGGGGGGGGGGGGTTTACCCACTCTTAATAACCTTGACGTGGACAGCGCATCTGCATCACATCGCCGCACATCTGCATAGCAACCATGCCAACTCACGATGGAGTCTAGAACTGCGACTTCATGCTTGGTTAGGTGTACTGTGGGTTTATATTTGATGAATGTTATTAGTTTTATATTTCATGTTTTATTGTGAATGTTTAGTTCGTTCTTTGAAAGTAAGATTTCTTTATCCTGTGTGAGTTTGAACCTTAGAGATACAGTCGATAATCATACACACGTATACTCGGCAAATGAAGCATACGAAAGTGGTAGTGTCAATTTTAGGCCTCGGTAAATAGAATTCCCTGCGTGCCTATTTACATGAGGATGTAGGACTCGTCTTGTCTCCTCTGGTAGGACATGTGAGTGACGGGGATCAAAGAACTGTTCGACAAAGGCACTTTTCCGTCTTTGATAAAATACAAGTGAAATCGTTTGATATCCCTTGGAGTAGTGGTAAGCCACTGTAAAGAGGTCAACTGAATTTCAAGGGCAAGTACCTGTAACGCCAATGGAAATATAACTCTTCATGATAAAAAAAGTAATAAAGATAATACTGACATCGGTAAATACCTTTGCCATTGGAACACATACCCGTCTATTAGGACTCTCAGATGATTACCCATTTGCCAGGGTTTCAGTCATTTTGCAGGTGTCTTTTGCATCATTTTGTATTTGCTAAATTAGCCACAAACAGCATAAGGTTTAATGGCGAAATGAATAACATTATATCGACTAAACAAAAATGCCTATCGTGTGACTTCCCCCACGTACCGTTGAGGGCATTGGAGAGAGGAAGACTCCGCGCCAGTTTGAGTCGTCAGCAATGCCGAAATTATCCCCTCGTATTCCTATTACTGGCGACGGCGAGCACACAGGATACAGTGTGCAGCAAATTGAAAAGAAATTGGAGGGAAGTGGCCAAATTGCAACTCAAATCCTCCGAGTTATTATTTCTGTTCAGCGAAGCGATGTGAACAGGTCACCAGGTACCAGAGGGATGTGTCAGCCCTACTGAGTATATCAACCCTTCAAATGCTGAGGCTATTCACATCCAGAGCACAGGGATGCAACGATTTTTGAAAACCATCTAAACCCTGTCAGGTTGGTATTCATTGGATAGCTCTCGCTGGGTACTCTCAGATGAGTACCCATGTGCCGGGGAATCAGTCATTTTTCAGATTGTATGCATCAGTTTGTATTTGTCAAATTTAGCCACCAACAGCATAAAGGTAACATTCCTTCAGCTGAGCCACAGCAAGGCATGGCTGTCTTACTTTATAGTAGCCGTGTAAATGATGTTTGAATATAAAAGGGTGCTCTATGGTACCCCCAACTCGTAGGATAAATCTGTATATGTATGGTTCCTTTAAAATACATCAAATACACACACGCCTTTACAAAAACAGCACTACTACTACTACTACTACTACTACTACTACTACCAACACCACTTCTTCTTCTTCTACTACTACTCCTTCTTCTTCGTCTTCTACTACTAATATTACTACTACTACTACTACTACTATTACTACTACTACTACTACTACTACTACTACTACTACTACTACTACTACTACTGTTTTCTTGATCTCTCAATATGGCATTACTCATGTAAACGTAAATATTCCTGGAATAAGGTCTTGAACTAAGACACCCTGAAACTGAGTCCTGTATTTACCAGGCGATACAAATATGAAATAATTTCGCCACTCTGGCTACCTTGACCATTGGATGTTCGGTAATAGAAGAAGCTGACAGAAAAAAATCAGATGCCAGCCTAGAAATCTAGGCTAGAAGTATTCATCATATGAATCATCGTTGATTCTGCACTCGGTCGCAAGTATTTCTGAGAAGCATTCCTTTCATGTTCGATAGTGGCAAAGCAGGCAGGCAAGCTTCCTCTAGACGCAGAGAGTTTGTTTTTATGCCTGTGTTTATCTAGCACGATAGTACTAGACCCCATTCACACACAGTGTTTCCTTGAACACCACCCACTTAGAAAACCACGACGACGATCTACTACTAACTTAAATAGGGATTTTCCGAGTGAAAGGATATTGTTCAATGGGAGGAAGTGTGTTTTGGTTCAGCCGTCTATATTCTTACATCCTTCGCTGCATTTCACGTGTGAACCGCAGAAAGGTGGACATACATGCTACTACCAGCTACTCAGATATGCCATACGAAAAGTTTCATGCATGGGAAAATTATGGCATGAAAATTCATGAAAAGGAAGATTTTGCCCCCAAAAGTTTCCTGGGATGAATTTTTTGGTAAGAAATTTTCATGGGAAATTGGGCTGTGCACTATTTTATGCATGGGATTCTCATAAATGAAATGTTTTTGGGCAACACTTTCTTATTTCATGCATATAAATGTTATTTTCGTGCAGGCAATTTTCATGCCACGATTTTGTCATGCATTCGTTTTTATGTATTAAATGTTTCCGTGCCTCTCTTTCGATGCACCCTTTATGTATGTGTTTTATATTGTATTATTCTGTACATAAGTGCAGTCAATGAACATACTATACATACTATACTATTAAACTTTTCGCACTGGTCGGTTCTTCAGGAAGTGGTTATGCACTGACCAGCCGAAATGACAAACTCCATGTTCGTTCGCATTTCAATCAAACCAAACATTCTCTTACCTAACTGTTCAGTAGAAGCGTATCAAGTATTGCCAAAATGCCTTTTGACTGATGTGTAGGAATATAAAATAGTGCCGGTGATGCGGCTAACTTGTTTTGTTTTGTTTTGTCTGGGACAGTTTTTTTCAAAGCGCAGCCGTACATGTAAGTGTGACTGGCGCTGTTGTTTTCAAGCCAAGAATTCGATCCACAGTGCCCTAGACTGGCACGTACCGACCCCGCACTTGTCACACGTCCCGACCGTAAAAAGAGGCGAGGCCATACCATACTGGTGACAGGCCGGGCCCCTTTCCTGTGCCAGGAAAAATGCGACTTGCTGATGGCATGTCGGAATCCATGTGGGCGCTGCTAAAAAGGGGGCGTGGCGCTATAAATGTACCTTCATACGAGACTATGGGCTAGGCTCCTTGTCCCTAAAAAGTTGACCGTATTTTATGTGCTGACCAAGCAATGTGGTGAAGTACCAGGTATGGTAGATAGATGGCGCCACCTGGTCCTCCTATATACAGTCAATAAGCTATATAATGTGCGTTGATAAAAATTCATATTTTGTGCATTCAGTCTTTTCACACTGCGACCACTTGTGACTTTCATCTTTATATTCCTAAACGTGGGCAGATGCAGCGTACAAAGAGGTGCTTTACTTGCATTGTATTTATCCTCTCAGCTCTTGGTGTAGTGGGCAAATCATACTGACACCTTCCTACGTACCTTAATGGTAGCAGTGTCGCCTACTCATATGTGGCGATGTTATACAGCACATACAAGGTCAGCACTGAAGGTGACGAAAAGATCAAAGCTGTGACTGTATATGATGACAGTTACTGCCGACACGAATGCAAATATTTTTTGGGTGATCTATTATCAACTCTATGTACCTGCATATATAGATGCCGCAGTTACACCATTGCAGTAAAAATATATAAAAAAGAAACTTGTCAATTGCCATCACTGCAGGACTACCCACATATGGCAGCATCTAGTTTTTTTCTTAGTGCTCCACCTGTTTTAGCCTTGCTCGAGACCAGGCACTTTACCTCAAAATGATCTACCAACTAAAAACTGAGTCTACCCTGATTTAGTTCTGAAATTGCTCACCAGGTGACCAAGGGAGTCTTAAGCAGGGAAAGCAATGTTTAAAGAAATCGTAGACAAGGAGCTAGTTGATATTAGCCTGGTTCTCAGACTGAGTTAGGTAAGATGCCCCCAACACTATATATACTGGGTGTTACGTAGGTTTGATGTCTCTCTCAAACTACAGATGGCAGCACATCTTTCAAGAGTAGCAGTTTGAACCAAAGACACAAGTGTATCCCCTTGAGGATTAATTCAGAACTAAACCTGGGGTGAAATTATCTCAGGGTAGATCAGTGAGACTGAGGAAAGAGCCAGTTAACACAGACTTGTAGCAAATCTAGTTGGTATTTGTTTTAGTAGTTACAAGGAAAAGTGGGAGTTGGTGTCATTACTTGTTTCCTATGATGCTGCCATCGCCCCCTCTATTAGCAAAGTTTGGAACTAGGGATTATTTGACTGCCCCATTCTCGCAGTGTTCGATGTCCCAAGGCGAGACTACACCCTCCTCGCCTCCCCCTATCTCGCCCCTGGGCATGCGTGATGGGAAGCCATTTCCGGCTTAAGCATATTTACCCTTTCTTGTCGGATGTTACTGGTAATTAGGTATTCTTACTACATAATGATTTACTGCAGTGGCCCATTGGCGCCATCAATGCTATGCTGAACCTCTATTTCCGGTCAAATACACAGAATGGCCATCTTCACATTAACTACTCCAATCCCGAGGCTACATCCGTCCAAAGCACAATGAAGGATGTAAATCTTTTTGCATCATTTTGTATTTGTCAAATACACCACCACCAGCAAATGGATTGAATAGCACTTTAATGTTGTCGTATGCCAACCATATGTGCATTTTTTTTGTTTTTAGTGGTCAACAACCTTTGATATTTCTGAATCAAAACCATTTGAGCAAGATGATTTATGAAACAGCCTTCCTAAAAACCCAATGTCATGCAGAACGGTACACAGCTAGACATTCATGTGTATGTAAAATAAAACTCCGCATTCTTGAAGACTATCGGTGGCGTTCTTAGATATTATCCTTTGTCTTTTATTGACACCACTTTCACTTTCTTACACACGTTTATTGTTTTGATTGGTTGCAAATGCTTCCTTATTTTCCGTACAAATGAGAACGCGTACAAAAAGAGGAAGAACCTGATGTGCTTTCAGCAACTTGCTGGGGAGGCCTCTCTGCAGTTCAGAGTAGTATCCGATTCGCTGCCCGGTTTGAAATCCCGGCTCAGGCATGTGGGTACGTGGCCAGTGACTTAGGGTAAGACAATGGTTTTCACCAGCTACTCCGGTTTCCTCCACCAACACGTGGATGATCACGACTCAGAAGAAAGGACAACAAAACGAAACCCAAATATCTGCCTGGGAACTGTGTTTCAAGGTCATGTAATGCCATACTTTTTGGAATTCGCCTGCGGCTCGGTGTTGTATCGCTTGAACTGGAATGCCATGGACCTGATGCATCGCTTGATGCAATTAACGATGTTGCACTAAATTAGTCCAAATCAGTGTGAACTTATTTGTTTCATTAGTGTCATCAGTTTATGCAAATAACCAGGACTAAAAGGCCATGAATTGGGTTAATCATATAATCAAGCGGCGTGAAGTTTTAATAATAAATCTCCAAGCTAGACTAAACATAAACAAAACGCTAAATCCCGACATTTTTTACACAGCAGATGAAACAGCATCTTGGGGATGGATAGTGTATCTACACATAGTTCAATCAGCTATGGAACATGAACCTTAATTATTCCTGTTTATTGGCTATAATGATAGGATTAGAAAATCAGGTGGTATTCTTATACAAACATCGCAGTGAGAGTTTTACAGATGTTGACGAAATTCGTCAGACAAATATTAGCGAATTTAGAGCCCGTCTAATAATGGTGAATTTACCAATGAAATATTGGCGACTTCAACGAGAGCACTTTTGGCGTTCGAGGGTGAGTCTAGGTATAATATTGTTGGAGGAGGAAGGAATAGGTGTTACGTAACTTACAACAGCTTAGGTCATATCGCGCCGAAGTCGAAAACCTGGAAACGAGAAGAAATTCGCCTCTCTTGACGAATAGTTGCAGAAGCACCACATATAGCCCCCGCAACGCCGCGCATTTATATAGCGACCGCTAATTTTGGGAAAGTTAAAAAGTCTACTGGTGAGGAATTTGATAAGATACTCCTTTAAGTGAATTTATCAATTTGAGAGGATACTCCTTTAAGTAAATTTAACAAGAGTATGTTATTGGCCAATTCAGCGAGAGTGTTATACATATCAGATGCACTATATGAAATAGGTTATTTGAACTTAACATCAAATGTTGGTAGTATTTGGTATATACAAAGAGGTGTTGACCTGTCTGCTTTACGCTTGTTATGACAAAAAACGATGAATGCCTGTGATATGTTTATTTGTTATCCCCCGCCACCTCCTAGAGCGTCACACGCCCTGGGTCAACCCGTCCATGGCTGAGGTTAATTTCTTCCGAAGCACTAGGACGCGACTATTGTTGAAAGCCATCCAAACCCTGTCATGTTGGTATAATCATTAGATAGCTAGCGCTGAGTACTCTCATATAAGTACCCATGTCCCAGAGCTTCAGTCATTTTAAAAGTTTTTTTGCATCATTTTGTAATGGCAAAATTAGCCACCAGCAGTATGAGGGTTAAGGCATCGTGTATACTCCAAACATGGAGAGAAAGCGAGGGATGGACGGTTTCTACAGAGAGACCAATCAGAATGTGTATTAGCACCCCCCCCCTCTCCTCCCACCAGGTGCATGCGCAAGCAGTACGTGGCCGTTGAGGGAACATAGGCTGGGTGCCGACTCTTGTCCTCTTCAGACAACAGGCTGCAAGCGGATCCTGTGATGAGCATCCAATCCATTTAAAGCATCTAAAGGACTTACTGTAGAATTTCCATCCTCGGTCCTCCTCTCTCTCTCTCTCTCTCTCTCTCTCTCTCTCTCTCTCTCTCTCTCTCTCTCTCTCTCTCTCTCTCTATATATATATATATATATATATATATATATATATATATATACATAATTATATATACATATATATATATATATATATATATATATATATATATATATATATATATATATATATATATATATATATATATATATATATATATATATATATATATCATATCCCGGCCATACACCTTGTCACGTGTATTGATGGGGAAGCTGAATGACGCTCAGGACTCTTGTGATAAATGTACGGTACTTGAAGCAAGTAGCATAGAGATTGTGGGCGGGCTCTAGTAACCAGTCAATGGGAATCTTTCCTATGCTATATTATGTACAGCCCTCCCTACAGATGCCGTATAAACATTGTCCTCCTAACAACCATACTGGGAAACCGCCAGTAGTTGTCTAGATTCTTGACTGTCATATGTACTCTCTCTGTCTTCATTTATTATTTTACCAGGCCCAAAGTGGCCCACAAAGTGGTCAAGGTGGTCGCACTGGTAAAAGTAGTTTACATTTATCCCACCAGGTGGATAGAAGGCCCTGTAAACCACAACGAATAGGGCAATCAATTGCTATGGGGTACCTTTTACATTGGCACGTGCATCTGTTGCCTCAAACGTGTGAGTTGTCAAAAAAGTGGTTCGTGTTGTGCAGTTAGCCTTATCATAACAATATAAATACACTTAACCTACTCCGCACTGGTTTCCTCTCAATACCAATTTTGGGCACTACTACTCCAGAGCTTCGAGGGGCACTTTATTAAAGACTGTCTATGATTTAGTACTCGTTATCTGCCATTGTATTTCACCGGACACTCATATTAAACTAAGGAGGGGCCTAAGGTTATGACCCAGACATAGGCTTGATATACATTATACCCGGCCACGGGTTATTAAGCAATTTTCAGGAAATGTATTTTATTCACGGAGTGTCGCCTACTACATGTAGTACCTTATGGCTAATGGTATGATCGTTTCCTTTTTGGAGTACCAATAGGAATACCTAATGGATTTACGATTATTTGTTCATGGTGCATGCACTGCTGGTGTAATGAGTTCATTCACAGGCCATACAGTCCATTGGCTGAAATGACTTACCTAACCTGAAAATCACATTAAACCATGTTTTTAAGTTTATTTTCTGCTCTGCTCAAGTTTTTATTTTATCGCGTGTTTTTAAGTTTATTTTCTGCTCTGCGCAAGTTTTTATTTTATCGCGTGTTTAAGTTTATTTTCTGCTCTGCGCAAGTTTTTATTCTAGCGTGTTTTTAAGTTTATTTTCTGCTCTGCTCAAGTTTTTATCTTATCGCGTGTTTAAGTTTATTTTCTGCTCTGCGCAAGTTTTTATTCTAGCGTGTTTTTAAGTTTATTTTCTGCTCTGCTCAAGTTTTTATTTTATCGCGTGTTTAAGTTTATTTTCTGCTCTGGGCAAGTTTTTATTCTATCCGTCACATTTGCACCATCGTAACTATCAGATGAAAACCAAGATACCAGAATCTCAGCCATTTTCATAAACCTTTTTGCATTATTTTATTTTGAACAAATTAGCCCTCAGTTCCAGAGGAGTTAACTCATTCGCGCTAAACAGTCTCAAGATTTAGCAATTGCGTTTGCCTAGAATATTTCACCTAATTTGTGGGGCTGTCGGGTGATGTTAGCATTATAATATCAGAGTACATTGTTATATTCTTTTATTTTACAGCAATTTATCAACCAGTTTGATGCAAGTGGAGATGGTAGTGTTTCAAAGGAGGAATTTCTCAATGCAATGGACGGAACTAGGGATGCAGAGTGCAGGTAAGGAGTTGTCAACTATCTCTTTTCGGACCCTCGAGTCAATTCATGTCACTGTTGCAATGCCCTAAGTTGGGCCTTGCTGGGAGGGTGGGTTACTAGAAGGATTTTCTTGCATGTTTTATTCTGATGGAGATTTTGAAAAGCACACCTAGGTTGAATATTTCTACTGATAACCTTAACAATTGACCTCATTCTCTGACGTTCCTTCACTACTACTACTACTACTACTACTACTACTACTACTACTACTACTACTACTACTACTACTACTACTACTACTACTACCAGAGATTCTGATTAGTAAAACAGCTCTCTGCTACTACTACTACTACTACTACTACTACTACTACTACTACTACTACTACTACTACTACTATAGCCTGGTTCTCAGGCTGTATAAGGTATAGTGCCCCCACGACCATATATACTAAGTAGGTCTGATGTCTCTCTCGAACTATAGACGGCAGCACTGTTTTCGTGTGTTGCAGTTGATAATTCTAATACATATGGTACAGACTACAACTCAAGTGTGTCCCCCTTGAGGATTTATTCAGAACTAAACCTAGAGTGAAATCAACTCAGGTCAGATCAGTGACAGAGCCAGATAGCATAGACTTGTAGACTTAAGTCTACTACTACTACTACTACTACTACTACTACTACTACTACTACTACTACTACTACTACTACTACTACTAAAGCTTACAACAACGATGACGACCACAACATAAATAACAATAATAATAATAATAATAATAATAATAATAATAATAATAATAATAATAATAATAATAATAATAATAACACTAATAATAATGACAGTAATAATAATGATAATAACTATGAGGATAATAATAATAATAATGATGATGATGATGATGATGATAATTATGATGATGATGATAATGATTTTAATAATAATAATAATATAATAATAATAATAATAATAATAATAATAACAATAATAATAATAATAATAATAATAATAATAATAATAATAATAATAATAATAATGATAATAATAATAATACTGACCATAATAATAATGACAACGATGTTAGAACTAAAGGTAAAACTTATAACACAAGATAATGTCAGTACCAAAACGAAACTGGAAACAGGCAATTTTTAAGTAATAATCGCTGAAACCCTCATACATACTACGACTGAACCGTTTGTCCTTTTTCCCAGGCAAGCTGAACAGATGCGCGTGTGCAAACAGTTTGACCACAACGGCGACGGCACGATCAGCCGGGCGGAGTTGAAACAAGAGATGCAGAAAGGCCGCGCCGACTTCAGCGAAGAGGACGCCAAGAGACTGCTGGAACTCTGCGACGCCGACGGCGACGACATCATCACCTTAGAGGAATTAAGGCTCAAGTGCTTCGGGGGTCAATAGGTCAACAGAGGTCAAGGTCACGAAAAATTCCAACGTGTTATTAGCTTAGTGCACTGATCCGTAGACTCTTATAAACAGTCATTTCAGACATGCTATTTCAATGGTCCAGTTCATACCACTTGTCCGTGCTAATATACAGTGCTGGCGTCTAATTCCTGCACTAAATGCAGGGGCAGCCGCCCGTGCAGATTACACGATCAAACGTCCGATTGGCTACCAATTGTCTGGGTATGTCTGCGCAGAATGTAGAAGGAGGGATGAGCCTTGAGGCCGAATGACCTACTTAAGATAAGAATTATATTCATTGCAGTGACACGTCTTGGACAGTTATGTAGGTCGGACACAAAAATACATGTCTCTAAAAATATCTTTGAACAAAAAATGGTTCTTAAGGCAGTGCATTTTAAGTTTCTGGCGATAATTATTACATATATTTAAATATTTTATTTGCATCAAATATCATAAGATAAGAGCTGCGTTCTTCTATTCACGTACTTCATATATTCACAATAAAATTTATTTAAACCTATTTTCAAATATAGCAGTAAAAGTGACCAAAATCGATATTCCACCCTATTCCCTCACAACTGTTGATGATGGTAACGATACCATTTCCGGTAGTAAGTCACGTGTTCGTGGAACGGCCACCGATTGGTTAATTGCAAGCTCCGTCCCACTTCTCGTGATAGGCTTAGCAACTTAGGTACCAACAGTGTGTAATATTATACATAGAGCATGTCAAATTCTGGTACAGAGATTCAGAGTAAAAAGCCGTCCAATTCTCGCAATATGCTTAAATGTTTATGTACAAACAGTGTAAATTGATATTATGGATACAACTTTTTTCTAATCCTGGTACTGAATTGCATATGGATACAATCTGTCCAATCCTGGTACTGAATTTCATATGGATACAACATGTCCAATCCCGGTACTGAATATCTAAGAACTGCGATATTTCACTAACCATGAAAATGTTACTACCTGTTTGTTTCTATAAAGTAGTAAAATCTTTTAATGGGTCGTTTTTTGTAACTTACTATTTGTGTATGCATTCCTATTCCACATATCTATGCATTACTTACCTATGCAACGTATCACCGTAGCCTGAAACCTTTGCATTCACTATTCACATTAGGTCAGCATATCATGAAATGGAGTTTTTCTTCCAGTTATGGTACAGTTTATTCTAGAACTGACGCCGTATCAATCTTGTGAATAAATATTTGAACTTGGCAATAATGTTGTTCTTTGTTTATTATTTGCAAATGGGGAAGATGCGGCATGTCCATCAAGAGGGTCATATGTAAACTTGGGGTATAACTTATGAATAATTCTAAACATTCCTATATGCACATATAGAGGGCGCTGTGTATAAATAAACAAGGTATTACTTATCATGGATAATTCTAAACATTCTTATATGCATATCAAGAGGGCGCTGTGTATAAATAAACGAGGTATAACTTATCATGAATAATTCTAAACATTCTTATATGCATATCAAGAGAGCGCTGTGTATAAATAAACGAGGTATAACTTATCATGAATAATTCTGAACATCCTTATATGTGAACCATTCTAGCTTTTAGCATTTTACCTGAATTACAAAATATTTAAATGTTTAACTACAAAAGAGGATTAAAAAATGACGTGTTTCTAGACCGTCATCGACTTATGGTTTTTATCGTGCACGGTGTACAGTTGAATTCTCGTTGTTACATATTACTTGCATTTCTCTATGTGTTCTTCATTATAATATATATATATATAATTTTACATCTTCACTCACGATTTCACATAAAAGGCATGAAATCCGGGAAATAATAATACGCAACAATAAAACGCAACACTTGAACGTAACAATGAGGGTTGAACAAGTATTGTTATCAATCTATTAACATCAGAAGCCTACATGTGGTCTCACATATGCAACTTCATCGATTTCAAAACATCATAACAGAAATATTGACTGTATGTCATTGCCCCTGTTGGTTTTAATGATACCCTTTTCGAATGCTTGTCAAAAGCTTCGCTATTTGATGACTTAAGCCTAACCCTTATGCTGCTGATGGCTAATTTGGCCATGACAAAATGACTGAACCCCTGGCAAATAGGTAATCATCTGAGAGTGCTCAGCAAGAGCTATCCAATGAATACCAATAACACATGGTTTACATGGTTTCCACGAGTCTTTGCGACCTTGTGCTATCGACAAAAGTAGCCGCAGCATCCGAAGGGAAGAGTTAAAGTTGTCAGATGATTTCTGTTACACTCCATATGTAAATAGCCATGGACTAAGGCACACCACATTACACTATAGCTAATGACAGGCTGAATATGACAGGCAATAGTCGTCATTTTCCGTACCACATTATTATAAATAAAAAGAGAAAGCAATAAAACACATTAAGATGTAGTCTCAGTCGTTGAATGCCAGACAAAAAGAAGGTAGCTTCATGAAGAAATCAAATTTTTCTCAGATAATCTTGATAGAAACGTTGTTTTCAGAAATGTGGACAATAGATTATTGTTCCTCCTTAGCACTCCAAGGTTCTCATATCAAATATCTTAGATGTCTTATTATACAACGTGTGAGTACGGGAAAGATATATTTAGTTGTCATTCCTAGAAATGGGTGGAATGATTTCCTCTAGACCGGACCATGATGAGTTAGCCAACCCATCAAGGTTCTGAGTAGCCAATCAGAGAACACTTTGCCTTACCATCACGTCTGTGTTAGGCCAAACAAAGATTGGGTAGGTCACTCCACAAATCAATCTATAACCCTCTCAGTCGTTTCAATGTTTAATTATTATTCAAAGGCTGAAAAATGTATTGAGCCATATTATGATACATTTTTTTTTATTGAAATCTATCCTTATGGACAACGCATCCCATCATAATAGACCAAAGTAAATCTGTGCATATACCAAATCATTGGATCAAACATATACACAGTCATAAAGAAAATCATTTCTGGAGAATGTAACATATATTTTCCGACTGTTGTGTTAAACAAATCACACATAATTCTATTTTGAAATAAGGCATATTAGACCATGGGCTACTGGGGTAAACCCTCCCCCCCCCTAGGGAATTTTCGGGACCTATATTTTTAGAAACCTAGGTGCCTGAGCTGCCAGAATCAGGTTGTCTAAGATCTGGCCAGTGGTGGGTGTGGCCGGTAGGCCCTGTCAAAGTCTGCTACCTCAGCCTCGGACTGTGAAAAATCACAAAATACTAAATCTATCACAGAATCAATTATAAGAACCCTAGCTACACCAAATTGTGTATGACAATTCTAAATACCACTGGCAGAATTATTGTAAAAAGACATTTGGGTTAGGTGCGACAATTTTGGAGAAAATCAGTGTTTTTGATGGAAAAACGTCGCTTTTTTGCAGTTTTTTTGAAAGTTTTCACAAACTTTAAGTTTTTAGTAGTCAAATGAGTACAAAACCACCCCATATTATATACCTAAATTACAAACAACCTCTTATCTGCATAATAAAACAAAGATGAGCTCCATTGGTTGTTCGAGCGTGATTTTACAGGACTTTCTTTTCCCCTACCCCTATGTTGAAAAAATAACCGAAAAATAGCATAAAATACTAAAAAATATTTTTTTAAATCCAAGATGTTCCTTTAACACATGTTTGGTACTGGAAATAGTTTGAAAATGACAAAGACTGATTGGGCTGAAAAAAATGGATTGCCCAGTTGCCCGGGACAACCAAATTTTACCAAAATCTGCTAAAAGTCCAGTTTTAGGCTAGAAATCAGAGTTTGAATAACAATATGACTACTGAAAATACGTTTAAAGCTATTATGTGAGACTGTAGGTGTTCTATAGTTGTAAATAGTCATAGCTGGATGCTTATCAATTGTTTTATTTCAGTTCAACCCTATTTAGAAGGTAATCTGGAAGGCCAAAGGTCTCAAAATGTAGTTATACTACAATAATTGAAGTAAGTCAATGCCGGTGTGTGGTTTTAACATGGTCAGAAGATCAGGATAGACTGCTGTTGGGCCTTAACCTACTGGGGCTTATCAACCTGGTAGCCCAGTTGCCTGGGACTATTGAATTTTACCAAAATCTGCTTTAAATCTAAATTATTGTGACATGATGCTGTTTTCCTGTTGTTTGCATTCTTCTTGTTTAATGATTTTGACCACTGGACATATGTGAGGGAGCCCCATCCATTATCAGAAGGAAAGCATAGGACAGTTTTGTGCCCCATAGGACAGTTTTGTGCCATATATCGTAACTGTAACTCACAAAGACCAACATAAATTGTTGACAGGGAGCATTCAAACCATATTGATAATACCTGATTATCAAACACACTCAATAGTTCCTCTAATATGCCTGAATAGACAACAATGGACAACTGTATCCCCCCCCCCTACCCCCCATACTAGCTATTTGAGGTGAACAAACAGCCTTTAGGTTGGCGTGAAGCATTCAAACTGCATTGTCTGAATATCAATCTGTACCAAAAATTGAACTCAACGCAACCCTCCTAAGAAGCATAAAGATGGATACCTGTATCTTATCCCTTCTCTCTTTTCCAGGGTTAACCCTACTAAGAGGTGTGATACCTGTATATAATCATATCTAATACCACCAATCCTTAAAAGCTGGGTACATCATTCGAACCATTATCCATATCCCTAATCAGCTTGGTACCTTTATCTCATCCTAGCCATTGACCGGAATCCTAAAAAGTAATTATCATTACCTCATCCCTGCTATACCTGCTGGTATGGGTTTCAGGTACCAAATCTCTTGATTTTGAGGCTATAAGGTAGGATGGTATACAACTACAAAGCCTATTGTTGTATAGGGTAGTAGCGAGGATTAGATATCCTAAATGAGCTAATTTAGCAATGAGATACAGTTACCTAGCTATTAGTGTTATGGTATGAGATATAGTTACCTACCCTGTAAGGCTTGAGGGTAATAGCTGGTAAGAGAATCAAGTATGATATATATATATATATATATATATATATATATATATATATATATATATATATATATATATATATATATATATATATATATATATATATATATACACACATTTAGGGTTATTGACACATTATTGACAGGGACAATTTACACCATAGTACCTGATTATCAAACACACACAATATTTCCTCCAATATGCCTGAATGGGCACAACGATGGACACCTCTATCCAGCCCTCCCCCCCCCCCCCCTCATACTGGCTATTTGTGGTAAACAAACAGCTAGTAGTTAGTTGGCAGAAAGATCCGATCCCAACTACTTCCCTCATCTCGTATCAGCTGAGTACATATATCTTATCCAAATTATTACCCTGATCCATATCCAGCTTGGTACCTGTATCATACCAGCAATTGACCAGATTCCTGCCAGGTGAGAAGCACTACCTCATCTTAGCTATTACCCTGTACAGGCTGGGTACATGTATCTCTTCCATGCCACCACCATCGGCGCTAGTAAACACTCATCATAGCTATGAATCTATAATCCTGAGCTCCTATAGCTTGGCTACCTGTTTCTTATTCCACATATCATCCATATTCCTAATATGTATGATACCAGTATTCCATGCCATCCATTACCCTGATCCTTTATAGGCTTGGTAATACTATATGCCATTCCAACCATTGCCTCTAAATATCTGTAGACTAGGTACCTGCATCTCATCTGGGCTATTTGCGTGAGTCACCATAGCAGTATATCATCCTATTATTCTATAGGCTGGCTAACTGTCTTATCCTACTACCCTAAACTCTTAACCTGATACCTATCCTGTTTGATCCTGTATCTCATCCTAACTACTGCCCAAGACCTTGGTAGACTGGGTACCATGGATTGGGTATCTGTATCCTTACCCATTTCTACTCAGCAATTACCCTAAATCCTAATAAGTTAATCAGGAGCCTGTACGTCTTACATCTATATCGCCTCCCTGCTATTATCCCAATTCCTTTACTAAGGTTATATATGAGTATCTCATACCAGCTATAACTGCTAACTGCTCTCAGCCTCAAGAGTTTGGATACCTCCATCCCACCTTATACCAGATAGAACTATTACTTAACCTTAGTTGGCTGGGTATCTATGCCCAATTCTGGCTATTGTCCTAGCCCTAAAATGTAAGATACCTGTTTCCCTTACCAGCAATAATCCCCCCCCCCACCCAGGATAACAGATGAGCACATTTACCTCATCAATCTATTACCCTAAATCTTCATATATTACATACTTGATTCCCATACCAGCTATTACCCTCAAGCCTTACAGGATAAGTAATTATATCTCACATCATAACATTAATAGCTAGGTAACTATATCTCATAGCTAAAGTAGTTCATTTAGGACATCTTATCCTTGCTACTACCCTATACAACAATAGGCTTTGTAGTTGTATACCATCCTACCTTATACCCTCAAGCTTAATAGGCTTGTTACCTGAAAACCATACTATCAGGTATAGCAGGGATGAGCTAATGACACTTACTTTTAAGGGTTCCACTCAATGGCTCAGATGAGATAAAGGTACCCAGCTGATCAGGGACATGGATAATGGTTTGAATGACTCTTGAGGTACATGTACGCAGCTTTTAGGGCTGTTGGTAGTAGATTGGAATAGATATGTAGGTATCACACCTCTCAGGGTTGAGGAAAACAGAGAAGGGATAGGATATGTGTTGAGGTCAACTTCTGATAAAGCTTGATATTCAGACAATGTAGTTTGAATGCTTCATGCCAACCTAAAGGCTGTTTGTTCACCTCAAATAGCTAGTATAGGAGGGGGAGCTGGGGATACAGGTGTCCATGTTTGTGCCCATTCAGGCATATTGGAGGAACTTTTGGGTGTGTTTGATAATCAGGTATTATGGTTTGAATGTTCCCTGTCAACAAGGTGTGTTGGTCTTTGTGAGTTACAGTTACGATTTATGGCACAAAACTGTCCTATGCTTTCCTTCTGATAATGGATGGGGCTCCCTCACATATGTCCAGTGGTAAAAATCATTAAACAAGAAGAATGCAAACAACAGGAAAACAGCATCATGTCACAAAAGAGGTCTGATATTGCACATAGGGTCACTTTCTCAAAATTATTTGACTTCTAACACTATAATTTAGATTTAGAGCAGATTTTGGTAAAATTCAATAGTCCCAGGCAACTGGGCTACCAGGTTGATAAGCCCCAGTAGGTTAAGGCCCAACAGCAGTCTATCCTGATCTTCTGACCATGTTAAAACCACACACCGGCATTGACTTACTTCAATTATTGTAGTATAACTACATTTTGAGACCTTTGGCCTTCCAGATTACCTTCTAAATAGGGTTGAACTGAAATAAAACAATTGATAAGTATCCAGCTATGACTATTTTCAACTATAGAACACCTACAGTCTCACATAATAGCTTTAAACACCTTTTCAGTAGTCATATTGTTATTCAAACTCTGATTTCTAGCCTAAAACTGGATTTATAGCAAATTTTGGTAAAATTTGGTTGTCCCGGGCAACTGGGCAATCCATTTTTTTCAGCCCAATTAGTCTTTGTCATTTTCAAACTATTTCCAGTACCAAACATGTGTTAAAGGAACATCTTGGATTTAAAAAAATATTTTTTAGTATTTTATGCTATTTTTCGGTTATTTTTTCAACATAGGGGTAGGGGAAAAGAAAGTCCTGTAAAATCACGCTCGAACAACCAATGGAGCTCATCTTTGTTTTATTATGCAGATAAGAGGTTGCTTGTAATTAAGGTATATAATATGGGGTGGTTTTGTACTCATTTGACTACTAAAAACTTAAAGTTTGTGAAAACTTTCAAAAAAACTGCAAAAAAGCGACGTTTTTCCATTAAAAACACTGATTTTCTCCAAAATTATCGCACCTAACCCAAATGTCTCTTTACAATAATTCTGCCAGTGGTATTTAGAATTGTCATACATAATTTGGTGTAGCTAGGGTTCTTATAATTGATTCTGTGATAGATTTAGTATTTTGTGATTTTTCACAGTCCGAGGCTGAGGTAGCAGACTTTGACAGGGCCTACCGGCCACACCCACCACTGGCCAGATCTTAGACAACCTGATTCTGGCAGCTCAGGCACCTAGGTTTCTAAAAATATAGGTCCCGAAAATTCCCTAGGGGGGGGGGGGGAGGGTTTACCCCAGTAGCCCATGGTCTATATTCCCATTACTCACATTTTAAACCATTTGTATTGTGAAAAAACGCAATCATATATAGCGCTCACTCGCAGCGTTCAGCGGGCTGATATGACTGCTGCCCTCTATTGGAATAATTGTGATTTAGATAACAGCTATCTTGAGGAAATGCACCATAGTTGTGATTTGAAGTTCCTTTTGAAGTACCTTACATACAGTGCCGACATATAATGCCTGCACTGAATGCGTGGACAGCCCGGGCATAATACATGACCACACGCCCGAATGCCACCCAGTTTCCTGGGCATGGATGCATGAACGACTACACAACTGAACGTAGCTTTACTTCGCAAGCTACGTTGGTCATTGCTGTGCTTGGCTTATTAATTTGACATGTCATCCATAGGTGTTTGTACAACGAGGCACTGGCAGACGTCCGGTCGACTGGTGCAGCAATTAAATCTCTGTACTGTAGTAACCGTTGATAGGCATCAGGGTGTTCTGTGTCTACGGGTACATGAAATAATCCCTCAAAACATGTCAGGCTAGAACCAACTCGACCTCATGTTATCTTATAATGGACTCCTATGATAACCCGAAAATGGCCACCTTCAGGAAAACAAAACATATCGCCTAGCAAGATCATTGCTTGAACGTCCGTCGTATTATTTCAATATTCAAACTTATATTGTGCCAAAATATAGCAGCTTTCAACAAGTAGTGTGTGCAATCAAATAGCGGGTACACTATTCTAGCTACATGCTAAGTGACATGTTTGTAGAATGGGACTTTATTATTCTCTGCAAAAATAAACCATAGACAGGCAACTCTTAAGATGCGCCACGTGATGTGATGACCTCTATAACCCCAAATCTATCCTTATTTGAAAAGATTTCTCCTCTAAAGTTCTCAATTTTCAGCTCCAAAATATGTTTATATTCCTAATAAGAATTTTTTTTCTTGATTTTAAGGTCCAGAATATTTCTTTCTAAAAAGGGGGTCCCGTATATCAAACGGTCCTCCCATTATGGATACATTTTGCATACGAGACCTCGAAAAGAATATGCACCTGATCATCTTTATGCAGGTTCCTTTAGTATATTCGTCCGTTTTTTCGACACAATGGTGGTAGGCAGGCAAATGTAGAAGTGAGACGTAATCGTGTCCCAGGAGGTGATTCGAATATAAAAGACGATACATACAGTGCCGGTGTGGCGTGAATAATCGGAACCCGTGAATTATCGGAACCATTGATAATGCGCAGGCGCGGAAGTGAAAATTTAGCTCCGCCCATAGGAATGAGTGACCATACACCTCAAAGCATTTGAAACCGACATTAATTGCAGATTAATTGAAATAAAATGTGTGTTGAGTAATCTGTTATCTGTATATACTATGTATACAGATAACATACCACTTAAAACTTGTTGTCAGTATTCCGTTTCATGAAACTGAACTTACGATCGGAACCTGTGCCTCAAACTTGCGCGATCTACGGTGCCTGAATTGTGATCAATATTTCGTGTCCAAATAATTCCATTTACATCACAAAGAATATACATAATTCCATGTCATAAAGTCTTTTTATTCGTGTTCGTTCAGAAGATAATATGCTACAAGGTGAGCATAATTTGTTGAGTAACCCATTTCCATGGGAAACAAATTCTATGTTGTACGCGTGAGAAACCGGAACTTCCGCGCATGCGCATTATCAAAGGTTCCGATAATTCACGGGTTCCGATAATTCACGCCACACCGGCATTTAATTCCTGCACGAAATGAGTGGGCAGTCTGTGCATGATACACAACCGCACGACCGATTGCTACCCAGCTTCCTGGGCATGGATGCAACCTGACTTCATAACTGAACGTAGCTTTGGTTCGTCAGCTACGTGCGTCATTGATCAATGTGCTTTGATTATGTTTCTGACATGTTATCCATGGGTTATTGTGCAGCCAGGCACTGGCAGACGTCCGGTCTACTGGTGCGGAAATCAAATGTCTGTACTTAATAACATAACACTAAAGCCATGTAAATATTGCAATAAACGTCACCATGTCATGGCTGCGACGAAATATTCATTACTAGTTAAACACTGCTCCATCGTACAAACTGTGTATCACACCCGCACTACAACTGCATTGTAATAAAACATGTCATTCTTTCAACTCGTCACTGAAAACAGACATACATGAGACTTTCCTACATTCCTACCAAAGCAATTAAATCATAATAGAACCAAATCGGATACTAGTACTAGTATCTAGTTTATTTTCACTGTAGATATGGTTATGAACATACAAAGGTTGTTTTGGTAACAGTAGCAGACGGTGAGATACTAGTATCTAGAAACCATGTTAACTCTTCCAATGCTGAAGCTACTTTCCTCCAAAAGAAAAAGGACGCAGAGTTTCCTGGACACCATCTAAATCCTGTCATATTGGTATTCATTGGATAGCTCCCACTGAGTTCTCTCAAATAAGTAAACATGTGACAGAGTTTCAGTCATTTTCCAGGTTTTTGCATCATTTTGTATAGGCCAAATTAGCCACCAGCTGCATAAGGGTAATACGTTAGACAACTGCATGCATGCAAGCATAATTAGTATACATGTTCCCCAGTATGTTTATACACATCATGGATGACACAGGGAGAATGCGTTGAAGATCAATATATTTCTCATTTGCATATCTCTATCACATGTTCATAATGTACTATAGCGCATGCGCTTTCCTTAGATCACCAATTTGTATTCTGACTTGCAAGTGCGGCCTGAACAGTTGAGATGTGTATCACACATTGAAATGGATGTCTGAAATATGCGAGGTATTTTGTGATCTCCAAAAACCTATAAGTTGAAATGCAGATCACAAAGATTCCACCGAGGTCATCGATCGGACCAGCAGCACTGGTTCTCTTAACAATGGTTCCCATTAGCTTGGGAGTCATAATTTCGAATAACTTTACCCGACCACCCGATGGACAGACTGGAAGGAAGTTAATTGGAAAGATAATTTCCACCTACGAAAACACCCGCGCTACTCTCTGTGCACTGAAATGCACAAAGACTGCCCACTGCACTGCCTTCAACGTGAGAGCAGGTTCTCTATGTGAACTTCTAGAAATTGATCCACAACAAAAACAGACATTAGAAGACGAGGATGGAGCCGAGTACTTCACTGTGAGTATTATTTCAAAATCGTTGTTTATCTTTCTCGCAAAATGAAAAGACATTTCATCTAGGTCTAAATGAGATTAAATACATAATTAATTTGTTTCTTAATTGAGTATTGTGCCGATGACCTGCGAGTATAAGCTTTTACTGTGCTGTTATTAGATTAACCCGTCCAAAAGTATGCTTTTGTAATTGTGAAATTACAGTTAATAAACATACATACTCAGAGTTCCTTTAGAAAGTATCGTCTGCTATGCTTGTATTTATGAAAATAACTTGGGAAGAAAGCAAAAATTCACGAAATATTTGATGGAGAATTGTTGTTTTGCTTCTGATCAATATTTCTTCTTCAAAATTTTTTTTTAGAAAATGCTTTTGTAAGTAAAATATTTCCAAAATTGTCAGGCCTGTTTTGGCCTCTCTGAGTGTAAATGGGTTAACCATACGTTTTGCTTGACCCCGTTGTATGGCTAAATCTATTGACCGCATCAGAGAAGACACTCATGGCATTTGAGAGATATGTAAGAAGTTTCCTTTTTGTCAATTTATTAAATCGATATTTTGGAAAGGAATGTGTATGTATGTATTTTATTGATTGTATACATGTACGTATACAAAATCATACAAATAATATAAATTATACATAGAAATACACATATGATAGATATAATAAACATATGATAAATGTTATCCACCTTCTCTCTGTTTGTTTCCAGAAGGTCGAGATTGCTGAGATTGTTGAACCAAAGACTACAACGCCAGCCCCTCTACAAGATTGCAGAGACCTTCCCACAGGTAACCATCGATTTTCTAACAGCATGCGTCTAACCATCGCATCATCCTAAATGTCATACTTAATGAACCATGTTAGATAAAACAAAAGTGAATGATGGAGGAACACATTTATTTATTATTATTTAGAAACATGTATGTTTCTAGATACTCCTCTATTGAAAGTTAACACTTCCGATGTTGAGGCTACTTTCGTCCAAAGTACAAGGACGCAAGATCTTCTTTGAAAAACACCTAAACACTGTCGTGTTGGTATTCATTGAATAGCTCTTTCTGAGATGAGTACCCATAGGCCATGATCTCAGTCATTTCTTAGTTTTTTGTGTCGTTGTGTATTGCATAAATTAGCCACCAGCAGCATAAGAATTAACATTAAAGGCATTCTATCCAAATTAAGAATGGCTACACGGCCATGGAAGCCACTAAGACACATTTTAAGCGTTTGGTCAAGAGTCAGCTGTACAATGTACAGTACAGACATTTAATTCCTGCAACCGTCGACTGATTGTCTGCCAGTACCTGGTTGTAAAACACTCGTGGATAAAATGTCAAAAAATAAACCAAGCACATCAATAACCCACGTAGCTTGCGAAACAAAGCTACATTCAGTTGTGAGGTCATCTATGTGTCCATGCCTAGGAAACCGGGCGTGCGGTCGTGTACAATGATCGGACTGCCCACACATTTAGTGTAGGAATTAAATGCCGGCACTGTAGCATACCTGCTGATCAGCCTGCTATACCAGTATGACCAACAATATTCACATTTTAGAAATCCAATGCAATCTCTTTGCACAATCCAAAACAAAATATCATATTACCCCGCCAATGAAAATAATATGTCCAAAATATGAATTCTCCTAAAAATACACCACATATGCATTAATGCACACTGGTGTAAGATTTACTAGTATCTTCTATCTGCTTATAATTGCAGGAACATCAGGCGTATTCACAGTACTAGTAGGAGGTACGCCAATGCACGTGCGCTGTGATGCCCCTTGGACACTGTTTCAATGGCGTTTTGATGGCACTCTCGACTTTAACAGGAACTGGACCGACTACAAAAATGGCTTTGGCGATCTCAACTCAGAGTTCTGGCTTGGCAACGATAAGATACATCAGCTAACCTCCCGTGGTTCTCATTCATTTCAATTTGTGTTTTATTATGGAATTGAACGCAAATTATCCAATGGCACATATGGACGTTTCCAGGTTGCTAACGAAACTGACAATTATCGTATTGAAGTGAGCCAGTTCATTGGCGGAAATGGAGGCGATGCCTTCAGTCCTCATAATGGCATGGGATTCAGCACTCCTGATAGAGACAACGATATCACCACCGGCTTTTGTGCCCAAGATTACAAAAATGGGTTTTGGTTTGCAAAATGCTGGTGTATTCATCCTAATGGTTTATATCGACCAAATCAAGCTTGTACCCCTGAAATCGGCTGGCGTTGCATTAAGAATGATAAAGTTGGGGATCAACCAGTACTGGGCACTGAACTGAAAATACGCTGGAATTGAATACTAGTAAACAGTAATGAGAGCAAGGTTTCTCTATGCAGTGCTTTAGACTGCTCAGTGAGGACATCATTCGAAATTTCAAAAATATCATTTTCTCTGCCAGATTCCACACTGCATGGGTCAGAAGACCTCTCAAAAATGGACAATTATCAATATGTCTAAGAAGCCATAATGATTCCTCTCGATACTTGGGATATGCCGTCTTTGAGAGAAAACACTAATTCTGATAAAAATGACCTTCAAATGACCTTGAACTATGACAAAAGCACAGCATAATATTTTGGCCCTTTTTTTTAGGCATTAAGGAAGAGAAAACCAAAATTCTTAAATGATAGCAATGCCTTATCAATACTAAAGTTGACATTTTCAAAAAGAATCCTATGAAAAAGGCATTATTGAAAATGTTATATGGAGCATGAAAAAAATTGCTATTCACCCATCGTCCCTTTATCAGACATGTTTACTATACTTGTGGACAGTCATGCATGCCATCAATCAGTCTAAGTCTGCAGTTATCTTTTCATTCACCTGCAGGTCACTCAATTACTGGAAACTTTCTAACATCCACCTGACCATATTAAGCATGCCATCCCTCTCTGGCAATCCAGCATTCCCTGTTCCCCCTTTTAATTGTGCCTTCTCTAAATATCCTCTAATTCAGAATTATACCCAGTGAAATACAAATGAACAAACTGTGGTTTAACCATCTCATGACATTTAAGATGCAATGATTCTTTCAAGAAGGTTCAATACAGGTATTTCAAAACTTTTCTTATGTGGAAACTATTGAGTTTTGCCACCTCTTATTGTTAACTACTTATAGCTTCCTCCCGTATAGCAAAATGTCCCAATTTGATACTTCCCAAAAGTATGTTCACCAAGGGGAGGGACCACTGTTGATGTTCCTTATATATTTGAGGAAGACATCACTTAATCCATGAATACAGCAACAGGAAATCAATCAAACGCTCCACAAATATTCTAGTTTTATGAATTAATAAGGTCTTGAAGTCTTCGAATCAGACTCTGACATCTGGGCAGTAAATGTGTCACTGCAGTTGGTACAACAGGGTATTATAGGAAATGGTTCAAGAAGGAAGAGAACAGAACGCTTCATCAAAGCAATACTGAATAAAAGATATAACTATAAGGGAAGGAAACAATACATGACATGAACCTCTCTGTTATCAATGACAGCTATAGAAGCCAATTGATTAATTATCCAGCTGCCCACCTCTGACAGCTCACATTACAACTTACTCTGTACCACGGTGAACTAAGTCAATGTGTGACACGTGTAACTTTATGTCAATCTCTCTTTCACACTGGATAACGATATCCTGCATAAATGGCCTTTGGTGTTGCGAGAAGTGTTTTTTTTATATTTGCATTTTAGAGTATTGTTGTGTACAATGTATGGTATTTATTGTTTCTTGTATCCGTAACTTCAATGGAAAATATATATCCTGCACCCCAGTTTGCTGACTCTATGCTAGTGTCAGAAATTATCATTCCCAATGATCGCTGTCCATGGTCCTAGGTTAACATGTGCTGTTATACGTGTTGGCCTGTCTAAGCCATATATGGTCACACATGTTGTATAGTGCCACCATGGCAAGGAAAGTAGGAAGGAATGGGGTTTACGTCGCTTTCAACAGCTTACATGTAGGTCATATCGCGACGAGATAGAAACTTGGAACCGGGAAGAAATTCTCTTCTCTTTGAGAATAGTTCCAAGGGGTCTTTTAGTTGCAGAAAGACCATAGACACTCCTCCACAACACCGCACATAATTCATATAGCGACCAGGCAAGCATTCTTGCATTCATGGCTCATGCTCTTTGAGATTGCCTTGCATTTCCTTATGGTATTCCTAATGAGCATTTCTCGTCTTGCCCCACAGTGCCTGTATCTGGCTTGAAATTGGCCTCACGTGTGTTTGGTGCGCCACAGGGTTATCATTTTTGTACACAACAGCTTTCCTGCACTTAAAATATCTTTCCTATCTACAATTGAGTACGTTGGGACCAGGACCAGTGGCCACAGCAGGAGGGAATATTGTACATAGAATGGTTATTGGCAGGGTATTTGAGTTGAATACATGGCAAATCTATATTCGTATATTGTATCCATTATGCGTTATTTAATGAGTGCATTTTAATCTAATGAAGTAAAGAAATATAGAGGTTCCATCACAAGTAGATGGAAAGAGGAGGTATCTTGCACGAGTGAGTGATTTTGTGTCTTGGGACGAGGCTTGCCGAGTCCCAAGACACAAAATCACTCACGAGTAAAACGCTCCTCAGAATGGGAGAAATATTCTTCTTTTGGATGCTGAGCTGATATTACTTATCATCAGCAAAAAATACCTTCCGACAAAGTTGCAAAGAGAGATGTCGCCCAATTGACACGAGAAAAAATTAAACTTGAATTCAAATTTACTCCTCCAGGCACAAAAGGTGATGAAATATAGATCAAATTTGCATGGAACTTTGCCGACATGCTAACATCTTGATTATTCCATATATCATTCCACTTTATTTGTCATGAATGAGAAAAGACCTTTTAATTTTTTATATTTTTGGAGCATACAGTATTCAATAAACAAAATACTCAAGTAGCTATTAAGTTATTATAACGTTTATGAGGTATGCCTTCTATATTGTAATCTTTGTTGACGATGTGTATTTGAATATTAATTAACATATTCATGTACATAATTATAAACATAATATTAGTGTAAATCTTATCGTTATGATATTGTAAATACCTGTGTGTCAGATGTCTGTTAAAAGTATTGAAACGGTTAGGGATTAGAAAGCTAGGCATACTAAAATAACAGCTTTTTATTTTTGATTTCCGCATAGTATTTTTCAATGTTGAATCGACTCATCTATAGGTAAATGATAATATATATTATAGATTCCGCTAGAATAAATGATCAACTGATGTGCCGCTATTTTCAAATTATGGATTAGTTATTACTACCTGAATGTTCCATAAGCTAATTCCTTAGTTGGTAATTTCCAAAACCAACCCCGTTAAAAATTTGGAATTTTGTTTTACCGTCACCTTTTCTGCCATATTCTGGCTGTTGTGACTAGCCAGTTGTACATACTGGAGGAAGACCGTTGAGTCCAAAACTCAACAATATACATTAGTTTTTCTGACCCTTGCCTTTGTACAGCATGTGCTCTGAGTTTCCTCTTGTATGCATATATGTATGTATATACACACACACACATATATATTTATATATAAATATATATATATATATATATATATATATATATATATACATATATATATATATATATATATATATATATATATACATATATATATATATATATATATATATATATATATATATATATATATATATATATATATTATATATATATGTATATATATATATATATATATATATATATATATATATATATATATATATATATATATATATATATATATATATAATTTATATATATATATATATATATATATATATATATATATATATATATATATATATATATATATATATATATATATATATATATATATATATCATGGTATTCATTTTTTGGTGAAATATTACTTGATTACAAATCCTAGATGTGTGGACACTGTATCTATCTATGTTTGGTGATTAAAGGAAAATATTCTTCAATTTTATCTTATGTTTTGCATCATATTTCCCGCCATCATAGCACTTTAAAAAAGGTTTTAACAATATTTTTCTAGATAACCTTTGCTACTCAGGACTAAGAATATTTTTAATATCTCTCGATACATAGATAAGTTATTGCAGAGGCGAAGCCTGAGTAAGCTCTTTAATTAAGGAAGAAACCCCACTCTAAATGGAAGGTAGGAATCTCTTCTAATGGAATATTGGGTGTGAACACATTTCAAACATGTACATAAGTGTGTGCTAATCTATCGATTACTCCTCCAGTAGGAAAATAAGTGTGTACAATATAAAACATGCACTAGGGCGTGTATTAACCCTTTGAAACTATCGAAAGTACTTAACAAAATCCAACTAGTCAGTATCCAGGTACATGATGCATGGTAAATCTATCCCCTTTTGTGTTTTAAGCCAAAGAATAAGCCTTACAAGAGGACCAATCTTGATTTTTGGGTCTCTCTTTTCCACTACTGGACCGGTTTTTATACAAAGGGCATGCCGTGGTTATCATAATGGCAACATGCAGCATTAAAATGGGTTTAATGGGTCAAATTGAGGACAAAAAGGTTTAAAATGGCTGCCGTTGTGCCGTTGCGCATTCCCTATAGGGAATTATATCCTTGAAATATATTCCAAAATAAACCTTTCAAAAGTATTCATTTGTTGGAGAAAATCAGCCCTTCGTTACCTCAAGATGTATATGTTAGTATTTGGTTACATTCTAGTGTGTACGTATACATTCATATGTAAGCAGATTCCAACCATTGGGGAACTGGTGTTGTCCGTAGGTTCATATATAGTACTCTCAGTGGTGAAGGTGCCATTTTTCTCTTAATTTAAAATTTGTAGCATTATACTTACCTACTGTAAAATAGGAATTTAATCTGAGATGGAAATTTATCAAATTTGTGATAGTGGATTTTTCCAAGATATTTTGTTCCGAAAAGCCAATATTGAAGATTAATATTCCAATGACCGGAATAATACATCCGCCTTTCATCATACGAAACTAACCCCACTCGGAAAGGTTCGGCAGAATAAACCCCTCGGATAAGTTTCCTATTATACAGTATCGCATGCCCTTTGAAGTGGAAAAGAGAGTCCCAAAAATCATGATTGATCCCACTGTTAGGCTGATTTTTGTTGGTCATACAGTGAAGACATTACTCGTAATTTAGATTAATCATTTGTATCAGGTGGTATTGTATGCATCTGACCCCAAAAGCTTAAACAGGTGCTAGAGGGTTTTATTTGATACTAGAAATTGATTGCAACAGTTGAGAATATGCCTATATCATTTTGTTTAGTATGTTTTTAAAATTCAAGATGAGTTGCACTCCCTTGTCAGTTAGATGTTATTCATCACTTTCCAGGGGTTCTCCTCTCACAACTGATGTATTGATTACTTAAAACATAAAATATTCACCAGACATTTTGCCAATACTGTGGCAGGTGATGCAGATCAAGACTGTTTAAGTTGGTACAATATTAGCATCAACATGTGTTTGCTTAAACGCAGACAAAAGGTGATCATATAGTACAACTATATGAGCATCCACAATCAATTACGCCATGGAAACACACACACATGCACCCCTCTCTCTCCCAACACGTTTAGAAAGAAGGCTTGCAATATTAGATCACCTAGCTGCAATAACTTGTCCAAACTGGGTTGCCGTCTCCATATTCAGAGGACTCATGCATCCCTTTTCTGATCGTACCCTCACACAGATTATGAATTGTTTACTTTCACTTGAAGACAAACATTGTTTAACTCACATTTAGGCTAGTGAAGCAACTGATACAGGTCAAGCCTCTGATAGATACAATACAATAACAGCAGCAGGAAGACAATTGTTTTTACAACTCAGACAAAAGTTGATCAATTAATATGACTATGAGCATCCACAAAGGATTATTTCATTAAAACTCCTCTTACTCTCAGTATGTATGTGTGACTGCTTATTCCAGAGCAATTGTACCCATATCAATTTTCTACCAGTTGTATAAAATGTAGCCGAGCGATGCATCAGTTGGGAAATTTTAAACTATAAATTGCAAAGAACAATAATTTGAAAGATTGATTGCAAAAAGTAGAGAACATTGCTGCATTAGTTTGTTCCGTACGATTTTAGAATTCAAACTATTTCGCACTCTCCCTAATGAGAGGAGTTATTTGTCACTTTGCAGGGGCGCTTCTCACACAGATGATGTATTGATTACTTTCATTTGAGAATATAGAAGATTACACCCGGCATTTAGCAATACAGTAACAATGGATGCAGATTTGAAAAAATTGTAGCAGCAAAACAAGTGTTTGCCTAACTCAGACAAGAGGTGAAGGGGTATACTACTATATGAGCATCCATAACCAGTTACTATACTCAGTTAACCAGTTAACCAGTTACTCAGATACCCCCTCTCATTCTCTGCACGTGAATACTAATACCAGTGCTATCTGACTCCTATCAGTTGATAGTTTACCAAAAAATGATTGGAACAGTGGAGTACATGGCTACATCAATTTGTCCAGTATGTTTTTAGAATTCAAGCTGGCTTGCACTCTCTATTCAGAGGAGTCGTTCGTCACTTTGCTGGGACTCTGCTCACATAAATGGTGTGTTGATTACTTTCATTTTTAAACACAAGCTATGAAGCTATTTGCCTGACAATACTGTGGTTAAAAATGTTTTGAAGGTGTTTTATGAGGATATATAGGCCATCAATTGAGGCAAGTGATATATCAACAAAAACCTTATGGAATGTAGAATGAATAGCAGACAGTGACGTGCAACAAAATAGCACATCTTAAGGTGTTAATTGAAGATATTTACCTATTTATTTATACAATTGTGACGACTTTTTCAAAGCAATGGAAATTCACAACATTTTCACGACATTTTCAAGACATTTTCATGGCACATTTTCACGACGTCTGATGAAAAAGTTGTGAAAATGATATAGTACAAATCTATGTTTTCACGACATTTTCATGACTTTTTCATGTTTGGCACCGACAGTGTTTCATGACAGATCCACAACAGTTTCACAACATTTTCATCATGCTATTTTCACCACGTCGTGAAAAATGAATAATTTTTCACTTTTTCATCAAATAATTTTAGGAGCTAAGTATATTTTCACGACAGTTTCTTGACAGTTTCACGACAAACATATTTTCACAACAAATTCAGTAATCGGAGACTTTCACGACATTTTCATGGCCTTTTCACGCCTTTTCACGACATATTTTCATGACCCGTTTTCACAATGTCTGATGAAATAGTCGTGAAAATGATATAGTACAAAGGTATATTATATACTGCTGTAGGATTGGTGGTGTTTTCCTTTTTCACTTTGTCAGTTTATTTTTGAAATGCAGTTTTAAAGATTTATACCCAAGAGAATCGATGGTATACTTTACCATTTCATTCATAAATGCTTGTTAAAAAGATTATCTAAATCACAATACAAAAAGAAAAACACCGGCCCCCTAGAGGAAACTGGCATGGGTCTAGTTCAAAATCATATTCTATCCCCCCACATTAGCATTGCCATGGTAACCAACTTTGCATATATTTCAAAATAGATGGTGCAACAGGCCACAAAGATAAGAGGTTCTAGTGTTTTGTATTTGATACTAACAATTTAGGGGAATATTAACTGAAATGCCTACATCAATTTGTTCTGTATGTTTTTAAAATTCAAGATGAGTTGCACTCCCTAATCAGAGGAGTTATCTATCACTTTGCCAGGACTATCTTCTCACAACTGATGTATTGATTACTTAAACTGCAAATATTTACCAGACATATTGGCAATACTGTGGCAACTGGTGCAGATCAAGACTGTTCTGTACACTAGTAGCATCATGATAAGCGTTTACTTGAACCCAGACAAAAGGTGATCACATAGTAATCCTATATGAGCATCCACAATTAATTACTCCATGGAAAAACACACACCCCTCTCTCCCCCCCTCTCCTATATACACATCTCTCGCATTCTCTCTCTCTCTCTATCTCTCTCTCTCTCTCTCTCTCTCTCTCTCTCTCTCTCTCTCTCTCTCTCTCTCTCTCTCAACGCATTTAGAAAGAATGCTTGCAATATTAGATCACCTAGCTATATAATAACTTATTCAATATGCCGTAAGAGTTCAAGCTGGGATGCTGTCTCCCTAATAGAGGTCTTATGCATCACTTTTCTGAGCGTACGCTTGTAGGCAAGACAGGAATACCTACACTCCTGGTTTCTACTCTCAGTTTCCAGCTTTTGGCTGAGATAAATGGACTGGCAAAAGCTGATGATAGCAAAATCATGATGGTGAATTCATATGTTGCCTTTGCCTGTACTAATATATATATGGAAGTGGTGTTGTCTTTCACAAGATTATGTGTGATAAACAGACACGGAAACTGTGGCTCATTGCACTCAAACCTTCTAAGCCAACTAAAACATGCCCGTGTGTGCTATGACCATTTTCCGGAAGTGGATTACTACCCAAATTACAAAATACAATTAGAAGTAATTGGAAGAGGTTTGTTTTCCTTCAATTCAAAAGGATCAAGATAAATAGAAGCTAGACCTTTCAAAAAGTTTCAATGTTTCACTAGAAATCAGCTCGATCATGTAAATCCCAATAAGTTTTTCAAGAGGAATTAAAGCAATACTTTTCAATATAACATTGAATTGTTCAAATAGGGTTCTCCATAATTCAGTCAACTATACTTGAAGATTTGATAAATCTCTCACTCTCTGTTGTAGTAGTAGTAGTAATAGTAGTAGTATAGGCATCAGTATTATTTTTATTATCATTTTCATTATTATTATCATTATTATTATCATTATTATTATTATTATTATCATTATTAATATTATCATTATTATTATTATTTATTTTTAGCATTATCAGCAATATTATAATTGTTATTTGGATGATGATGATGATCACAGTAGTAGTAGTAGTAGTAGTAGTAGTAGTAGTAGTAGTATTGGCATTATTTATCATGATTAGTATTACTATTACAATTATAATTATTAGTAGTAGTATTATAATTATTATTTATTTTTTTATTTCTATTATCATTATTATTATCCTTTTTTTACAAGGATGATAATGCTTACAGTAATAGTAGTAGTAGTTGTAGCATAGTGTTTTCTATACCTATTTTAGGGTAATTGACAATTCTTGCTTTTTTGAATGTTTATTTTAAGTTCTCTGAGTTCACTTAATTGCATGTAGAAATCACTACCAACTACAATGTAATTGTACCTGACTGGTACTTTAAAATATGATTAAAGACTTTAGCTCATCTTCTATATTTGAATCAACTGCATCCTGAAGCAAGGTGCTATAGGATATGCATCATTCGTATTAACACCAAAGTTACTTAAGATTATTTTGAAATTGCAGCTAGCTCACTTAATAGCTTCTACTATTATTGTTGTTGTTGTTATTATTACAAGGATGATGATGCTGATAATGAGCAACTTACTAGTAGGAGTAGTATACTGTTTTCTGGACTTATTTTAGGAAATTTGTCAATTCTTGTTTCTATGGATGTTTATTTGAAGTTATGTGAGCTAACATTATTGCATTCAGATATCACTGCCAACTACACGCCTATATATATTACTTGACTGTTAATTTAGAATAAGATTAAAGGTTTTAGCTTATTTTCTTTATTAGAATTAGTAAGCTCGCTTAGTTTCATCCTGAAACAAGGTGCAAATATCAGTGTCATTCCAATTGATTATTGTGAAATTGCAGCTAACTCACTTAATTACCTTTTTTAAATGAGCCCACAGGATAGATTATATTACACTTAACTTAAAAGGTAAATATAGCTATAGTAATATCTAGCAGCTCATCATTCATGAAGTCCAACATGTACTATTATTATTATCATCATTGTTATTGTTGTGCTGTTGTTCTGATTGTCTTAATTATCATTATTATTATCATCATCATCAATGTTATTTTGATGATGATCACTGTAGTAGTAGTAGTAGTAGTAGTAGTAGTAGTAGTAGTAGTAGTAGTAGTAGTAGTAATACTAGACATGTGCGACGAGTAATTGATGCCAAACTAAACTGTTATTTCATAGTGTAAACTTTGTCCCATATTTCTGAAACTTTGAGGATCATAAATGAATGTATTGCGATTTTATATTTTCACCACTTTATATTTTACTAAAAAGTAAAATGTTTAAAAACGGTTGCCATGACAACAAGAATTTAACAAAAATGGTTGCTATGGCAACATGCACATGTGCTCTGATTTGTTTATTTAAGGATGTTTTATGATAAGTGGTATCACTAGATAATTTCCTCAAAATTTCATACATATTGACAAAGGAATGGATAAGATAGAGAAAAAAAACAGAGTTAAACTTTCTATGACATGTTCATTACAAGAATATGGCAAAGAATGACGTCATGATGAGGCGTCACGGATTAGTCATAACTTTGTAACTGCTTAATATTACTCGCCTTTCTGTGGGTCAATTCTAATGCGATTAAGATCATTAGAATTCTTTCTATTTGTTTACCATCTTTTGCAAATTGGCGATTTTGTGACAGGTTGAACTAATTTTTATGCCATCAGTCAATAGCTATTTACTCATGGTTATTGCACAAATATTAAGGTCATATCAAATTTCCAATATGTTTCCGCGATGAACAAGCAAAGAATGACCTCACAGATATTATAGCGCGCTGCTATGGCAATAACAGGGATAGGGTTATACACTGAGAAGCTGTTTCTGTGACTTTAAAGTGGTCCCAATTCAGTGCCATAGCAACCAACTGAGCCGGGACCAAATCCTTGCTCAGCAACCAAAAGAAAACATGATATTTGTGTAATTTCTACAGAGTTGCAGGAAAATTCTTTATCACTATTTATAGCCTCGCTGAGGGTGTTTGTTGCAAAGCTTTGGTTTTGGCAACCTCGGCTTTGGCATCAAGCACCTACATCTTGGCTATAAATCTGCACCAATGTTCAGCGGCGGATCTTAATCCATATAACAAAGTTGCAAGTTTGTGGCTGCATTTGAAGGGGAATGCAAATTATATTAGAAAAAAGTGTGGTACCCCTCCCTCTGCATTGCTCTTTCCTCCACATTCATGACATTTAAAGAATCCCGAAACATGATAGCTGGTAAGAGCTCCGTTTTAAAACACTAGGCATGTTTATTTTCAGTTATTTACCCTAAATATCTTACACCCTGCTCTGAGGGTACTTATGTGATACTTAGTGGATTTCCCACAAAAAGACTTTCCACGCATTATATACATTATATCAGTTAAAATAGGAGGGTAGAAGAAAACACTGGGTCAAATGAATTGAACCTACAAGCTATCCTAATGCAGGTGAATTAACCTTATTATGCACCAGTCAATTGAATCCCCGGGAGGGGGGGGGCCGGGATGGGGCGGGGATAGTGCACCGACCTTCTGCACTATTTTGCATAGTCCCCGCCCCCCGCGGCACATTTTTTTGTCACTAATCCCCGCCCCCGGGGCACATTTTTTAAAGGCTCACATACATATCAGCTCATTTGAGAGTAATAAACTTCAAGAACAGGATGCTGCCCTTCTTGTTCTCTCAGTGATCCCATGAGGGGAGATTTTTGCATATTGCCATCATCCTGCCCAGCCCCTGGCAGCCACTGGCTGCGGCCATGTTTTTCAATTGAGTGGCAGAGATCACTTCCTGCCCCTAGCTCTGTGCTTATCCTAAGCACCCCTAAGCTCCTTTGCTACCCAATAACAGACCACAGCAGGGGTTGATGACCCAGATTCACAATGGCGCCGGCCTTGGCTCCGAGGAAGTGCTACTCACTAATTACAATTTTAGATTTCTCTTTGTGTGGAGCTCTAGGGCTTCCCTGTTTATGAGAGATGTTGAGCTATGTTCATGAACTTTCATATAAACCTATGATTTGTTCTTCATGACAGGAAATGGTCACATATAACTTTTTAAAGTCACTAGTTACAACTTTCACCCTCAAGAGCACGCTTAAACTCCTAAACAAAGCTGCAAGCCGGTGTATCATATACTTCCTTAGCACTCCAATTTAATTACTTGTCTTACGAGCTTTTTTTGGAAAAAAATCCTGTCAGACTCCAAAAAAAAAAAAGAAAAAAGTCGACTTTGGTGTCTTACGGACGAAAGTGGTTTGGAAATTTTCTGTCAGACTCCAAAAAAAAAAAAAAAAAAAGTGCTAGATTTAAGAATATTTATTGTTAGGGTGATTCAATCAACTTCAGGAGTTAATAAATGCTGTAGTAGAGCCTCATATTTGAGGATGTATATCTCCCACCCTTAAGGTTACAGGGATTAATAGATTTTGATTGATTTTATTTAGTTAAGAATAGGCTGTTAGAAACATCTCGCTACCAGTTCTAGTCAGCAGACTCTAAAAAAAATATTTTTTTTAAAAAAAAAACACATATTTCAACTTTTTTTTTTATTCCAAAATGGCTCATTTCCTACCTCCTGAGCACGTAAGACATGTAATTAAATTGGAGTGGCCTTACCTAATTATACCACTTTTTTGTAGTTATTTCCAATAAAACCACTTTTATACTCAATTTTCCACTGCAAGTGGAAATCTTTAAGACTGTCTATTCTTGCGGTAACACCCCTCCTACACTGCCACAGCTGACTGCTTTGACCCATAAAGATAAGGACCTGCACGCCAGTACCTGCCTGATAGATAGCGTTCTCTGGGGAGAGCGAATGGCAGGAAGGACAGCGGCAGCGCAGTGTGCCTTTGCCGGCGACACTCCACAAGTGGAGTGGCTGCGAAGGTACCCTATGTGCACATTTCCTGTAATGTTCCCCAAGTTCCCCTTTAAACCATATTTTCAATCCATGTGGGCATCAAAAATATGATAGATGAATTTGAAAATAAACTTTTATTGTGTTGATTTGTACAAATGCAGGAACATCCTAGAAAAAAACTATCATATTGAGGGCCTTCATGCACCTCATGAAGATTGTCTTTGTTGAAGAGTCCATAGCAGCTTGGTCTGTAGTACCGTGAGAAATTCCAGCCACTGTACATCCTCATGCAAACGATCAATTCTTATCTGGTCAGGCTACCATGATTGGATTTTAAAACGGCTATTTCATTTTTAGATATTTCAGGCATATAATAGCTTGTGCAGCCCTTCTGCAAAGAAGTGTTTATGATTGGCATAAGCATATGTACTGATACCTTGAAAAAAGTTACAGTTTCGAAGGCCATTTGGACGAAATTTGCTATGTGCGCAAGTTTTGTGGCAACTTGTTTCTGCAAAGTACAAAACAAAAGCGGCGACCTCTATCGGCGGAATTTGGGATAGAATGACGTCACGGTGAGACAGAATCCCGTCGTAACTTTGTGACTGCTTTAAAAGTTAATGCAGAATGATTAGGGAACGCAGTAGTGCGTTGCACGTACTTTTGTCCACCACTGCCAAGCAACATGTGCAACCACGCACCAAATCCTCAGTGTAACAAATGCTCACGCGATATCATGATTATAGTAGCGGGAAAAGTTGCCACGGCGTTGTTTTCTAAAAAAGATCAATTATCTGCATCTCTTTGGGTCAACTTTAATGCAGTTTAGAATGTTATAACCGCCACAACTCATTCTACTTGCCATCTAATTATTTTAAAGCTGTTGTGAAATGACGGTGTTGCGATAGCAGGGTGCAACACAGGTTCCAAAACATTACTTGCCAAGCATGGCAAGCTGCCCCTAAAGTTTACTTGCCCACGCTGGCACTTCCACTTGTCCCACCACCCTGTTTAACTAAGGTGAGTTACATTGCGAGGACTCTGCCAAAAGACATTTCTTGCCGAGCAGGGCAAGTAAGGATCTTGTTTTGCTGGCCAGATTGCCGTTTTTTGCCGAATTCACTTGCAACGGGACAAGTGGTTATGTTGCACGCTGGACAGGTTGAAATCGTAGCAATTGTTATGCCATTAATTTTTGGTCAATCACTACTCATACTGTGTGATTATTTCACAAATATTTTTGAGATTCGCGAGCATTTAAATATTTGCTTTGTAGACATATTATAATTAAAGTGTTATCCTCCAAATTTTACGAGATTCAGTAATCATCAATGTGTTTGTTTTTGTTAATATTCTTGTTTTTTTTCCTCGTATTTATATAAAAAAGATAATTTTATACTAGCCACATCCAGTGCCGGTCGTATTATTATTACAATATCTAATACCATTTGTCTATCCACTGCTAGGCGGCAGATTAATTGGGCTAATCATAAACAAGTAAATAGGATTTTGGCATGAGGAGGATTTGGGTGGTATTCACTATCCCCGCCCCCGTGCCCCGGCCTATATCGTCGCTCTACTAGTTAGTTATGTCCCCACCCTGCGGGGCAGCATTTTGGTGTACTAAACAGGATAAGCCCGGCATCGCCCGGCCATTTCCCAGCCCCCCCTCCCGGGGATTCAATTGACTGGTGCATTACGAACACATTAGGCCCTGACATATTCAGGAGTACCAAGCGATAACCACCGCTTAACCCGAAGTCACAGCAAACTATGTCCAATGTCCCGGCTGGGATTAAAACCCGAACAGAACCGAGAGACTGTGGCAATGCCTACGACTACTTACATTAATGTAGCAAAATGCCTTAGGGTGTACCAGTATAGGTACCTGCATGGTACATGTTTTCTAATCCCACCCGGTTCATGTGCGAAAGTTGCCAGTGACATGGGTTTAGGCGGTGGTTTTCGCCGGGTACTCCAGTTTCCTCTGCCAGTTACAACTGGCTAGACATGAATTAGCCGTTATACTGCAGAAAATGTGACGAAAAAACGAAATTCTAAATGGTGCATGTTATGGTATAAACATGTCCCCTTATCGAGCAGCAACTAGAGGCTAATCAATGGCACGCATGATGTCTTCACAGGTGCGGATCCACACCGGTTTGCATCGATGCATGTGCATCGATCAATCACAGAGGTGCATCGATATATATATCAAAGTGCATCGGTCAACCTTTAGAGTTAAAACTCACCATTGTGTTGTATTTGTTTCCGAAGCTGTGGCGATCTAACCTTGGGGGGTTAGATTTTTACGCAACGCAATGTCTGTCTCAGTCGCGCAGGAAGTAAATGTGTATATGTAATCTAGGGCTCCAGGCCTACTCACATTCTCAGTGAAGTCGGGCTTAAAGATATTCAATCGCCATCGTCTGCCAGGTGCAATGGGGTGGAGGGGGGGGGGGGGGGAGCAGGCTGCTTCTTCTCACATTATCAATTGCACTTCTGACTGAGTGATGCAGCTGTGTTCCATCGGAGTCTGTGCCAATCTATATCTAAGCTAATTGGCAATTTTGATCACCGAATAAACGTCATTTAATAATCCTTGTTATGCCAACTTTGAATAATTAAAAGGTATTGGATGATTGTATTTTTTACTAAATCTTGGCACTTATTCCGAAACCTTGTGTTTAGACCCAAAACCTTTTCGCCATAGTCAAGCTCCTGCAAGACAACGAGCATAAGTTCCGACCCCTATTTCTTATCAGATTTTGATAAGCATAACATACAGAACTTTAGTAGTCTCAGAACTATTTTATAACATTAATTGTAACGAATAAATAAAACTACACGTATCTTGTTTTTACGAACTATAGAATAATTCAAAATTCATTTAAGTTTGCTTGTGGGGTTGCTTTGTGAACATATGGTTATTTGAGATATTTATATATGTTAAAGCCGACGCACTTTTACTTATAATCAATCAACTATAGGAAAGGAATGCGACCGGCTACTAGACACTACAACTGCATCTTAAGCATATATAGATTTAGATCTTTCTTGTTTTGTCGTCATTTCCTCGTACTATTCACTTTACCGCTTTGTGAAATGACATTCAAGATAAATGCTAAAAGATTAATTCTATTTTAATAAATTGATGGTGCATATGTCAGATTGGGAGGCTGGGTCAGCTCCTAGTACTGGCAGTATTTCCAACTACCCTGCTAGTTACCGCAGTGCCATTTTCAAAGTGCAATAGAAATTAATATTGCACGAAACCAAAGTGCCATATTTGTTTTATTATATGCCTACTGCTCTTTCAAATATAATAATTTACTAATTTAAAGAATTGCGAAGATGTAAATATTATTAATATGTTTTTCCATTTCCGGGGTTTACCACAAACAATTGAATTGTTGTAAATTTCTTAGCTGTAATATATTCTTATGTTAATTCAGTAATATCGCAATCAAAATACTATAAATACCCGAAGAAGTCACATGCATGTAATGATTTATTTATTTATTTAAAAATGTGTTTTACTAATCCCCTTACTAATCATGATTTTACAAGAAGCCCAAACTCCTCTGAGTTCCTTGTCTCAATTCACTTCTGTTGGCTTCCTTTTTAAGAATTGAAGTTGAGAATTGAGCACATGAACCTGACAGCTCTGAGTCAGTGTTGGAAAGTGATATTGCACCCCAATATCACTTTTGTAAGGTGGTCATGTGACCATGATCATGTGACCCAATCACAGCAGCGAATGAGCAGTAGGCATATAATAATAATAATAAATATTTCTTAATATTAATAAATATTTCTTAACATTAATAAATGATTTATTAATATTAATAAATGATTTATTAATATTAATAAATCATTTATTAATATTATAAAATGCTCTTTTTGTTCACTTTGGCCTTCCATACCTCTGGTCTTAAGGAGGAAATAAGCTGACTGGTGCCATACAGGTATGGTCTGATTAGCATCCCATCTGCTGTTAACAAACAGAAACATAATTACTTTCTTGGCATATGATTCCCAGATTAAGCACAAAAGTGTCATTTTTGGAAAACCTTAAGTTTGTTAGGTGATGGGGTTCTTTGACCACTCAAACTTCCAGATAATCTGGTTCCTCCAAATCCTTTTAAGAATACCTATCCACTAGTCACTATTTAACCATATATACCAACTTGAAATTGTTGGTTTCTCATGGAATTAAACCAGCACAGAAGAGGAAATTTACTGAGATGACTGATGTTTAATCATATCACAGGTGAACTAGAGTCGCCAACTGAACCTCCCAAATACATGTATTGCAATTACGCTAACATCAATTCAGCAAAGTAAACACAAGTTCTAACCTTAATCACCCAATGTGTCCCTATGGTTGAGCCTCTCCAAAAGATATAAGTTCCTAGCCGTCTCAAGATAAAACTTGATATATGACTATACTAGTCTAGCGGCCAAATCCTCAAAAGGCTCTAAAATGAGAGTTTAATTACCCCGCCGAGTAGCTCTTTTTTCTTGGTCTCAAATGAAAGGGGAGTATCTGGGATTTATGAAAGTAACGTGCCATCATTTGGAGAAACGGTCAGATTATTTCTGGAACTGGTTAAGCAGACCACCCGAGGATTAACATGGTGACCAATTTTAGGGCAAACATACTGGAAAAAAGATGGGTTGGGGGTAGAAGATTTGGCCATACAAATTCGAACAATCCACTTCATGACACAAGTGACCACTCATTTTAGAGGGCATACCATACTCTACCTAATGACACATGTGCCATGACTGACTGTGAATTTGACCTGGAGTTAAGGTCAAGAAGAGGCTATTTGGAAGCCTACATGCAAATCTGTAGGTATAGCATCAAGATTAAATTTTACCACTTTCAATGAAAGTTTTTTTTTCAAAGATATATGTAGGGAGTTATACAGTAGCTTTCACTTGTAAGCATGGGCACAGAGGCCCAGAAGTCTATTCTATCACAAATTTGGTTGAAGTGTAATGAAAGTTCCGCTTTTGGATATGAAACTAGAACCCCTTTTAGTAAAAAAGCGAACATTTTCAGCCCTATTCAGACATGTTATAGTTTCAGGTTAGTATAACACTCAAGGGATAAAGATGTTTTACTGAACTGGGCCCATGTTACTTTGCATTGACACAGTTAAACACCAACTTAGTAACCTGAATACATTTTCACACCAGTTGCCATGGCAACTTGCGGCCATATTGGAATTCAAAATGGCCGCTACAGAAAGCTATATGTCTGCATATTTAAGCATCCAGATCAGCTAGAAACATGATCCTGGTGTCTACAAGTAGGTTTTCTTGGGCAAAGAATCAAATTCTGAATCAGTAGTTATCATCAAGGGTCATCTACACCTGATTTTGACCTGGTCACCAAGTTGCAGTATTCTTAATTAACATCACTACACAAATTCCGACATCTAAAACTATTATTAATGAAACAAACACATTAATATGATATTTTGTTCTACATGTACAGTATTAACAATTAAGTCAGCTGGTAGTGGAACAGTTAAGGGATGAAAAAGGTGCAATATAACGAAAACAAATTGTTAATACATTCATAATCTGGTTGCCACGTTAACTGGCTGCCAGTGGAAATCTAATGGCCGGTAGGTTGATCAGGAAAAGGGCCTACTTTAAACAGTTAGTTCAACCCTAAAATCTTTAACCTTAAAGAGTTAGTGTTTGGTATAACGGTTTCATCTGGACTACAGGTATTATTTGAAATGCTCACCACAACCAATACCATCTGGTGGAAGCTATATTCACTTCAACATCACCACCAAGCTGCAATACTTACGAGTAATCTATAATACTTAATTGTAGAGCTGCACTCACGGTGGAAGATCAACTCATGAGCTCACCACCCATTTGACTCGTGAGCTCATGAGCTCACGGACGTTCTGATTTTCCAAAAAAATACTTATTTTCCAGCCCATCTATTAAGAAATAGATATTTATTGGCGGACATTTATTAACATTGCAATGTTTATTTAATTTCAAAATGTGCTGACGAGGTACAAAGGTCAGTTTAACATTCAACACCGCTTGAATGTATACATTGGAGATTGTAAAGAAGACATGACAGCGATAAGCAGTTATGTATGTTGATAATTTACGTTTGTGTTCCCAACATCAACGAGTTCACGATTTGAACATTTCAGCTCGAGCTCGGCGAGTTTGCTCCAGGGCTCGAGCCACTCGAGTTCGTTAGTGGTGAGTTCAGCTCTACTAAATTGTCATTACCCAATTGTTGATATTTTTGGGGAAAAGCGAGTTAACCACCATTTATCCACATGTCAGTAAAAAAACATTCATAAATCACCTTAAGCCACCTTGGTGAGGGTTAGTGGCTGGTATCAAAATGTTTGTCTGAAATAAAGGTATCATATAATATATCTAACACATGGATGCCTCTATATCGTTGTGTAGCAGAGGTCTAAATGGCCTTTGAATATGTAAAAAAGGATTTACACTATTTTGTTGAGCAGTGATGGCAGAAGTCAAAGGATTGGTTACTGATGAATACCTGTCTATCCTCTCTGAATATATACCAAATGGTATAAAGCAAGTAAACTTTATCCTATGAACAGGTTCGCAGATAAGAGTACATGCAAATTGATTAAGCAACGTACGTACTTCCCTCCCCTGTTTATGCAATATTGAGCGATTTCTATCACGGTATGATGCAAACAGACACATCAGAAGATAAGGTCAAGCCAGGAGCAATCAATGTTGTGTAAATAAAGTCGGCAAATCAGGAAATAACACATACACGTACGTACCTGAAGTATAGTGAAGGGGCATTTTCGTAAGTCTGATCCATGAAAAAGCTTCATACAAACTGTTGTGCGCAACAGTCACAGAGTTGATAGCAACATTGCATTGATCACAGATGTTCTTTTGATCGATATCAATATTTGAACAAGTATGTGTCTGCTAAGGGATATTCATTGATGAAAAGTGCCATTTTGGAAGATTATAGTTCAAAACCAAAAGTTTACAAAAACAAGAGACAAAATGAAAATAGAAACCTTTATCTAGGTATACACTTTTAAATTTGTATCACTCTTTATAACAAAAACGAAGGAACATACTCTCATCTATAGCAAAATATTGTATCATCGAATAGTGCCTGTGAGGAAATGCTTCAATTTCTGTTTGAAAGTATGATCAGATTTCCAGACATTTCTTCTTATCATGTCTATAAATTCACTTACATGTTAATCAGGGGTAGGACATTTTGGAATAAGACACAGTTTGCACGATTTGTATTGACTAACAAGCATAGCCTGTCGAAACATACTAAGTCCTTATTCTGATAGCTAAAATATGCCCATGACAATAGCATGTAACAACACACAGAAACAAGGAGTTAGCCTCACCTATTTTACCACAATTTCTGAATTACTGAATTTGTGTGATTAATCTAATGATGTAATCTAAGATATGTTTCCATGATACAATGGACATGTGACTGGAAAGACAGTCTCGGAACTTTCTTTTGAATGTGCGAGAAATGGATTTGAAATTGTAAAGAGAGGTACATTCATTTTTCTTGAATGAAAATGGATTTTTTTCTGTCATGAGCAATCCAACTTTATAGGGGAAATTGATGTTTTGAGAGAATATAGCTTTTTCAGCAGGAATGGCATACCACAGTTTCTACATAGGATTTCTGGTGGCCATACAGAGGTATTGATACAATACATTTTGGTATGAGTGTAGGCAAACACTTGCTGCTACCATTGCATCAAATCAAACAGTAGCTTGACATGCTTCAGTTGCATCAGTATTACCAAAATGTCAGCTAATAATTTCTGCTCGTGTAAATGAAGGCAATCAATTCATCAACACAGTAAGCGTAGCCACAGCAAAGTAGTGTAGCATACCTCTGACGGCCGTGTGATCTGAGCGCCGCCACTGACTGTACGCTGTTTCTCACCACTGCCTAGGTTCGAATCCCGGCCTGAACATGTGAGAAAGTTGCCAGTAACTTGGGGCTATGCGGTGGTTTCTGCCTGGTACAAACAGTTGTCTTGCTGTTACCATCTTATCAAACCAAACTGAGGCTTGGTCTGCATCAGGTGCTTCCCTATTGCTGAATTGACAGTTATAGCTATTATGTCTCTAAATGAAAGTAATAAATTCATCATCTTTGTGAGTCCCAAGGGGGAAAGCATCAATGTCCTAACTTTCACAACTAACTTGACATTTTATTCTATATTTTTGCAATAACATATTCACAATGTTTTTGATTCACTGAAAATCAAAGTAATTGGGCAACACATCACTTGCTAGGAGAGAGAGAGAGAGGTCCCCATGGATTAGCCGATTGTGGCTGCTCAAATAGTAGTATCACACAATCCTTTTCATCTCAGTTTAAACAAACACTTGTCTTGCTGCTACCATTATATCACATCATCAGCGGCTTGATCTGCATCAGTTGCTCCCCCGCATAGCCAAAATGCCAGTTAAACTGTTCGTCTCCAGAGCTTTCTTCTATACTTTTGCAATCAATCTTTCATTTTTGTTGAATTCAGAGTTTAAGCATTTCACACAACGTGTTATATGGGCTACCTTTGATACAAGTAAATTGGATATCAAACTGATATGGGTAACATAGCACTGGTATATGCTTTTGTACGTCCAGAGAGAGAGGGGTCCCCATGGAGTATTTGATTGTGGATGCTCATCTAGTAGTATTACATGATGACGTATTGTCTGAGTTTAAGCAGACACTTGTTTTGCAGCCATCATAGTATCTGAGCAAACAGGGGCTTGATCTGCATCAGTGGCTATACTCTTCCTAAAATGTCAATTAAACCATTTATGACTTCAATTGAAAGTAATCGAGACATTATCTGTGTGAGCAGAGGCCCTGCTAATTAGCAAACAACAGTTGTTAGAGTGCAACATAGTTTAAATTGTTACAACATACTGGTATGCTCTTTACCTTTCCAATCAATCTGTCTTGTTAGCAATTTACATAATTAGCATTTCACAACATAATTAAATTTGGATAACTTTTGAAAAAATCTCCTATTTTGGGCTTTTTCCCGCCAAAGTGTCCTCTTTCTGTGACAACCAGTGGTAATATAAGTGGTATGGTACTCAAAATTTTATCAGGATGGTCAAATATATCCAATTTTGATGTCGCTGAAAATGCTTCAACAACTGCCAAAAACAGTAACAACAGCTTGCCTGTGACTAAACTATCGTGTTTTAAGGGGTTTTTTTCGCAGACGTTGGCACCAATTTTGAAATGCAAATGAGTGGTCAAAATACTGACACCTGAGCATGTTACAGAGGATATTAGAAATCAGCACCCCAAAAAATGTCTTACTAATATTGCCTACTATCTTGTAACACAAAATGCCTCATAAAAACCATTTCTTTTCAGGAAATAGAACCAGCCTTGTAGTGTAAAAGGTTCCATAAAATCATGAGAGTTCTTCAAATTCAGCTAATCTGTGTTTATTTAGCAGGAAAGAAATTGCACATAATTTAGGAATTACTATGGGTGGTTTTCTATGGCAAGCATTCCATGCAAATAATCACTATTTACGGATATCCGAAATTCAGCTGGATTTTGGATATCTGTAATTCATTTACGGATATCCAAAGTTCATTTATGGATATCCGAAGTTCATTAACTGATATCCAAAATTCATTTACGGATATCCAAAATTCATATACGGATATCCGAAATTCAGCTGAATTATCATGCGAATTTCCAATATCCAAAAATCATTCTAACATTGCATCAGCTCTGCCTTTGAGAGAATTCCATTTTAAAAGTATCAATACGCCACACGTATATTCAAGATGTTAAGTCATCTATCTATAACTATTTTGACATATTTGTCAATTACTTTCCTCCTAAATAGACTTAACTTTAGTGTTATGATAAGGTTAATACACGTTTATACACAAATTGACTAGATACATATTATTTCATAATTGTTGAAAACACGTGGTTTAGAATGCAGACCTAATTTTCCCCCACGTGTGATATAGGATAACACGAACAGGAAGTAGTTCCCCATATAAGACTGAATATTTATAGAGACTATCCTTTAAAATTGTCATTTACTGAAAGTTGAGACGGCCAGCATTAATTACTCTTTGTCAATAAATGAAAATATAAACTTGTTTTTTGTACTATTTGTTTTATGTAAGCAACGTTTTTATTGGCTTAGAAATGGGTATGATGTCATTATTCTGAAATTCGCAGTTGCACCTCCTCTAAAGTACCATCGTTGCTCATCAACTGATGTATTTCATTGAAGAACTCAGAGAGTCTTCCCACATTATCATTCATGCTGAAATAATTAGGAAAAACAAAGTTAACTTGCTTGAAAACTACCATTCATCTTCAGAATATACAGGAAGTGGGATTACTTTTTATAGAACTCTCTAGTAAATGAAGGCAGCAAGCGATTTTCCAATATCCAAAAATCAGAGGAATTTCGGATATCCGTAAATGAATTTCGGATATCCAAAATTAATTTACATCGGAATATAAGCTGAATTACGGATATCTGAAATTCATTTACCGATATCTGAAAATCATTTAAGGATATACAAAATTCATTTACAGATATCCGAAATTCATTTACGGATATCCAAATTCATTTACGGATATCCAAAATTCATTTATGGATATCCAAAATTCATCTGATTTTTGGATATTGGAAAATGAATTTCGGATATCCGAAATTATTTACGGATATCCGTAAATGAAATTCCGATATCCGTATATGAATTTCGGATATCCGTAAATAGTGATTATTTGCATGGAATGCTTGCCATAGTTTTCTACACATTTAACCCCAAAATCCAGAAGTTTGCGAAAGGTTTTTGAAAATGCCAATATGTATGACTTGACAGCGCCATTATGTATGACATAAAGGTAAAGTTGGTCGGTTTACAGTCTTGTATCCACTGAAGTGCTCACAGTACCTTCCTTCCCTAGCCATATATGTATAGTTCCTTTTAATCCGAAGGGCATTTTTATTGATTCGTGAAATAAAGTGAGAGAAAAAACTATTGTATATTGTATACGTCCAAATCACCTTAGGATATCATTCTTATCAAACTTATTATTTGTCTCCTTCCCATCATTGGGGTTATCCTTGTGACAATATGTCAAACTGTAGAGGAGTGCGAGGAGGCACCAGCCATTGCCTGGCACCTAACTACGGTGATATTTTCCCTCTTACGTACATGGTATTGCCATCCGTTGACTCTTCGTAAATGCCAGCAAGTATCATTGTTCTGAAAGGTAAGATACAGTATGGATTCGATTCAACTGCGAGCACACATAGGATGAGTTGTGTACACAATCCTCTCTTCACGCCTTCTGATTTAGCGTGAACTCTATAATGAGACTGACAGACATTAATCTGTGTTACAGACACCCATAATCTCTACAATGAACTACCTCTCTTTACAAACTTTGTTATTTACTTCATTCATTTCTGAGAAAACTCCGTCACGGGTGTGTGAATGGCTCATGGGTTTCTGAAAGCAAAGACTTGTACTAAATTTACCAGGTAGCCTGAGGGCTGCTTACCGTCTTAACCAGGATAGACCGACCCCAGCTTTTGTATACTTTTGGAAAAAAGATTTTAAAACTGAAAACTGACTGTAGAAACAAGGTTCGTGAAGTTTTCATGATACGTATATTATACTATACTATACTATGCATACAAACTACCTTTCATACCAAAATACAATCAACCCAATAGGAACTTTGCCTGGTCTGCTGGAAGAGAATAGTCTGGTTTTAGTCGGATTTTAGTTTATTTACATTTGTATTACACACTCATCCTATGTAAAATGAACGGTGTGATTTTTACATTGAGGGAAAGGCTAGTTTAAGTTAAGGAAACATCTCTGAACTGTTGACTATCAAAGTTAATCATGGAGTTCCGAGTTTATTAACTTTGATGAACATCAATTCAGAGGTGTTTCTCTATGACTCAAGCATAATGCCAACACTATACTAGAGGGCAAGTACATGGGAACACTCTAAATCTCTGCAGACCTCAGAAATTGGCTTCATGGAATCTAACCTAATCCTACCTAACCCCATAGACTAAGCCCTGGGGGAGAGGGGGGGGGGCACTTCGGTATTTAGGGGGCGCATGTGCTCGTTATCAAAATTTAAAAATACCCCTAAAGCACTGATTTCTGGCCAAAAAAGCACCCTTATTTTAATAAAAACGCTGACATTTTCCAGTTAATAAACAACCCTTCTTTTATCAACACGCTGACATTGGATGAACGGAAACACGTATTTTATAATATAATCCTCTGCCTGTTTAGTGGCAGCAAGTGGTGGCAGCAAACTCGGAAGCCCAATCACTTCGGTAGTCACTCAGCATCAGAGCCGCGTATATTTCGTGGATTGTAAGGGGATTTTCACCCCCCATACTTCGTACCTGGGTACAAAAAAGTACCCTTCTTTTACAAAATCGCGGACATGCTGAGGTCTTAAAAAGGACCCCTTCTTCCGCGAAATACGAAAAGCGGGTACGGCCCCCCTCTGTACCTAAGAGTTTTAATTACCCCACCGAGTAGCTCTTTTTTCTTGTTCTCAAATAAATGGTCAGATTTTTTCGAGAAACGGTTAAGCCGACCACCCCAGATTAGCCTGGTGACCAATTTTAGGGCAAATATATTGGAAAAAAGATGGGTTGGTGTAGAAGATGTGGCCATAAAAATTCGAACAATGCACTTCATGATACAAGTGACCACTCATTTGGGAGGGCATACTATACTCTACCTAATGACATATGTGGCATGACTGACTGTGACCTTGACCTTGAGTTCAAGGTCAAAAAGAGGCTATTTGGAGGCCTAAATAGTAAACGCAAATCTGTAGATTTGGCATCAAGATTCAATTCTACCACATTCATGAAAGTTTTTTTTTCAATGATATGTAGGGAGTAATACAGTAGCTTTCACTTGTATGCATGGGCACAGAAGCTCAGAAGTCTATTCTATCACAAACTTAGTTGAAGTTTAATGAAAGTTCCGCTTTTGGATTTTTCCCTGTTATGTTGCACCTTTTTCATCCATTAACTATTCCACTGCCAGAATTTTTAATACTGTAGAACATCATATATTTATGCGTTTGTTTCATTAACAATAGCTATAGATGTCAGAATTCGTGTAGTTAGGTTAATTTAGAATACTGCAACTTGGTGACCACGTCAAAATCAGGTTTAGATGACCCCTAATGATAACTACAGTTTTAGAATTAGATTCGTTACCCATGAACACCTACTTTTAGACACCAATATCATGTTTCTAGCTGATCTGGATGCTTAGATATGCAGAAATATAGCTTTCAGTAGCCACAATTTTTGATGGAATTCAAATATAGCCGCTAGTTGCATGGCAACTAGTGTGAAAATATATTTAGGTTACAAGTTGATGTTTAACTCTGTCAATGCAAAGTAACATGGGCCCAGTTCAGTCAAACATCTTTATCCCTCGAGTGTTCTGCATGCATTTGTTTCATTATCAATGGCTTTGGAGGTCAAATGTTGTGAAATAAGCTTAATTCTAAGTACAGCAGCATGGTTGCCATCTTGGAATTCAATTAATTGATATCTAATGATATCAGCGTTTTCGGAATTAGGTTCTTAATCTCAGAAAACCTACTTGTCGACATCAAGATCGTGTTTCTAGCTAATCGAGATGCTTAATTATGATGAAATATAGCTTATGCCATGGCAACCATCACGAAAATGTATACAGGTTACTAAGTCAGTAATAATCTTTGTCAATGCGAAGTTACATGGGCCCAGTTCAGTATAAACATCTCTATTCCCTCAAGTGTTCCACTAACTTGACAGTTGCAACTATAACATGTCTGAATAGGGCTGAAAATGTTCGCTTTTTTACTTAAAGGAGTTCTAGGTTCATAATCCAAAAGCGGAAGATTCATTAAACTTCAACGAAGTTTGTGATAGAATAGACTTCTGGGCCTCTGTGTCCATGCTTACAAGTGAAAGCTACCGTATTACTCCCTACATATATCATTGAAAAAAAACTTTCATTGAATGTGGTAGATTTTAATCTTAATGCCAAACCTACAGATTTGCATTTAGTCTTCCAAATAACCACTTTTTGACCTTGAACTCAAGGTCAAGGTCACAGTCAGTCATGCCACATATGTCATTAGGTAGAGTATGGTATGCCCTCTAAAATGAGTGGTCACTTGTATCATGAAGTAGATTGTTCGAATTTGTATGGCCAAATCTTCTACCCCCAACCCATCTTTTTCCCAGTTTATTTGCCCTAAAAATGGTCACCAGGCTAACCCTGGGGTGGTCGGCTTAATCGGTTCTAGAAAAAATATGACCGTGTCCCCAAATGGTGGCACGATACTTTTATAAATCCCAGATACTCCCCTTTCATTTGAGACCAAGAAAAAAGAGCTACTTGGTGGGGTAATTAAAATTCCCATTTTGGGCTTTCGGCCGCTAGTCTATACTGCTCTGAGATACATTTTGAGGTGAGGCTTTTAACTAGACCTCGATGGTACTTATTACCCTCGGTGTCAGATGTGAGGACTACTTCCCCAAATTTAGGCTATGAATATCTGTAGGATTAGCAAATCTGGACAAAAATACAACACTTAGTGAATAGGGGAAAGATAGGTCTATTTGGCGGGTAAATCTCTTAGGGGAATGAGACCTTGAAATATAATAAAAAAAGATATTTTAGTTCACCAATGGCACAATTCAGAAAACAAAATGGCAGAACCTACAATCCCATTGTTACCAAAATGGGCTCATAAAACATGTCAAGAATATAAATCTATGAATTGATACAATACCTTAAAAAGGCCTGCTTCTTACATTGATTTCTTAATTTTCATATTATCTGGTTTATACCAAAAAAGAGTTGTTGGTTTCTGAACTAGAGCAATACATATGAGGAGCGAATTTACTATTATCAGAGAATCCATGTCTCTGCACTTATTAAGGAACAGAGAACAATCACACCTCGCAAACTGCAATGAAAGAACAGTATGGAGGCAATCTTAACTCATTTCTTTTTCTATTTTGCAATATTCTGTTGAAAATTAAGAAGAAATGTTAGATTCTCAGCTAGACCCGAATATCTATATTTTAATACACAGTTTTTGAGACCTATGGTAAAGGATTTAAGAAATCCTGGGGCCTGTGGAGTTCTGCTGCTGCGATGGGTTGCTCCATTATGGTCTCTAGATGGCCCCGATTGTTTCTGCTTTTTCAAATTTGTGCATTTACAGTATATTTTTGCAAAAGTGTTCGGTTGTCAATGGCAATGAAAAGTGTCTGCAGCCAGTCCAGGTCACATCAATGACATATGTCTGCAGCCACCCGATATGATACAATGTATTGAATACAATGTTGTACAACTGTATCCATGAAATTATACAGTGTTGCTCTCCCCCTCTTTCAACTCTATCTATAAAATTATACAATGTTGCAAAAAACTCTACACCATACAGCACTAGGCTGACTGGGAGAATCAGTGCATGTGTACTCAGACCTGTGGTGTTACATGACTCCCCTCTTTCTCGCCCTCCATCTGTCTGTCTTTCCGTCTGTCTCTCTATCTCTCCTACCTCTCTCTCTCCTTCAATACTCTCTTCTCTGTCTCTGTCGCTCTCTCTTGCTTTGGTCTTTTAGATTGCCACAGCATTTGTCATCAATCTTTATATAAATATGTTTTCTTAATGAATACTTAAATTTGTATGGTTTGGGCGATCGAATCGGCCCACCACAATATAAAATATTGTTTCACGCTGCCCCCTGTCTCTCTACTGGCCCTTTATTGACTTCCCCCCTCTCTCTCTACTGCCCCTTTATTGACTTCCCCCTATCTCTCTACTGTCATTTTATTGACTGCCTCCTCTCTCTCTACTGTCCCTTTATTGACTGCCCCCCTATCTCTCTACTGCCCCTTTATTGACTGCCCCCTGTCTCTCTGCTACCCCTTTATTGACTGCCCCCTATCCCTCTACTACCCCTTTATTGACTGCCCCCTATCCCTCTACTGCCCCTTTATTGACTGCCCCCTGTCTCTCTACTGCCCCTTTTTTGACTGCCCCCCTATCTCTCTACTGCCCCTTTATTGACTGCCCTCTCTCTCTCTATTGTCCCTTTATTGACTGCCCCCCAATGTCTCTACTGCCCCTTTATTGACTTCCCCCTCTCTCTCTACTGCCCCTTTATTGACTGCCCCCTGTCTCTCTACTGTCCCTTTATTAACTGCCCCCTATCCCTCTACTGCCCCTTTATTGACTGCCCCCTGTCTCTCCACTGCGCCTTTATTAACTGCCCCATATCCCTCTACTGCCCTTTTATTTACTGCCCCCTGTCTCTTTACTGTCCCTTTATTAACTGCCCCCTATCCCTCTACTGCCCCTTTATTGACTGCCCCCTGTCTCTCTACTGCCCCTTTATTGACTGCCCCCTATCTCTCTACTGTCCCTTTATTGACTGAACCCTATCCCTCTACTGCCCCTTTATTGACTGCTTCCTATCCCTCTACTGCCCCTTTATTGACTGACCCCTGTCTCTCCACTGCGCCTTTATTGACTGCCCCCTATCCCTCTACTGCCCCTTTATTTACTGCCCCCTGTCTCTTTACTGTCCCTTTATTAACTGCCCCCTATCCCTCTACTGTCCCTTTATTGACTGCCCCTGTCTCTCTACTGCCCCTTCATTGACTGCCCCCTATCTCTCTACTGTCCCTTTATTGACTGCCCCCTATCCCTCTACTGCCCCTTTATTGACTGCTTCCTATCCCTCTACTGCCCCTTTATTGACTGCCCCCTATCTCTCTACTGCCACTTTATTGACTGCCCCCTGTCTCTCTACTGTCCCTTTATCAACTGCCCCTATCTCATCACTGTCCCTTTATTAACTGCCCCCTATCTCTCCACTGCGCCTTTATTGACTGCCCCCTATCCCTCTACTGCCCCTGTATTGACTGCTTCCTATCCCTCTACTGCCCCTTTATTGACTGCCCCCTATCTCTCTACTGCCCCTTTATCGACTGCCCCCAGTCTCTCTACTGCCCCTTTATTAATTGCCCCCTGTCTCTCTACTGTCCCTTTATTAACTGCCCCCTGTCTCTCTGCTACCCCTTTATTGACTGCACCCCTATCTCTCTACTGCCCCTTTATTGACTGCCCTCTGTCTCTCTACTGCCCCTCAATCAACTGCCCCCTGTCTCTCTACTGCCCCTTTATTAACTGCCCCCTGTCTCTCTACTGTCCCTTTATTGACTGCCCCCTATCTCTCTATTGTTCATCTCATGACTGCTCCCTGTCTCTCTACTGCTCCTTTATTTACTGCTCCCTGTCTCTCTACTGCTTCTTTGTTGACTGCCCCCTATCTCTCTACTGCCCGTTTATTGACTGCCCCCTATCTCTCTACTGCCCCTTTATTGACTGCCCCCTCTCTCTCTCTACTGTCCCTTTATTGACTGCCCCCTTATCTCTCTACTGCCCCTTTATTGACTGCCCCCTATCTCTCTATAGCACGTTTATTGACTGCTCCTGTCTCTCTACTGCTCCTTTATTGACTGCCCCCTATCTCTCTACTGCCCCTTTATTGACTGCCCCCTGTATCCCAACTGCCCCTGTATTGACTGCCCCTATCTCTCTACTGCCCCTTTATCAACTGCCCCCTGCCTCTCTACTGCTCCTTTATTGACTGCCCCCTGTCTCTCTACTGCCCCTTTATTAACTGCCCCATGTCTCTCTGCTACCCCTTTATTGACCTCCCCCCCTATCTCTCTACTGCTGCTTTATTGACTGTCCCCTATCTCTCTACTGCCCCTTTATTGACTGCCCCCTATCTCTCTACTGTCCTTTTATTGACTGCCCCCTCTCTCTCCCTACTGTCACTTTACGTACTACCCCCTATCTCTCTACTGCCCGTTTATTGACTGCCCTCTATCTATCTACAGCCCGTTTATTGACTGCCCCCTGTCTCTCTACTGCTCTTTTATTGACTGCCCCCTATCTCTCGACAGCCCCTTTATTGACTGCCCCCTATCTCTTTATTGCCCCTTTATTGACTGCCCCCTGTCTCTCTACTGCCCCTTTATTGACTGCCCCCTGTATCCAAACTGCCCCTTTATTAACTGTCCCCTGTCTATCTACTGCCCCTTTATTGACTGCCCCCTGTCTCTCTACTGCCCCTTTTTTGACTGCCCCTGTCTCTCTACTGCCCCTTTATTGATTGCCCCCTGTCTCTCTACTGCCCCTTTATTAAATGCCCCCTATCTCTCTACTGCCCCTTTATCAACTGCCCCCTGCCTCTCTTCTGCTCCTTTATTGACTGCCCCCTGTCTCTCTACTGTCCCTTTATTGACTGCCCCCTATCTCTCTACTGCCCTTTATTAACTGCCCCCTATCTCTCTATTGCCCCTTTATTGACTGCCCCCTGTCTCTCTACTGTCCCTTTATTGACTGCCCCCTATCTCTATATTGCCCCTTTATTGACTGCCCCCCGTATCTCTACTGCCCCTTTATTGACTGCCCCCTGTCTCTCTACTGTCCCTTTATTGACTGCCCCTTTATTGACTGCCCCCTGTATCCCAACTGCCCCTTTATTAACAGCCCCCCCCCTATCTCTCTACTGCCCCTTTATTGACTGCCCCCTTGACTATTCTCCTAAATTGTTTTGAGTGAAATTTAATTATCATCTCTCTCTCTCTCTCTCTCTCTCTCTCTCTCTCTCTCTCTCTCTCTCTCTCTCATTATGTATGTGATGTCCAGGGTTCGTCTTTCCCAGGGGCATATGCCCCTAGCTTTTGCTGTGGGCCCCTAGATTCTTCAGAATAGGGGCCTTAAATAGTATGTATAGTATGATAATACAGAAATGCTGTTTTTGACCACTAAATTTATCAAAATAGCTTTTCGGGCCCCAAGCCTGAAATCTATAAGTGTCAGACCCTGGGTGTCGTGCAATATCTTGATTAGTGGGGGCAGGGGTTTGGGGAATTTATACATGAGTTCTATCAATTGGCAAACTGAACGCCTGGCGTGACTTTCTGATCATGGGTCCAACTTGCCCTGCCTGACTACTTGGGTTGGCAGGGTACTGTTGAGCCCTGTCCTCTATGGGGATCAAGAAGTGATTTAAGCTAGTTTTTTCAAGTGATTTAAGCTAGTTTACAAGTGATTTAAGCTAGTTTTTTCAAGTGATTTAAGCTAGTTTACAAGTGATATAAGCTAGTTTACAAGTGATTTAAGCTAGTTTACAAGTGATTTGAGCGAGTGGAGTATGTCACACCTGCACCATGGTAGGATCTTCTCTCTCTTTCTTTTAAAAAAAGTGTTGCACCCTCTCTCTCTCTTATTATTATTAATATATTATTTAGGTGGTGTTTCAGTATCTTGATTAGTTGGTGCAGGAGTTGGGGAATCTATACATGAGTTGAATTTTTATGGAATGATATTAATATTTACTTGATTTACATCTCTATTAAACTTCGGGCGAGGTGTAGTTACCAGGGAGATGTTGCAGGGGCCATTTATCATACATGACGTAGGATTGGAAAATTTGATTATCCTTACTTTTTCTGCCATACTGCAGCCACGACTAGCACGTTGTTAGTGGTTGAGAAAGCCCGAGTATCTGGCGAAAACCACAAGACCCAAAGTCACTAGCAACTTTATCAATATCATGTGCATGGGAAGTTGGGAACCCAGGTAGTTGTGAGAGACAGCAAGCTGTCAGTGTACAACCATACTATGAGACCACATAGTGTGGTGCCAAGTGCGGCTAACATATCTGCAGTGTAGTCAATGCTGCACTCGGGTCAGACATGCAGCACTTCCATAATTATAGCATGCATATTGGCTGCAAGCAAGGTATATAAGGAGATCCCCTCCCTGACATATACCCCAGGTGGACATTTGACGACATTGACGTAGATCCAAGATGCCTTGCAGTTTGCACCATTTGATTGATGCATTTCATTATAATTTTAATAGTGTTTGTGTCACACAGTTCCTGGTGATGACTGAAAACTAGAAACAAAAAAAAAAAACAAGAGCGACGTCAATTGTTCAGTAAGGGTTCTATTTTTTTTGAGTGGTTAAGGCAGCTTTTTTTTAATTATCTGCCTCTGAACTTCCTGAGCTTCATTGAGTATGACTTAGAATCCAAACCCGTGCTGTGCACGGGGGCCTGCTAGTGAATATAGATTCTGACAATAAAACGTGTTTTTCTTCTTTTTATTATTGGGGGAGGGGGGGGGGGAGGGGCGAGAGATTTTCTGCCAGAGAATACATTTCTCATTTTACAGTTTCAAACTGAAGGTTGCTTAAAATGTGCTCAAGATGCCTGCATTCCACCTAGAAGATGTGTCATCATGTTTTGACTCCTAGCTGGTGCCGATTAGACCCTCCATGCTCTGACGGGCCTTCCCCACGTGTGACGGCGAACGGTACGGACAGCCTAAGGGGGCAAGTCTCCTGGTCTACTGTAGGTGCCGATATTCTTTTGCCAGCCTGAATGTGAATGACCTTTGGAAAAAGTCTCGGTCGCCTAAATTGAGTGATTCTTTTTGCATTCGCTTATTTATTCGCACACATTACATGACAGGATATGGTCACACAGAACTTTTTAAAGTCACTTGTTACAACTTTCATCCCTCAAGAGCATGCTAAAACTCCTATATTAAGCTGCACGCCAGAGTATCGTATACTTCCTAAACTAAATATACCACTTTTTTGTAGTCATTTCCATGAAAACCGCTTTTATACTCAATTTTCTGCTGCAAGTGGAAATCTGTATGGCTGTCACATCTAGCGTCAACACTCCATCGTATACTGCTACTAGCTGGCTGCATTTGACCCATATAGATAAGGACCTGCACGCCAGTGCCGGCCAGGTGGGTAACTTAGGTTCTCTAGGGAGTGCGAATGACAGGAAGCATTGCTCCCAACCGTCCGGGCCACCACGGTACCGTGGTGGCCAGGACGGTTGGTACTGTGGCCATATCCTGTAGTAACCACTGCATTGGGGAGATCCATCCACCGGAGACTCCCGTTTTGTAATTTTTTAAGTGTAGGTCTCATTTCATCACACTCTGTACTCTTCTCTGTACGTATTGCGTGTGTGCAAACAGTTCGACCACAACGGCGACGGCACGATCAGCCGGGCGGAGTTGAAACAAGAGATGCAGAAAGGCCGCGCCGACTTCAGCGAAGAGGACGCCAAGAGACTGCTGGAGCTCTGCGACGCCGACGGCGACGACATCATCACCTTAGAGGAATTAAGGCTCAAGTGCTTCGGGGGTCAATAGGTCAACAAAGGTCAAGGTCACGAAAAATTCCAACGTGTTATTAGCTTAGTGCACTGATCCGTAGACTCTTATAAACAGTCATTTCAGACATGCTATTTCAATCACAGGTCCAGTTCATACCACTTGCCCGTGCTAATATACAGTGCTGGCGTCTAATTCCTGCACTAAATGCAGGGGCAGCCGCCCGTGCAGATTACACGATCAAACGTCCGATTGGCTACCAATTGTCTGGGTATGTCTGCGCAGAATGTAGAAGGAGGGATGAGCTTTGAGGCCGAATGACCTACTTAAGATTAGAATTATATTCATTGCAGTGACACGTCTTGGACAGTTATGTAGGTCGGACACAAAAATACATGTCTCTAAAATATCTTTGAACAAAAAATGGTTCTTAAGGCAGTGCATTTTAAGTTTCTGGCGATAATTATTACATAAATTTAAATATTTTATTTGCATCAAATATCATAAGATAAGAGCTGCGTTCTTCTATTCACGTACTTCATATATTCACAATAAAATTGATTTAAACCTATTTTCAAATATAGCAGTAAAAGTGACCAAAATCGATATTCCACCCTATTCCCTCACAACTGTTGATGATGGTAACGATACCATTTCCGGTAGTTAGTCACGTGTTCGTGGAACGGCCACCGATTGGTTAATTGCAAGCTCCGTCCCACTTCTCGTGATAGGCTTAGCTACTTAGGTACCAACAGTGTGTACTATTATACATAGAGCATGTCAACTTCTGGTACAGAGTTTCAGAGTAAAAACCGTCCAATTCTCGCAATATGCTTAAATGTTTATGTACAAACAGTGTGAATTGATATTATGGATACAACTTTTCTAATCCTGGTACTGAATTGCATATGGATACAATCTGTCCAATCCTGGTACTGAATTTCATATGGATACAACATGTCCAATCCCGGTACTGAATATCTAAGAAATGCGATATTTCACTAACCATGAACATGTTACTACCTGTTTGTTTCTATAAAGTAGTAAAATCTTTTAATGGGTCGTTTTTTGTAACTTACTATTTGTGTATGCATTCCTATTCCCAATACCTATGCATTACTTACCTATGCAACGTATCACCGTAGCCTGAAACCTATGCATTCACTATTCACATTAGGTCAGCATATCATGAAATGGAGTTTTTCTTCCAGTTATGGTACAGTTTATTCTAGAACTGACGCCGTATCAATCTTGTGAATAAATATTTGAACTTGGCAATACTGTTGTTCTTTGTTTATTATTTGCAAATGGGGAAGATGCGGCATGTCCATCAAGAGGGTCATATGTAAACTTGAGGTATAACTTATGAATAATTCTAAACATTCTTATATGCATATCAAGAGGGCGCTGTGTATAAATAAACAAGGTATTACTTATCATGAATAATTCTAAACATTCCTATATGCATATCAAGAGGGCGCTGTGTATAAATAAACAAGGTATTACTTATCATGAATAATTCTAAACATTCTTATATGCATACCAAGAGGGCGCTGTGTATGAATACACTCGAGGTATTACTTATCATGAATAATTCTGAAAATCCTTATATGTGAACCATTCTAGCTTTTAGCAATTTACTTGAATTACAGAATGTTTAAATGTTTAACTACAAAAGAGGATTAAAAAATGACGTGTTTCTAAACTTTTGGTTTTTATCGTGCACGGTGTACAGTTGAACTCTCGTATGAGTTGCATTTCTCTTTGTGTTCTTCATTATAAAAGGCATGGAATCCATGCAATAATGAAACGCAACAATAAAACGCAACACTTGATCGTAACAATGAAGGTTGAACAATTATTGTTATCAATCTATTAACATCAGAAGCCTACATGTGGTCTGATATATGCAATTACAGTGGAACCTGTCCACATTGAAAACTCACGGGAAATGAAAAAGTGTTCAATGTACGCAGGTGTTCAATGCATCCAGGTTCTGAGTAATTGGAGGTCGGGTGAATTAGAAACAAAATCAAGGGTAATTAAAGAAGCATGATTATTTCATCGCAAAATCTACTATGTCTCTACCTCACTTTCTTCATATAGTTAAAAACTTCATAAAACTTCACATGTTCAGCATTTGAAAAATATCACTTAACAAAACAGTTAATCGTATGTATCTCATTTGTCCTCATTTTCAGTAAAAAGTTTCAAATCACTGCAGAATGTTCAAAGTAGACAGGTTAAATGTGGCCTGCGTGAACAAATTTGGTGTTCAATGCTCAAGGTAGACAGGTATTCAATGTATCCAGGTAGCCTCCGATTGATTTCCAATAGGAGTGTGCCGGGACATGAAAAATTGTTCAATGTACGCAGGTGTTCAATGTACACAGGTGTTCAATTTGACAGGTTCCACTGTATATCGATTTCGAAACAGCATAACAGAAACATAGACTGTATGTCATTGCCCCTGTTGGTTTAAATGATACCCTTTTCGAATGCTTGTCAAAAGCTTCGCTATTTGATGACTTAAGCCTAACCCTTATGCTGCTGATGGCTAATTTGGCCACGACAAAATGACTGAACCCCTGGCAAATAGGTAATCATCTGAGAGTGCTCAGCAAGAGCTATCCAATGAATACCAATAAGACATGGTTTACATGGTTTCCACGAGTCTTTGCGACCTTGTGCTTTCGACAAAAGTAGCCGCATCATCCGAAGGGAAGGGTTAAAGTTGTCAGATGATTTCTGTTACACTCCAGATGTAAATAGCCATGGACTAAGGCACACCACATTACACTATAGCTAATGACAGGCTGAATATGACAGGCAATAGTCGTCATTTTCCGTACCACATTATTAGAAATAAAAAGAGAAAGCAATAAAACAGATAACGATGTAGCTTCAGTCGTTGAAGCCAGACAAATAAGAAGTTAGCTTCAAGAAGAGTTCGGATTTTTCTCAAAAAATCTTGATAGAAACGTTGTTTTCAGAAATGTGGACAATAGATTATTGTTCCTGCTTAGCACTCCAAGGTTCTCATATCAAATATCTTAGATGTCTTATTATACAACGTGTGAGTACGGGAAAGATATATTTAGTTGTCATTCCTAGAAATGGATGGAATGATTTCCTCTAGACCGGACCATGATGAGTTAGCCAACCCATCAAGGTTCTGAGTAGCCAATCAGAGAACACTTTGCCTTACCATCACGGCTGTGTTAGGCCAAACAAAGATTGGGTAGATCACTCCACAAATCAATCTATAACCCTCTCAGTCGTTTCAATTTTTAATTATTATTCAAAGGCTGAAAAATGTATTGAGCCATATTATGATACACTTTTTTTTTTATTGAAATCTATCCTTATGGACAACGCATCCCATCATGATGGACCAAAGTAAATCTGTGCAAATACCAAATCATTGGATCAAACATATACACAGTTCTGAAGAAAATAACTTCTGGGAGAATGTCACCTATATTTTCCCACTGTTGTGGTTAAACAAATCACATATCATTCTACTTGGAAATAAGGCATATTCCCATCACCCACGTTTTACACCATTTGGATTGTGAAAAAACGCAATCATATGTAACGCTTAGCGCTCATCAGGCTGATATGACGTAGTGTCAACTTAACTCACCAGAGGGCGGGATATCGTGGTTACTGCTGCCCTCTATTGGAATGATTGTGATTTAGATAACAGCTATCTTGAGGAAATGCACCATAGTTGTGATTTGAAGTTCCTTTTGAAGTACCTTACATACAGTGCCGACATCTAATGCCTGCACTGAATGCGTGGACAGCCCGGGCATATTACATGACCACACGCCCGAATGCCACCCAGTTTCCTGTGCATGGATGCATGAACGACCCCACAACTGAACGTAGCTTTACTTCGCAAGCTACGTTGGTCATTGCTGTGCTTGGCTTATTAATTTGACATGTCATCCATAGGTGTTTGTGCAACGAGGCACTGGCAGACGTCCGGTCGACTGGTGCAGCAATTAAATCTCTGTACTGTAGTAACCATTGATAGGCATCAGGGTGTTCTGTGTCTACGGGTACATGAAATAATCCCTCAAAACATGTCAGGCTAGAACCAACTCGACCTTATGTTATCTTATAATGGACTCCTATGATAACCCGAAAATGGCCACCTTCAGGAAAACAAAACATATCGCCTAGCAAGATCATTGCTTGAACGTCCGTCGTATTATTTCAAAATCCAAAATATAGCAGCTTTTAACAAGTAGTGTGTGCAATCAAATAGCGGGTACACTATTCTAGCTACATGCAAAGTGACATGTTTGTAGAATGGGACTTTATTATTCTCTGCAAAAAAAAACCCATAGACAGTCAACTCTTAAGATGCGCCACGTGATGACCTCTATAACCCCTAATATATCCTTATTTGAAAATCTTTCTCCTCTAAAGTTCTCAATTTTCAGGGCCAAAATATGTTTTTCCTACCTTCCAGGGCCAGGTTATTTTTCTTGATTTTAAGGTCCAGAATATTTTTTTTCTAAAAAAGAATAGCCCCCCCCCCGTATATCAAACGGTCCTCCCATTATGGATACATTTTGCATACGAGACCTCGATAAGAATATGCACCTAATCATTTTTATGCAGGTTCCTTTAGTATATTCGTCCGTTTTTTCGACACAATGGTGGAAGCCAGGCAAATGTAGAAGTGAGACGTAATCGTGTCCCAGGAGGTGATTCGAATATAAAAGACGATACATACAGTGCCGGCATTTAATTCCTGCACGAAATGAGTGGGCAGTCTGTGCATAATACACAACCGCACGCCCGATTGCTACCCAGCTTCCTGGGCATGGATGCAACCTGACTTCATAACTGAACGTAGCTTTGGTTCGTCAGCTACGTGCGTCATTGATCAATGTGCTTTGCTTATGTTTCTGACATGTTATCCATGGGTGTTTGTGCATCCAGGCACTGGCAGATGTCCGGTCTACTGGTGCGGAAATCAAATGTCTGTACTTAATAACATAACACTAAAGCCATGTAAATATTGCAATAAACGTCACCATGTCATGGCTGCGACGAAATATTCATTACTAGTTAAACACTGCTCCATCGTAGAAACTGTGTATCACACCCGTACTACAACTGCATTGTAATAAAACACGTCATTCTTTCAACTCGTCACTGAAAACAGACATACATGAGACTTTCCTACATTCCTACCAAAGCAATTAAATCATAATAGAACCAAATCGGATACTAGTACTAGTATCTAGTTTATTTTCACTGTAGATATGGTTATGAACATACAAAGGCTGTTTTGGTAACAGTAGCAGACGGTGAGATACTAGTATCTAGAAACCATGTTAACTCTTCCAATGCTGAAGCTACTTTCCTCCAAAAGAAAAAGGACGCAGAGTTTCCTGGACACCATCTAAATCCTGTCATATTGGTATTCATTGGATAGCTCCCACTGAGTTCTCTCAAATGAGTAAACATGTGACAGAGTTTCAGTCATTCTCCAGGTTTTTGCATCATTTTGTATACTAGTAGGCCAAATTAGCCACCAGCTACATAAGAGTAATAAGTTAGACAACTGCATGTATGCAAGCATAATTAGTATACATGTTCCCCAGTTTGTTTATACACATCATGGATGACACAGGGAGAATGCGTTGAAGATCAATATATTTCTCATTTGCATATCTCTATCACATGTTCATAATGTACTATAGCGCATGCGCTTTCCTTAGATCACCAATTTGTATTCTGACTTGCAAGTGCGGCCTGAACAGTTGAGATGTGTATCACACATTGAAATGGATGTCTGAAATATGCGAGGTATTTTTTGATCTCCAAAAACCTATAAGTTGAAATGCAGATCACAAAAATCCCTCCGAGGTCATTGATCGGATCAGCAGCACTGGTTCTGTTATTTACAATGGTTCCCATTAGCTTGGGATTCATGATTTCGAATAACTATATCGGACCACCCGATGGACAGACGGGGAAGAAGTTGATTGGGAAGATAATTTCCTCCTACAAAAACACCTGTGCTGCTCTTTGTGCCCAGAAATGCACAGAGACTGCTTACTGCACTGCCTTCAACGTGAGAACAGGTTCTCTATGTGAACTTCTGGAAATCAATCAACAACAAAAACAGACCTTGAAAGTCGAGGACGGAGCCAAGTATTTCACCGTAAGTATTATTCCAAAATCGTTGTTTATCTTTCTCGCAAAATGAAAAGACATTTCATCTAGGTCTAAATGAGATTAAATACATAATTAATTTGTTTCTTAATTGAGTATTGTGGCGATGACCTGGGAGTATAAGCTTTCATTGTGCTGTTATTAGATTAACCCGTTCACACTCAGAGTTTCTTTAGAAAGTGTCGCCTGCTATGCTTGTATTTATGAAAATAACTTGGGAAGAAAGCAAAAATTCACGAAATATTTGATGGAGAATTGTTGTTTTGCTTCTGATCAATATTTCTTCTTCAAATTTTTTTTAAGAAAATGCTTTTGTAAGTAAAATATTTCCAAAATTGTCAGGCCTGTTTTGGCCTCTCAGAGTGTAAATGGGTTAACCATACGTTTTGCTTGACCCCGTTGTATGGCTAAATCTATTGACCGCATCAGGGAAGACACTCATGGCATTTGAGAGATATGTAAGAAGTTTCCTTTTTGTCAATTTATTAAATCGATATTTTGGAAAGGAATGTGTATGTATGTATTTTATTGATTGTATACATGTACGTATACAAAATCATACAAATAATATAAATTATATATAGAAATACACATATGATAGATATAATAAACATATGATAAATGTTATCCACCTTCTCTCTGTTTGTTTCCAGAAGGTCGAGATTGTTGAGATTGTTGAACCAAAGACTACAACGCCAGCCCCTCTACAAGATTGCAGAGACCTTCCCACAGGTAACCATCGATTTTCTAACAGCATACGTCTAACCATCGCGTCATCCTAAATGTCATACTTAATGAACCATGTTAGATAAAACAATAGTGAATGATGGAGGAACACATAGAAACATGTATGTTTCTAGATACTCCTCTATTGTAAGTTAACACTTCCGATGCTGAGGCTACTTTCGTCCAAAGTACAAGGACGCAAGATCTTCTTTGAAAAACACCTAAACACTGTCGTGTTGGTATTCATTGAATAGCTCTTTCTGAGACGAGTACCCATAGGCCAGGATCTCAGTCATTTTTCAGTTTTTTTTGTCGTTGTGTATTGCATAAATTAGCCACCAGCAGCATAAGAAGTAACATTAAAGGCATTTCATCCATATTGCGAATGGCTACACGGCCATGGAAGCCACTAAGACACATGTTAAGCGTTTGGTCAAGAGTCAGCTGTACAATGTACAGTACAGACATTTAATTCCTGCAACCGTCGACTGGTTGTCTGCCAGTGCCTGGTTGTAAAACACTTGTGGATAAAATGTCAAAAAATAAACCAAGCACATCAATGACCCACGTAGCTTGCGAAACAAAGCTACATTCAGTTGTGAGGTCATCTATGTGTCCATGCCTAGGAAACCGGGCGTGCGGTCGTGTACAATGATCGGACTGCCCACACATTTAGTGTAGGAATTAAATGCCGGCACTGTAGCATACCTGCTGATCAGCCTGCTATACCAGTATGACCAACAATATTCACATTTTAGAAATCCAATGCAATCTCTTTGCACAATCCAATACAAAATATCATATTACCCCGCCAATGAAAATAATATGTCCAAAATATGAATTCTCCTAAAAATACACCACATATGCATTAATGCACACTGGTGTAAGATTTACTAGTATCTTCTATCTGCTTATAATTGCAGGAACATCAGGCGTATTCACAGTACTAGTAGGAGGTACGCCAATGCACGTGCGCTGTGATGCCCCTTGGACACTGTTTCAATGGCGTTTTGATGGCACTCTCGACTTTAACAGGAACTGGACCGACTACAAAAATGGCTTTGGCGATCTCAACTCAGAGTTCTGGCTTGGCAACGATAAGATACATCAGCTAACCTCCCGTGGTTCTCATTCATTTCAATTTGTGTTTTATTATGGAATTGAACGCAAATTATCCAATGGCACATATGGACGTTTCCAGGTTGCTAACGAAACTGACAATTATCGTATTGAAGTGAGCCAGTTCATTGGCGGAAATGGAGACGATGCCTTCAGTCCTCATAATGGCATGGGATTCAGCACTCCTGATAGAGACAACGATATCAAGAGCACCGGCTCTTGTGCCCAAGAATACAAAAATGGGTTTTGGTTTGCAAACTGCTGGTGTATTCATCCTAATGGTTTATATCGACCAAATCAAGCTTGTACCCCTGAAATCGGCTGGCGTTGCATTATGAATGATAAAGTTGGGGATCAACCAGTACTGGGCACTGAACTGAAAATACGCTGGAATTGAATACTAGTAAACAGTAATGAGAGCAAGGTTTCTCTATGCAGTGCTTTAGACTGCTCAGTGAGGACATCATTCGAAATTTCAAAAATATCATTTTCTCTGCCAGATTCCACACTGCATGGGTCAGAAGACCTCTCAAAAATGGACAATTATCAATATGTCTAAGAAGCCATAATGATTCCTTTCGATACTTGGGATATGCCGTCTTTGAGAGAAAACACTAATTCTGATAAAAATGACCTTCAAATGACCTTGAACTATGACAAAAGCACAACATAATATTTTGGCCCTTTTTTTAGGCATTAAGGAAGAGAAAACCAAAATTCTTAAATGATAGCAATGCCTTATCAATACTCAAGTTGACATTTTCAAAAAGAATCCTATGAAAAAGGCATTATTGAAAATGTTATATGGAGCATGAAAAAAATTGCTATTCACCCATCGTCCCTTTATCAGACATCTTTACTATACTTGTGGACAGTCATGCATGCCATCAATCAGTCTAAGTCTGCAGTTATCTTTTCATTCACCTGCAGGTCACTCAATTACTGGAAACTTTCTAACATCCACCTGATCATATTAAGCATGACATCCCTCTCTGGCAATCCAGCATTCCCTGTTCCCCCTTTTCATTGTGCCTTCTCTAAATATCCTCTAATTCAGAATTATACCCAGTGAAATACAAATGAACAAACTGTGGTTTAACCATCTCATGACATTTAAGATGCAATGATGCTTTCAAGAAGGTTCAATACAGGTATTTCAAAACTTTTCTTATGTGGAAACTATTGAGTTTTGCCACCTCCTATTGTTAACTACTTATAGTTTCCTCCCGTATAGCAAAATGTCCCATTTTGATACTTCCCAAAAGTATGTTCACCAAGGGGAGGGACCACTGTTGATGTTCCTTATAGATTTGAGGAAGACATTACTTAATCCATGAGTACAGCAATCAATCAAACGCTCCACAAATATTCTAGCTTTATGAATTAATAAGGTCTTGAAGTCTTCGAATCAGACTCTGACATCTGGGCAGTAAATGTGTCACTGCAGTTGGTACAACAGGGTATTATAGGAAATGGTTCAAGAAGGAAGAGAACAGAACGCTTCATCAAAGCAATACTGAATAAAAGATATAACTATAAGGGAAGGAAACAATACATGACATGAACCTCTCTGTTATCAATGACAGCTAGAGAAGCCAATTAATTGATTATCCAGCTGCCCACCTCTGACAGCTCACATTCCCACATACTCTGTACCATGGTGAACTAAGTCAATGTGTGACATTTGTAACTTAATGTCAATCTCTCTTTCACACTGGATAACGCTATCCTGCATAAATGGCCTTTGGTGTTGCGAGAACTTTTTTTGTATTTACATTTTAGAGTATTGCTGTGTACAATGTATGGTATTTATTTTTTCTTGTATCCGTAATATCAATGGAAAATATATATCCTGCACCCCAATTTGCTGACTCTATGCTAGTGTCAGAAATTATCATTCCCAATGATCGCTGTCCATGGTCCTAGGTTAACATGTGCTGTTATACGTGTTGGCCTGTCTAAGCCATATGGTCACACATTTTGTATAGTGCCTCCATGGTAAGGAAAGTAGGAAGGAATGGGGTTTACGTCGCTTTCAACAGCTTACATGTAGGTCATATCGCGACGAGATAGAAACTTGGAACCGGGAAGAAATTCTCTTCTCTTTGAGAATAGTTCCAAGGGGTCTTTTAGTTGCAGAAAGACCATAGACACTCCTCCACAACACCGCACATAATTCATATAGCGACCAGGCAAGCCTTCTTGCATTCATGGCTCATGCTCTATGAGATTGCCTTGTATTTCCTCATGGTATTCCTAATGAGCATTTCTCGTCCTGCCCCACAGTGCCTATATTTGGCTTGGAATTGGCCTCACGTGAGTTTGGTGCGCCACAGGGTTATCATTGTTGTACACAGTAGCTTTCCTGCACTTAACACATCTCTCCTATCTACAATTGAGTACGTTGGGACCAGGACCAGTGGCCACAGCAGGAGGGAATATTGTACATAGAATGGTTATTGACAGGGTATTTGAGTTGAATACATGTAAATCTATATTCGTATATTGTATCCATTATGCGTTATTTAATGAGTGCATTTTTCATACCCATTCTAATGAAGTAGAGAAAAATATTCTTCTTTTGGATGCTGAGCTGATATTACTTATCATCAGCAAAAAATACCTTCCGACAAAGTTGCAAAGAGAGATGACGCCCAATTGACACGAGAAAAATTAAACTTGAACTCAAATTTACTCCTCCAGGCACAAAAAGTGATGAAATATAGATCAAATTTGCATGGAACTTTGCCGACATGCTCACATCCTGATTATTCCATATATCATTCCACTTTATTTGTCATGAATGAGAAAAGACCTTTTAATTTTTTATATTTTTGGAGCATACAGTATTCAATAAACAAAATACTAAAGTAGCTATTATAACGTTTATGAGGTATGCCTTTTATATTGTAATCTTTGTTGACGATGTGTATTTGAATATTAATTAACATATTCATGTACATAATTATAAACATAATATTAGTGTAAATCTTATCGTTATGATATTGTAAATACCTGTGTGTCAGATGTCTGTTAAAAGTATTGAAACGGTTAGGGATTAGAAAGCTAGGCATACTAAAATAACAGCTTTTTATTTTTTATTTCCGCATAGTATTTTTCAATGTTGAATCGACTCATCTATAGGTAGATGATAATATATATTATAGATTCCGCTAGAATAAATGATCAACTGATGTGCCGCTATTTTTAAATTATGGATTAGTTATTACAACCTGAATGTTCCATAAGCTAATTCCTTAGTTTGTAATTTCCAAAACCAACCCCGTTAAAAAATTGGAAATTTGTTTTACCGTCACCTTTTCTGCCATATTCTGGCTGTTGTTACTAGCCAGTTGTACACACTGGCGGAAGTCCGTTAAGTCCAAAACTCAACAATATACATTAGTTTTTCTGACCCTTGCCTTTGTACAGCATGTGCTCTGAGTTTCCTCTTGTATGCAGATGGAATGATGGTTGACCTACTATATATTATATATATATATATTAGAAATATATATATATATATATATATATATATATATATATATATATATATATATATATATATATATATATATGTATGTATATACACTCACACACATATATATATATATATATATATATATATATATATATATATATATATATATATATATATATATATATATATATATATATATATATATATATTTATATATATACATACATATATATATATATATATTATATATATATATATATATATATATATATATATATATATATATATATATATATATATATATATATATATATATATATATATATATATATATATATATATATCATGGTATTCATTTTTTGGTGAACCATTACTTGATTACAAATCCTAGATGTGTGGACACTGTATCTATCTATGTTTGGTGATTAAAGGAAAATATTCTTCAATTTTCATCTTATGTTTTGCATCCTATTTCCCACCATCATAGCACTTTAAAAAAAGTTTTAACAATATTTTTCTAGATATCCTTTGCTACTCAGGACTAAGAATATTTTTAATATCTCTCGATACATAGATAAGTTATTGCAGAGGCGAAGCCTGAGTAAGCTCTTTAATTAAGGAAGAAACCCTACTCTAAATGGAAGGTAGGGATCTCTTCTAATAGAATATTGGGTGTGAACACATTTCAAACATGTACATAAGTGTGTGCTAATCTATCGATTACTCCTCCAGTAGAAAAATAAGTGTGTACAATATAAAACATGCACTAGGGCGTGTATTAACCCTTTGAAACTATCGAAAGTACTTAACAAAATCCAACTAGTCAGTATCCAGGTACACGATGCATGGTAAATCTATCCCCTTTTGTGTTTTAAGCCAAAGAATAAGCCTTACAAGAGAACCAATCTTGATTTTTGGGACTCTCTTTTCCACTACTGGACCGGTTGTTATACAAACGGCATGCCGTGGTTATCATAATACAAACTTTTAATTAAGAGAAAAATGGCACCTTCACCACTGAGAGTACCATATACATGTATAAACCTAAGGACAACACCAGTTCCCCGATGGTTGGAATCTGCTTACATATGAATGTATACGTACACACTAGAATGTAACCAAATACTAACATATACATCTTTAGGTAACGAAGGGCTGATTTTCTCCAACAAATGAGTACTTTTGAAAGGTTTATTTTGGAATATATTTCAAGGATATAATTCCCTATAGGGAATGCACAACGGCACAACGGTAGCCATACTAAACCCTTTTGTCCTCAATTTGACCCATTAAACCCATTTTAATGCTGCATGTGCTCTACCAGTCTAGTATTACCACTTTTACTTTGACATCGAAAGGGCTAAGTATGACTGATGGTTTAAACATTAAAATTATTTCCATTAAAATAGGCCTGAGTGTCAATGGTGTTGATGTGCCAATGAAAATATAAAACGATAAGCTGCACATGTTAAGGTAAACAAGGCATGATGCAAGATGTTTTAGATTCACTTTAACATTCGCACATTAATATATTACTTGTTTGTCGAATCAATTCAGTGATTTGTATGTTTTTCCAGTATTCAGTGGATTACCTTATATTTTTGAAATATTCTATATCTCTGCCAGTTTTTCAAAATGGATTTTTCTGAAAAAATACTATTCTAAAATACTCATTTGTTGGACGGAATCAGCCATCAGTTACCCAAAGATTTATATATCTTGTTACATTCCAGAGTGAACATATCTATTCAAATGAAAGCAGATTCTAACCATTGTGCAACTAATGTTGTCCTTATGTTTATATATGGTACTCTCAGTGGTGAAGGTACCATTTTTCTCTTAATTTAAAATTTGTAGCATTATACTTTCCTACTGTAGAATAGGAATTTAATCTGAGATGGAAATTTATCAAATTTGTGATAGTGGATTTTTCCAAGATATTTTGTTCCGAAGAGCCAATATTGAAGATTAATATTCCAATGACCGGAATAATACATCCGCCTTTCATCATACCAAACTAACCCCACTCGGAAAGGTTCGGCAGAATAAACCCCTTGGATTCATTTCCTATTATACAGTATCGCATGCCCTTTGAAGTGGAAAAGAGAGTCCCAAAAATCATGATTGATCCCACTGTTAGGCTCATTTTTGTTGGTCATACATTAAAGACATTACTCGTAATTTAGGTTAATCATATGTATTAGGTGGAAATGTATGCATCTGACCCCAAAAGCTTAAACAGGTGCTGAGGGTTTTATTTGATACTAGAAATTGATTGTAACAGTAGAGAACATGCCTACATCAATTTGTTCAGTATATTTTTGAAATTCAAGATGAGTTGCACTCCCTTATCAGTTAGGAGTTATCCCTCACTTTCCGGGGGTTCTCCTCTCACAACTGGTGTATTGATTACTTAAAACATAAAATATTCACCAGATATTTTGCCAATACTGTGGCAGGTGATGCAGATCAAGACTGTTTGAGTTGGTACAATATTAGCATCAAGATGTGTTTGCTTAAACCCAGACAAAAGGTGAATATATAGTACTACTATATTAGCATCCGCAATCAATTACGCTATGGAAAAACACACACACGCACCCCTCTCTCTCTCATAACACATTTAGAAAAAAAGCTTGCAATATTAGATCACCTAGCTGCAATAACTTGTCCAAACTGGTTTGCCGTCTCCATATTCAGAGGACTTATGCATCCCTTTTCTGATAGTACCCTCACACAGATAATGAATTGTTTACTTTCACTTGAAGACATACATTGTTTAACTCACATTTAGGCTAGTGAAGCAATTGATACAGGTTAAGCCTCTGATAGATACAATGCAATAACAACAGCAGGAAGACTATTGGTTTACAACTCAGACAAAGGTTGATCAGTTAATATGACTATGAGCATCCACAAAAAAATACTTCATTAAAACTCCTCTTACTCTCCGTATGTATGTGTGACTGCTTATTCCGAAGCAATTGTACCCATATCAATTTTCTACCAGTTGTATAAAATGTAGCCCAACCATGCATCAGTTGGGAAATTTTAAACTATAAATTGCAAAGAACAATATTTTGAAAGATTGATTGCAAAAAGTAGAGAACATTGCTGCATTCGTTTGTCCAGTACGATTTTAGAATTCAAACTAGTTCACACTCTCCCTAATGAGAGGAGTTATTTGTCACTTTGCAGGGGCGCATATCACACAGATGATGTATTGATTACTTTCATTTGAGAATATAGAAGATTACACCCAGCATTTGGCAAAACAGTAACACTGGATGCAGATTTGAAAAGATTGTATTAGCAAGACAAGTGTTTGCCTAACTCAGACAAGAGGTGAAGGGGTATACTACTATATGAGCATCCATAACCAGTTACTATACTCAGTTAACCAGTTATCCAGTTACTCAGATACCCCCCTCTCATTCTCTGCACGTGAATACTAATACCAGTGCTATCTGACTCCTATCAGTTGATAGTTTACCAAAAAATGATTGGAACAGTGGAGTACATGGCTACATCAATTTGTCCAGTATGTTTTTAGAATTCAAGCTGGCTTGCACTCTCTATTCAGAGGAGTCATTCGTCACTTTGCTGGGACTCTGCTCACATAAATGGTGTGTTGATTACTTTCATTTTTAAACACAAGCTATGAAGCTATTTGCCTGACAATACTGTGGTTAAAAATGTTTTGAAGGTGTTTTATGAGGATATATAGGCCATTAATTGAGGCAAGTGATATATCAACAAAAACCTTATGGAATGTAGAATGAATAGCAGACAGTGACGTGCAACAAAATAGCACATCTTAAGGTGTTAATTGAAGATATTTACCTATTTATTTATACAATTGTGACGACTTTTTCAAAGCAATGGAAATTCACAACATTTTCACGACATTTTCAAGACATTTTCATGGCACATTTTCACGACGTCTGATGAAAAAGTTGTGAAAATGATATAGTACAAATCTATGTTTTCACAACATTTTCATGACTTTTTCATGTTTGGCACCGACAGTGTTTCATGACAGATCCACAACAGTTTCACAACATTTTCATCATGCTATTTTCACCAGGTCGTGAAAAATGAATAATTTTTCACTTTTTCATCAAATAATTTTAGGAGCTAAGTATATTTTCACGACAGTTTCTTGACAGTTTCACGACCAACATATTTTCACAACAAATTCAGTAATCGGAGACTTTCACGACATTTTCATGGCCTTTTCACGGCCTTTTCACGACATATTTTCATGACCCGTTTTCACAATGTCTGATGAAATAGTCGTGAAAATGATATAGTACAAAGGTATATTATATACTGCTGTAGGATTGGTGGTGTTTTCCTTTTTCACTTTGTCAGTTTATTTTTGAAATGCAGTTTTAAAGATTTATACCCAAGAGAATCGATGGTATACTTTACCATTTCATTCATAAATGCTTGTTAAAAAGATTATCTAAATCACAATACAAAAAGAAAAACACCGGCCCCCTAGAGGAAACTGGCATGGGTCTAGTTCAAAATCATATTCTATCCCCCCACATTAGCATTGCCATGGTAACCAACTTTGCATATATTTCAAAATAGATGGTGCAACAGGCCACAAAGATAAGAGGTTCTAGTGTTTTGTATTTGATACTAACAATTTAGGGGAATATTAACTGAAATGCCTACATCAATTTGTTCTGTATGTTTTTAAAATTCAAGATGAGTTGCACTCCCTAATCAGAGGAGTTATTTATCACTTTGCCAGGACTATCTTCTCACAACTGATGTATTGATTACTTAAACTGCAAATATTTACCAGACATATTGGCAATACTGTGGCAACTGGTGCAGATCAAGACTGTTCTGTACACTAGTAGCATCATGATAAGCGTTTACTTGAACCCAGACAAAAGGTGATCACATAGTAATCCTATATGAGCATCCACAATTAATTACTCCATGGAAAAACACACACCCCTCTCTCCCCCCCTCTCCTATATACACATCTCTCGCATTCTCTCTCTCTCTCTCTCTCTCTCTCTCTCTCTCTCTCTCTCTCTCTCTCTCTCTCTCTCTCTCTCTCTCTCTCTCTCAACGCATTTAGAAAGAATGCATGCAATATTAGATCACCTAGCTATATAATAACTTATTCAATATGCCGTAAGAGTTCAAGCTGGGATGCTGTCTCCCTAATAGAGGTCTTATGCATCACTTTTCTGAGCGTACGCTTGTAGGCAAGACAGGAATAGCTACACTCCTGGTTTCTACTCTCAGTTTCCAGCTTTTGGCTGAGATAAATGGACTGGCAAAAGCTGATGATAGCAAAATCATGATGGTGAATTCATATGTTGCCTTTGTCTGTACTAATATATATGGAAGTGGTGTTGTCTTTCACAAGATTATGTGTGATAAACAGACACAGAAACTGTGGCTCATTGCACTCAAACCTTCTAAGCCAACTAATCTAAAACATGCCCGTGTGTGCTATGACCATTTTCCGGAAGTGGATTACTACCCAAATTACAAAATACAATTATAAGTAATTGGAAGAGGTTTGTTTTCCTTCAATTCAAAAGGATCAAGAGAAATAGAAGCTAGACCTTTCAAAAAGTTTCAATGTTTCACTAGAAATCAGCTCGATCATGTAAATCCCAATAAGTATTTCAAGAGGAATTAAAGCAATACTTTTCAATATAACATTGAATTGTTCAAATAGGGTTCTCCATAGTTCAGTCAACTATACTTGAAGATTTGATAAATCTCTCACTCTCTGTTGTAGTAGTAGTAGTAATAGTAGTAGTATAGGCATCAGTATTATTTTTATTATCATTTTCATTATTATTATTATTATTATTATTATCATTATTATTATTATTATTATTATTATTATCATTATTAATATTATCATTATTATTATTATTTATTTTTAGCATTATCAGCAATATTATAATTGTTATTTTGATGATGATGATGATCACAGTAGTAGTAGTAGTAGTAGTAGTAGTAGTAGTAGTAGTAGTAGTAGTAGTAGTAGTAGTAGTAGTAGTAGTAGTAGTAGTAGTATTGGCATTATTTATCATGATTAGTATTACTATTACAATTATAATTATTAGTAGTAGTATTATAATTATTATTTATTTTTTTATTTCTATTATCATTATTATTACCCTTTTTTTACAAGGATGATAATGCTTACAGTAATAGTAGTAGTAGTTGTAGCATAGTGTTTTCTATACCTATTTTAGGGTAATTGACAATTCTTGCTTTTTTGAATGTTTATTTTAAGTTCACTTAATTGCAACTACAATGTAATTGTACCTGACTGGTACTTTAAAATATGATTAAAGACTTTAGCTCATCTTCTATATTTGAATTAACTGCATCCTGAAGCAAGGTGCTATAGGATATGTATCATTCGTATTAACACCAAAGTTACTTAAGATTATTTTGAAATTGCAGCTAGCTCACTTAATAGCTTCTACGATTTTTGTTGTTGTTGTTGTTGTTATTACAAGGATGATGATGCTGATAATGAGCAACTTACTAGTAGGAGTAGTATACTGTTTTCTGGACTTATTTTAGGAAATTTGTCAATTCTTGTTTCTTTGGATGTTTATTTGAAGTTATGTGAGCTAACATTATTGCATTCAGATATCACTGCCAACTACACGCCTATATATATTACTTGACTGTTAATTTAGAATAAGATTAAAGGTTTTAGCTTATTTTCTTTATTAGAATTAGTAAGCTCGCTTAGTTATATCCTGAAACAAGGTGCAAATATCAGTGTCATTCCAATTGATTATTGTGAAATTGCAGCTAACTCACTTAATTACCTTTTTTAATTGAGCTCACAGGATAGATTATATTACACTTAACTTAAAAGGTAAATATAGCTATAGTAATATCTAGCAGCTCATCATTCATGAAGTCCAACATGTACTATTATTATTATTATCATTGTTATTGTTGTGCTGTTGTTCTGATTGTCTTAATTATCATTATTATTATCATCATCATCAATGTTATTTTGATGATGATCACTGTAGTAGTAGTAGTAGTAGTAGTAGTAGTAGTAGCAGTAGTAGTAGTAGTAGTAGTAGTAGTAGTAGTAGTAGTAGTAGTAGTAGTAGTAGTAGTAGTAATACTAGACATGTGGGACGAGTAATTGATGCCAAACTAAACTGTTATTTCATAGTGTAAACTTTGTCCAATATTTCTGAAACTTTGAGGATCATAAATGAATGTATTGCGATTTTATATTTTGACCACTTTATATTTTACTAAAAAGTAAAATGTTTAAAAACGGTTGCCATGACAACAAGAATTTAACAAAAATGGTTGCCATGGCAACATGCACATGTGCTCTGATTTGTTTATTTAAGGATGTTTTATGATAAGTGGTATCACTAGATAATTTCCTCAAAATTTCATACATATTGACAAAGGAATGGATAAGATAGAGAAAAAAAACAGAGTTAAACTTTCTATGACATGTTCATTACAAGAATATGGCAAAGAATGACGTCATGATGAGGCGGCATCCCTTCACGGATTAGTCATAACTTTGTAACTGCTGAATATTACTCGCCTTTCTGTGGGTCAATTCTAATGCGATTAAGATCATTAGAATTCTTTCTATTTGTTTACCATCTTTTGCAAATTGACGATTTTGTGACAGGTTGAACTAATTTTTATGCCATCAGTCAATAGCTATTTACACATGGTTATTGCACAAATATTAAGGTCATATCAAATTTCCAATATGTTTCCGCGATGAACAAGCAAAGAATGACCTCACAGATATTATAGCGTGCTGCTATGGCAATAACAGGGATAGGGTTATACACTGAGAAGCTGTTTCTGTGACTGCCCCTTGTCTCTCTACTGTCCCTTTATTAACTGCCCCCTATCCCTCTACTGCCCCTTTATTGACTACCCCCTGTCTCTCCACTGCGCCTTTATTGACTGCCCCATATCCCTCTACTGCCCCTTTATTTACTGCCCCCTGTCTCTTTACTGTCCCTTTCTTAACTGCCCCCTATCCCTCTACTGCCCCTTTATTGACTGCCCCCTGTCTCACTACTGCCCCTTTATTGACTGCTCCCTATCTCTCTACTGTCCCTTTATTGACTGCACCCTATCCCTCTACTGCCCCTTTATTGACTGCTTCCTATCCCTCTACTGCCCCTTTATTGACTGACCCCTGTCTCTCCACTGCGCCTTTATTGACTGCCCCCTATCCCTCTACTGCCCCTTTATTTACTGCCCCCTGTCTCTTTACTGTCCCTTTATTAACTGCCCCCTATCCCTCTACTAAAGCCTTAATGACTGTTCACCAGGGCAGTATGTGTATTTAATGTGCGCCTGAAGGCATCCTGGCCAGACCGAGGGCCGAAGGCCCGAGGTCTGGTCAGGATGCCTGAAGACGCACATTTAATACACACACTGCCCTGGTGAACAGTTATTAAGGTTTTTATTATTGCTTCCCCGCATACAACGTTTCTTGTGGTCTAATTATTAGTATCTTGTGATATATAGTGTGCAGACCAACAATTAGCTCTGCAGGGCATTATGACGTGACATTTAATGCCCTGCGTCACAGGGCATTATGGGGATTTAATGACCGGTCACATGGTACATATCCTGATTGCTGATTGGACAATCCAAAGCAAGCAATAATAATGTCCCTTTATTGACTGCCCCTGTCTCTCTACTGCCCCTTCATTGACTGCCCCCTATCTCTCTACTGTCCCTTTATTGACTGCCCCCTATCCCTCTACTGCCCCTTTATTGACTGCTTCCTATCCCTCTACTGCCCCTTTATTGACTGCCCCCTATCTCTCTACTGCCCCTTTATTGACTGCCCCCTGTCTCTCTACTGCCCCTTTATTAACTGCCCCCTATCTCTCTATTGCCCCTTTATTGACTGCCCCCTGTCTCTCTACTGTCCCTTTATTGAATGCCCCCTATCTCTCGACAGCCCCTTCATTGACTGCCCCCTATCTCTCTATTGCCCCTTTATTGACTGCCCCCTGTATCTCTACTGCCCCTTTATTGACTGCCCCCTGTCTCTCTACTGTCCCTTTATTGACTGCCCCTTTATTGACTGCCCCCTGTATCCCAACTGCCCCTTTATTAACAGCCCCCCCACTATCTCTCTACTGCCCCTTTATTGACTGCCCCCTTGACTATTCTCCTAAATTGTTTTGAGTGAAATTTAATTGAAATCTATAAGTGTCAGACCCTGGGTGTCGTGCAATATCTTGATTAGTGGGGGCAGGGGTTTGGGGAATTTATACATGAGTTCTATCAATTGGCTTGGCAAACTGAACGCCTGGCGTGACTTTCTGATCATGGGTCCAACTTGCCCTGCCTGACTACTTGGGTTGGCAGGGTACTGTTGAGCCCTGTCCTCTACGGGGATCTTCTCTCTCTTTCTTTTAAAAAAAGTGTTGCACCCTCTCTCTCTCTCTTATTATTATTAATATATTATTTAGGTGGTGTTTCAGTATCTTGATTAGTTGGTGCAGGGGTTGGGGAATCTATACATGAGTTGAATTTTTATGGAATGATATTAATATTTACTTGATTTACATCTCTATTAAACTTCGGGCGAGGTGTAGTTACCAGGGAGATGTTGCAGGGGCCATTTATCATACATGACGTATGATTGGAAAATTTGATTTTCCTTACTTTTTCTGCCATACTGCAGCCACGACTAGCACGTTGTTAGTGGTTGAGAAAGCCAGAGTATCTGGCAAAAACCACAAGACCCAAAGTCACTAGCAACTTGTTGGGAACCCAGGTAGTTGTGAGAGACAGCAAGCTGTCAGTGTACAACCATACTATGAGACCACATAGTGTGGTGCCAAGTGCGGCTAACATATCTGCAGTGTAGTCCATTAGTGACTGACCAGAAACAACTAGAAGACAGAAGTGCCAGAAAAAAGTTTATGTGATAAACAATCAGTAACATACAACATACAAATATATACATTCAAAGCGTTGTCTTTATAGATGAATTATAACAAGATTTCATGAACTATGTAAATTGTAAACTTTCTTATAGATAAACAAGTAATACGATCAACATATATACACTCCGTTATCGTTATCTCGAGTCTAGCATTCCTCGAAGTGAGGGTTGTATAGCTGAAGGCTATGAATGAAATAAACGTAACTGCTGCTCTAGTGGCATACCACAAATCGTTATCTCGAGTCTAGCATCCCTCGAAGTGAGGGTTGTATAGCTGAAGGCTATGAATGAAATAAACGTAACTGCTGCTCTAGTGGTATACCACAAATCGTTATCTCGAGTCTAGCATCCCTCAAAGTGAGGGTTGTATAGCTGAAGGCTATGAATGAAACAACCGTAACTGCTGCTCTAGCGGCATACCACAAATGCTACAATGTAGCGCTGGGCCAGAAGGGCTGTTTACATACAAGTTATACAATGTATCTTAAGGCCTGCCTCCCCCGACAGGAGAAAAACCTAGTTGTCAGAAAACCTCCGTGTGTGCGAACACCCATACCAAGTTAAATTTAATGGCCAGAGGAGGACTGGTATAGGATGGGAATTGACCGTACACGGAAAAAGGGGAGGGCGGGTGGGAAATTATTCCGATGTCGGACACCTGAGTGCGCGTATTTGACAGGCGTAGTCTCTGAGTTGGAGAAAAGATAATTGCTCGCCGCACGCCAGATCGCAATCTGAAGTGGATAAGTGTGGCAGACGAAGTGTGCGCCAGAGAGCTGTGGCCTCTGATTGGCCGAGAGCGCCACGCAACGGGCAGATACCTTGTAACTGAAGCCCGCACGTGTCGCTATGTAAACAAAGCGGTTGGGACGGGGAGGGTACCAGGGTCCGTTCCCGGCCATCACAAATGCCCAGGAATGTAACATTCCTCTAACATTAGTGACTGACCAGAAACAACTAGAAGACAGAAGTGCCGGAAAAAAGTTTATGTAATAAACAATCAGTAACATACAACATACAAATATGTACATTCAAAGCGTTGTCTTTATAGATGAATTATAACAAGATTTCATGAACTATGTAAATTGTAAACTTTCTTATAGATTAACAAGTAATATGATCAACATATATACACTCCGTTATCGTTATCTCGAGTCTAGCATCCCTCGAAGTGAGGGTTGTATAGCTGAAGGCTATGAATGAAATAACCGTAACTGCTGCTCTAGTGGCATACCACAAATCGTTATCTCGAGTCTAGCATCCCTCGAAGTGAGGGTTGTATAGCTGAAGGCTATGAATGAAATAAACGTAACTGCTGCTCTAGTGGCATACCACAAATCGTTATCTCGAGTCTAGCATCCCTCGAAGTGAGGGTTGTATAGCTGAAGGCTATGAATGAAACAACCGTAACTGCTGCTCTAGCGGCATACCACAAATGCTACAATGTAGCGCTGGGCCAGAAGGGCTGTTTACATACAAGTTATACAATGTATCTTAAGGCCTGCCTCCCCCGACAGGAGAAAAACCTAGTTGTCAGAAAACCTCCGTGTGTGCGAACACCCATACCAAGTTAAATTTAATGGGCCAAACAGTTACTAGGGCAAGAGGTTTAACTGGGGTTGATTCTGGCCGTTAAGTATTTGGCTGCGCGAGCCCTCGCCGCTTCGGCTGGGGCGTAAAGGTGTATGGACTCCCCTCTCCATCCTCCCAGAAATTGCAAGTCTGGAAGGGAGGCGCCCTCCCTGTAAGCCCTCGAACACGCCCCCCGTCTCAAGGTGTGGAAGGTGTAACCCTCCCCACTGAGCCCTAGCTGTTGGAGGAGAGAAGAAAGCCAAGATCTAGCCGAGCCAGCCGTCAGGAACTGAGGCCTGGCACGGCCTGCCCGCCTCCTCCTGCGTGTTAGGCAAAACAGGGGGGTAGATTCCGGGGGACCTGCTGCCTGAGCAGCCAGAGTCGCCAAAAGCGCCACCGGGCAGGCTCGGGAGCCTTTAAGAGGCAGAAGTGGTACCGAGAAGCCTTGTTCTGCCGCTTGGCTGCACTTGCCCCATTTGAGTTGTAAGGAAACCTGCCCTGAAACGACTCGGACATCCGCAAACAGAGGGTAACGTGTGAAATCGTAGGGCTCTGTACTAGGGTGGGCCAACGATGAAAGCCTGGACATGGCGAAAAAGGTGACGGCGAGAAGAGCTGCGAAAACAACTCCCTCTGTCCCCCTCTCTCGAGCTGCTGTGCAAAGCCGCTCCAGTACTAGAAAAGGCAGGGGTGGGGCGCGTGCCGGCACGTGTCTTAAGGTAATTGGCAGCGCCCTGCGAAAAAGAGAAAGCTGGCGTGAGCTGAAGGCTGACGCATCCATGCCGCTGTCTAGGTGAAAAGCCCTGACAGAGGAGAAAGCATTGGTTACCGAGCGTGGCGCCTTGTAATCGCGCAAAAGAAATTCGCCAAAGAGCACCAAGGCTCTTGGTGAAGCCGGGAAGGTGGTTAATTTAAAATGGATTGTAAAAGCGGTGTAGAGATTTAAATGAGACCGATGATTAGCAATAGTGCCCGGGCGAAAGGCTTTGTTGGTGCGCCTGTGCGCTGCCGTCTCCAATCTGCGTCTATCTGAAAGAGAATGCAACCTACATCAGATCATAAATGCTGAACAGTTCATCAGGGATGCGTACCCGCCGCGCCCGGCTTAACTTTACATCTGACTTTATTATGTCTCTGAAAACCAGCTTGGTGTGAGCGCGCGATAATGCGTCTGCTCTTGTCATTGTCACTCCTGGCCTGTGCTCTATACTGAGTTCAATGTCATGCACAGTGCACACCAAGAAAAGTTCCCTTATGCACGCATGAATGTAGGGGTCTCTCGACCTGCCTGACCTGACTGCAAGGCACGCGTTCATGTTGTCACACATGACGCTGACTTTCTGGTGTGCCCAGTCTTTTGCCCAGGTCTTGACTGCCACAACGACGTTCAATAGTTCTAGATGTGCTATAGTGTGTTGCTCCCCCTGGACCGCACTAGGGAACTCCTCACTATAGTATTGTTGACCGTTGTACGCCCCGCACCCGGTCGTGCAGGCGTCCAGGTCCAGTTCGCTTTGTGCTGGTATGCTCTGTTTGTCGAGAATGCGGACTCCGTTATAGTCCGGCCATAAATCGGTGAAAACCTGAGGTCTTTCTTGAACCCCAGCGAGAAGGATTCTGTGCCTCGCTGGGGTGCGTCTCTCAAGTTCTCGAGCATGCGGTTTGTGAAGATGCATGCTGGGGGGGAGACGCTGGCCACGAACTGCAGCACGCCGAGCAATCGTTGCATATCTCTAAGTGTTGCCCGCTGTCTCCCCTCCCATTCTGACAGTACCTCTTTGATTTCGTCCATCTTCTGGTCTGGGATCCGCATCGTCATGTCAACGGAGTTGAATAGGATGCCCAGCCATACCATAGATTGAGCAGGCCTACATACCTTGTTGACTGCTTCCACCACTCCCAACTGCCTCAAAACGCCCTGCAGGGTATTCAAGGCCCCCTCTGCCCTGTGTTGTGTTTTCTCTGCCCCCCCGAAGTCATCCAAATACGGGCGTGACATGTATCCATATAATCCGTGGATGTATGAGATAGCCTCCAATGTTCTCTGCATAAAGAGCGCGGATGTCTTAAGGCCGAAAGGGGGGCATATGTCAAGATAAATTTCCCCTTTGTTTTGAAATCCGAGTAGAGGCCAGTCGGATGGGTCCACCCGGAGTTGCCTGTAACCTCTGGAGAGGTCTGTTTTGTACGTAAATGTACCCGGCCCCAACTCAAGTAGCTTGTCCTCCATGAACTGTACTGTTGGAAGCCGAATTCGGGCCTCCCTACCCCAGTACCATTCACCGTCAACCCCCTCGATGATAGATGCCCCTGCTGGCCAGGATAAGTCCATTATGACTCTGCGGTGTGTGGAGCCTTTCTTGGGCCTGGTCATTAGGGGGCTGATGTGTGTAGGGGCCACTGGGGGGCCGCTAAATGGGCCTAATAAAGCCTGATGACCTAGCTCGGTGTCGATGTAGAATTGGATATCCTCTCCGTGCTGCACCGCGGAAGCGTGGTTTTGTAATGTTGATTGTAGGACCGCTGTCCTATCGAAGTTTATAGGCCATCCATATTCTAGGAATGGCACTAATTGTTTATCATGGTAACCCGCTAAGTATTGCTTCCATGCAGAGATGCACAATCCGCTAGGGACTCTGCAACGGGCCCCCTCGAAGTTGTGCCGTCCATCGGCTCCCACTGTGTTGAAAATGTTTCTAAGTTCGTCTTTGAACTCAGATGGGGATGGGACTGGCCCGAGATTCGCCCCCCTCTCCCCCGTGTCAGAGTTTTTGTTTACCTCCGTGACGTCAGCCGTGTCTGCCTGGGCTGGCTGCTCCCCCTCCTGCACACATTGTATCCGATTGCCCGACCCCTGGGGAAGTGTTGGGGCCGTGCTGCACCTGTCTTCTCCCTGTGCACTAATGTTTGTGGCGAGAGGAAGGTTTAGGCCTCCCTCTTCACCCTGTTTTTTACCCGTCGGCCATTTTCCTAATACATTCCTGTTCTGCATGTCTGCATATAATTGAGCAGGTTCTGAAACAGTACGCGCATGCATGTGTAAACGGAGGGTGATCCCTGACTTGTTCACAAGTGCGTTTTTGGAAAGCAACGCAGCACTTCATTCCCGCTGGAGCCTGACGGGGGGGCGAACGTGCCCCTTCTTTGTTCTCTTTAGCTTCCTTCTTGTCGGGAAAGAGTGCTCTTGAATATGTCATGCGATATTCCTGAATCGTTTCTTTGTCATGCCACTGAAGCGTACCGTGTTCTACCTCCTGTCCCAGAGTTTTGTAAAACCCCATGGCGTTTGCCCATGAGTAGTCCATAGCATCCTGCATGACGATGCGTAGAAGAGGTATCATTATGGTGCTGTCCATTTTACTCCTTGGACTAGCAAGCATTGTTAGATAGCCGAAGACAAACTCTTCCACTTTGAGTTCGCTGTATGTCAGTGCTTTACGTTTGCCATTAACCACTCTCCTGACATGCATGTGAGGCCAGTCTATTGTTTGACACACTTTATCTGTGGCCACCATGAGAGAACCAGATTTCTTACCTTGTGCTCTCGTTACGGGCATGTCAGGTAATTCGTCGTCGTCTTGTTCATCTCCTCTGTACTGAGCAATTCTGCCTGCTGCCTGGGCCATAAGTTCGATGTTGCGCCTCAGTGAGCTAGGTGTAGCGTTTTCGCGATCCGACGTATTCTCCGTTGTTTTGCTACTCTTTGCTTGCGGCTCCTCCGATTCACTGAGCCCATCCTCCGATTCATCGTGTTCCTCGCTGCTCTCTATGTTAACCAGGCGTTCATCCATTTCGGTAATCCGTGTTTTAATGTCCGCTAGAGCGGCCAAGATTTGACCCTGTTTGCTATCTTCTGTGTCATCCACTTCGATAGAACCGAGTCGACAATGTTTGCCGGTCGGCGGCGAATGTACTTGGTGACATTTTCTGCATCTGTAAGTGTGCGGCATTGTAATCCGGTTTGTGTTCTGTAGTATACACAAATTATTCCGATGTCGGACACCTGAGTGCGCGTATTCGACAGGCGTAGTCTCTGAGTTGGAGAAAAGATAATTGCTCGCCGCACGCCAGATCGCAATCTGAAGTGGAGAAGTGTGGCAGACGAAGTGTGCGCCAGAGAGCTGTGGCCTCTGATTGGCCGAGAGCGCCACGCGAAGGGCAGCTACCTTGTAACTGAAGCCCGCACGTGTCGCTATGTAAACAAAGCGGTTGGGACGGGGAGGGTACCAGGGTCCGTTCCCGGCCATCACAAATGCCCAGGAATGTAACATTCCTCTAAAATACTGCACTCGGGTCAGACATGCAGCACTTCCATAATTATAGCATGCATATTGGCTGCAAGCAAGGTATATAAGGAGATCCCCTCGCTGACATATACCCCAGGTGGACATTTGACGACATTGACGTAGATCCAAGATGCCTTGCAGTTTGCACCATTTGATTGATGCATTTCATTATAATTTTAGTAGTGTTTGTGTCACACAGTTCCTGGTGATGACTGAAAACTAGAAACAAAAACTATGGCATGCATTTTGCACATTTATTCAGCATGTGCAAGGGACATACAACATATTTAAAAGGCATGCAAGGTTGAGGCACGATGTTGGAAAGAGGGGCTAGTTTTCTGAGTTTTAGTATCAACCTGAAAATTGGAGGCAAGATGGTAAAATGGATACAACCTTGGCCCCAAAATATCCTGTGGTTTTAAAATGAATATTTATGAGTTCAGATAGGTCATAGAATCGACGTCATCGCGAGTCAGAAGTAGCGTCTGCCTGTACCTGTTGCCTGTTTATCAACCAATAAGAACTGGCTAGAAAGTGCTAGTGGCCAACATTCGGGGTCAATGCCGGCCTGCACACACAAAGGTCCTTTCAAGAGATGACATAAGAGGGAGATGAGAGGTTAATGGTCATTTTAAGCAGCGCACTTCGACCGCAGTCACTTCACATATACGACTGTTCAACTTAAATCCTGGATATCCTACGTTCTGCCCTAGATCGTTTTGACAGAGGGTCAAGTTGAATTTCCTCAGTAGCGGGCTAGGATATCTCGTTGGGTGGCATATAATAATACAGCGCATCTCTTAAGTCTGACACATTACATTAAATCTGTATATATATATATATACTAGAAAAGTACCCGTCCTACGGACGGTAACCATGAAATTTCTTTTTACGTCAAAAATATCAGGGCACTCAGATATCCTTGCAACCACACACTTAGGGCTACCTAACCTATGGATCAATAATTCAAGAGGCTTGGTAAACATATATGCCATTGATAGATAAATTGTCAAACCGGTATTGGAAAGGTGGTGGTGGGAGCGTGGGGCCATTTATCATTTCACTCATGACGAATTCTAATCATTTCTACTCAAAACAATTTTCGTTTAGTAAGATCAATATAAAATATGACATACCATATGTCATTTACACCCGTCCTAGTTTGGTTCTTCCTGTTGAAAGATATCATTTATGAATTTTTGTCATTCGGTATGATTTACAGACTCGTTTACAACTTTTTAAAACTAAAATTATTAATGGGGTAGGTTAGAGGAGGAAACACAGATGTATAAAACTCTTGCACTTGAATGGTAGACTCTAATGCATTCTACACGAACTGTGATATAACAATTTGTAGCTTTGCTTGCTTTCTCCTCTGCCACTTAGGGATACGTAGTGACGGGTTCCGTAGTAAACGGCGAACACCACCTACATACCCTTAGCCCCCATTGCCATTCTCATCACGCATCCCAACCTAATTGGAGTTGAAGAATGTCGTGAGAGAAAGCTCGCAATCATTCACTGCGCTGGATTCTCTCTTGGCAATAATGCAATTTCAATAAAAGTGCAACACAGTAATCTGCTTAGCATAATTGGCCAACTAAACATTTGCAAGTTATTTGATTGAATAAATGTGGTCAGTTCATATATAAATTTGTCAAAATCGTAAATAGTTTAAAACATTTATTGAAAGAAATATTCTTTATTTTACCAATTTGCGGAATTCAGTAATCTTTACACGTCTGTTGGTAACTTCCTATGTTGTTTTAAAGCTGCACATGAATATTAATTGACCTAAGTTCCGCAGGTTAGGTGCTAAATATAATCATATATATATATATATATATATATATATATATATATATATATATATATATATATATATATATATATATATATATATATATATATATATATGTATATACCGGGTATATATATATATATGTATATATGCTATCTATGAAATATTTTGGGAATAAAGTCCAGATATGAAAAATAAAACGTGGATAGAATGTGTATGAGTTGGCCAATAAGCATATTGGTATGATTCTACCCACAAATTATTTCCAAATGATACTTTTATGTGGATATCCTCCCCCTCCCCCCAGAAAATGATAAATAGATAAAAAAGGGGCTTTTCTTTGAGCTGCTAGGCTATGATTGTTAAGGAAATGTAAAAACAATTCTATTTCAATAACTGTTGAAGGATACATATTCCAAAGGAGGCACAATCTTCGTTCAAACATGGATTAATTCCAAGCATACCCAAAGCGAGGTATGGGCATGAGGTGGTTCTATAAAATATACATTAAGCTCCATCACAATTTATTTTGATAAAGATAACTTTCAAATTGTATCTATTTAAAGCCGGGTAGCTTATATACTGGCTGTATGGAAAACATTTTTTGGAACTATAGAAAAGTCCGAGTTTTTCGTAAGCTCAAATATGCATGTTACCTATGCACCACCGTAGTATGCTGAATTGTTTGGGTTTGTTCAAATGCTCTCTCTCTAAGCGCACAACCTTTGATTGTGTTTTTCCCAAGGGATGTGTCCGTACGCTCTTAGCGCCGATGCAGGCATTGTCCATTGTGTCCTGTGATGCCGCCTAAACCCTTTCGGTGCATGCCCAGGTTCCCTTTGATTACCCGGGTAAGCTACGCTTCTACAGTGTGCGTGCTTCTGCCACCGGACAACCAACAAAGTCCGTGCAGTGCAACCCCATTGTGGAAGCAGAAGTTTGATATCGGTTGTACTATATATCGCCGGGTGGTCATACCACACCCGGCCGTGCTTGAGGATAAGAAATCAGCATCAAAAGCACATTTTTGTTTAATTTTTTGAAATTAGTTTACGTTAAGAACCATCTAGATACACTCGTCCACCAAACTGCTAACTCAGAATTAGGCAAACAGGCGCGGCAACGGAGATCATGCGTTGCAAAGAATTGGGCCTCCTCTCTTATAATATATATATATATATATATATATATATATATATATATATATATATATATATATATATATATATATATATATATATATATATCATTTATATTGCTGTTAAACTTGAAAATTTCATATTTTTGAAGCGTAACTCTGTTGTCGGCCAAGAGCCCTTGCAGCTCGCGTTTATTATGTACGAAATTACTACCGACTTAAAAGGAAGATCATATCTCTCTCTCTCTCTCTCTCTCTCTCTCTCTCTCTCTCTCTCTCTCTCTCTCTCTCTCTCTCTCTCTCTCTCTCTCTATATATATATATATATATATATATATATATATATATATATATATATATATATATATATATATATATATATATATATATATATTTATATATATATATATATTTATATATTAATGGTCATTTTATGCAGCGCACTTTGACCGCAGTCACTTCACATATACGACTGTTCAACTTAAATCCTGGATATCCTACGTTCTGCCCTAGATCGTTTTGACAGAGGGTCAAGTTGAATTTCCTCAGTGGCGGGCTAGGATATCTCGTTGGGTGGCATCCCGTACGAAAAGTTTCATGCATGAAAAAATCATGGGCATGAAATTTTCAGGGATGAAAATGAAATTTTCACGCATGAAATGAAATTTTCAGGGGTGAAAATGAAATTTTCAGGGATGAAAATGAAATATTCAGGGATGAAATGAAATTTTTGCCCCAAATATTTTCATGCATGAAAAATTCACCCATGAAGTTGCGTACGGCCCGCGTACCCATGAAAATTTCATGGGCAAAAAAATCATCCCAGGAATTTTCGCCCCTGTTACGCAAAAATCTGCCAATAGATGGCGGTGCGGTTTGTCCAGATGATTTCTGACCAACCCTGAAAATTTCATGGTAGGAGTTTTCCCAAGAAAGTCCCCATGGACTGGTATCATTGATAGCAATCAGATAAGGCGACAGTCAGAGATACAGGCACCAGATTTTAGGGGCGAAATTTTCATGGGCAAAATTTTCATGGGTTGTTGTCTACACCTGAGCTCTATAACTGACTGTTAGTATTGCGACATGTATGTTTGATAGATGTTTTTTCATTAAATTATATTAATGAAAATTTATTCATTGTTGGTCAAATGACCGCATTAATCACAAGCTAATAACGAAGCATGTCAGTCAAACTCACTGACATAAGCCTGTTTTATGCAAGAAGAGTCCTAAACCATAAATCTCAATGGAGACGGCAGATGATGATGAAAGAAATTTAATCATTTTCTTATATTCAAAGTCTGCTCTTCAGGCCATTTCAGACCAAAACTGGACGCATCCTCTTGTCCTTAAGGTTCTAGAACGACTTCATTGGCTAATACAGTCCCAAGAAGAAAGAATATAATTGTATTGGGTTCCCAGTCATCGTCATCTTGGCATCAGGGGTAATGAGAAGACAGAGGCTGCTGCCAAAGCTGGTCTTTTAAGAGGAGTTACAAATGTTCCCATTCCTTTCTCGCGATTTTAAGAATCTCATCAATGTCCCTATGAAACGGAAATGGCAGTAGCAGTTGGATGAAGCAGTCAACTACAGATTTTTCTTGAAATTCATCCGCAGCTAGGTCTGTGGCCTTGAGGTTCATTAGGTGTGAGGAGTGTGTTTTCGAATTGGTCACACTCACTTGACTCACTGCTTCCTTTTGAAAAAGAAAGATCCTCCACAATGTGTAGCCTGTGATTGTCGCTTGACTGTCAAACATATTTCATTTGATTGTGTTGATTTTTGAAACCAGAAATAGACATTTTAATATAAATACTTTTAAGGAACTCTTGGAAAAGGTTACTTTAGATTGCATCTTATTTCAGTTACACCCGAGGATTTACATGAGATTGGTCTGTTTCATCTCTTGTGACACATTATAATAATTTACTTTCTTTTAATACAACTTTGTATGCACTACTTATATTCTGAAACTTTTTATTGTTTTTTGAACATGCTCATTTTTATTGCTTTGTTATTGCTTTTTACTGAATGGCCTTTGTGTGCCGATGTGCCTTTAAGCAACTATTCATCCATTCATTACCAGTGCTGCTGCTACTATTACTACAACTATTACTAATACTACAACTACTACTGCTGCTGCCACGACTACTACCACTACTACTGCAATTGCTGCTGCTATTACTACTACTACTACTACTGCTGCTGCTGCTATTGCTACTACTAATACTACTACTATTTCTACTACTACTACTACTACTACTACTACTACTACTACTACTACTACTACTACTACTAATTAGTGGACTGTTCTCAAACTGAGTGAAATGTGGATAACATCTATCCTAGAAGAATGTAAACCTCAAAGATAAATGCATCCCCTATATATTGACAGCCCCCCAAATAAAAGAAAACTTTTAAACTGATCATGGTGGCAATGCTGTCGGACCTATCAATATTCCTCTTTGACATCAGGGGAGCTGGACTGGAGTTTTCCATTTCCAAGGAAGTCTGCTCCTCTGTGGGACACATAAAATGTCCATTCATGTGTAATAAGATCAATTGTGAATGTCTAGGCGACGGTAACTGACCAGAGTGAGAGACCACCTACTACAGAAGCTCCAATAGACTTTACAATCAGTAAAGTTTTTTGGCCAGTTTTCTTCTTACCGAATTTCAGCAAAACAGGGTCGCTTCAAACATACATTTTTGGTATCAAATGTCAAGGGGTCTGACGTAGATATAGGTAACGCATCGCAGTATTGTCAATTTTGATTTCACTTTTAAAAGTTAAGGAATCTGAAAGTTGAGAAGTGAAGTTATTTCACATTTTCAAAAAAGTACACTGAGAGAAATTCATGCCTCGTTTGAGGTTACTTATGTGATTGATTGATGATTATCCTTGATATATTTACATACTTTGTTTAACTTAACTTTAGGTTCATGGCAACTTTGTTGTCTAACTGTTGCGCTTGATAAAACGCTGACTATGTAATATATTGAATGAAGAATATTTCGTGGATTGTAAGGAGATTTTCACCCCCATACCTGGGTACAAAAACGTACCCTTTTTTTTGGCAAAATTGCGGACATGGGCATATGCGAAGGTCTTAAAAAAGACCCCTTCTTCCGCGAAATCTGTGACGCGGGTTCGGCCAATACCAGCCCTCTTTCTGATAATTCGTCTGTACATTTCACTCACATAGTAGATCAGCACCAACATACATTATTCTTTCACTGATACCATTTGGTAACTTTGCTATTTCTATGAAAAGGATACGTCTAATGTCTGACACTGCTTCACATTGCAGAATGATATGGTTGGCATCTTCGATTATAAAATAGCTAAAGTAAAATAGATAGCTGGAGTGGTTCATGACTGGAAATGGTCACATAGAGATTCAGTATGAAAGTCACTAAATACAACTTTCATTACTCAAGAGCAAGCTAAAACTTCTATATTAAGCTGGAAGCCGGTGTATCATATACATACTTACCTAAATATCCTACATTTATGTAGTCATTTCCATTATACACTCAGTTCTCTTCAACGAAAGGAAATCTGTGAGGCTGTCTCTGTTTATATAACAGCCCCTCTGAAAACTTATTTGATTTGACCTCTCTCGCTCTCTCTCTCTCTCTCTCTCTCTCTCTCTCTCTCTCTCTCTCTCTCTCTCTCTCTCTCTCTCTCTCTCTATATATATATATATATATATATATATATATATATATATATATATATATATATATATATATATATATATATATATATATATATATATACATATATATATATATATATATATATATATATATATATATATATATATATATATATATATATATATATATATATATATATATATATATATATATATATATATATGCAGATTCATTGGATTCTCGGGGGAGCAGCTGAGCAGGAAGCACAGCCGAGGCCAGCCACGTACGTGGGAGGACTCCACTTTTGGGGGCCTCCCTACTGTAGGCTATGTTCACATTCCTGTAATGTTATCTTCCTTTCTGAGGTGTCCAACCATTTTCGTCGATAACCAGCACCAGTATGATGCACCAAGATGCCACTGGAAGGTCTTACTATTGTCATCTTTAAACGATGCAAAGTTTTAAGGAGAAATGGCCCGTCGTTCTATGAACGTGGATTATAAAAAATGTCTCTTTCACTTTTTGTTGAACGTTAAAATCAGTTTATTTGTCCATAAAATATATGTTCATGTCATGTATCCACTAAAAGATATTTTATGTATATGCTGGCTTATGATATGTTTTGGGGATAATTCACAACGTAATATGCAAACTATTGATTAATTGATAAGGCAAAACAGTAATTGAGATATCAAGAATTTTCGACTTATCCTGGTTTGAACATTGCGCCTACTTTTTTGTCAAGCCGAGATAATTTTGTTTTGATATCATCCATTACATTCCAAGCATAATTAGTGTAGCAGCAAATGACCAGAATTGGGGATGGACCCCAACCGGCGGTAGACCAAGCAGCATCATACATCAAATGAAAGCTAAGAATCTCAGGATTCAGAAACTGCATGATGCCGGAACCGAAACGTTGTACAAACCAAGCTATCGCACCTTTTCCATGGCAACCTTTTTTAAGTAGTTCATACACTGAAAAAATACTCTCCAATTAAATTCTTATTTGGTGGCCTTTTTACCAATATTCCTAATTCAAATTACTCTTCATGACTGATAAGGTTCTTGTCTAATGAAAAAGAGTAAAATGAAATATTTTGGTAGTGTTTGCACTGAGTGACCTCACATCTAGGGTACATAAGTAGAAACGCGTAAAAATTGAGTATTTTTGGACTTTAAAGTTTTTACGAACGACTCATATGAAGTTGTTCAGGCAAAAAGATATATATTTTCAGAAAGTAGACACTGTAAGCTTTCATTTGATGTATAATAAGACTCCTGGCACCTTTTGGTACTGAAAATACGCTTCATATATAGTATCTGTAGTCGGGACTATATACACCAATTTGGTGAAAACTGTATATTCATATAAATTTGAACTCTCCAAATTTGAAGGATAAGATTAATATAACAGTCCAGATCCTTGTCTCTAGATAATTTCTGTAAAGAATTCAGTTTGTATACTTATACAGAAGATACGTCACACCACTGCATAGAAGTCCAAATAAACAAATATAGCAGGGGTTCAAGTCCAGCTTGAGAGAAGTGATCTGGCTGCTTGTGACGTTGGGTGGTTAGCCATTGTTACCCCCGAATACTCCGCTCTCTGCGGCCTCACACGGTGGGTCAATAATATAATCTACCATTCTTCTATATTGCCAATCATTGGAATAGATAAAAGATATAAGACGTTGCGCTCTTTCCACTTAGCCCTCTGCTGGAGCTACTTTCGTCCAAAGCACAAGGACTCAGTTCTTGAAAACAGTTACCCTGTGCCAGGGGTTCAATCATTTTTCAGATATTTTGCATCATTTTGTATTACCAAAATTAGCAGCCAGTAGCATAAGGGTTAAAATGTTCAAATGCTTATTTTATGGAATTGGGAGCATTCAGTTCATCTCTTTTGTTTGCTCGTTATACCTCCAACATCATAACAGCCATTCTCCCTTATGGGTCCACATTGGGGCTGGAAGTTGGTCACGAGGGTTTGTGTCACAGATCTTTCTGAGACTATTTTTTTCTGAAACTAGTATATCTCAAGGGCAAAAGCCCAAAAAATCTGCCTACAAAGTCTTCAGACAAATTTTTTACAGCAGTTTGAAGTTGAGGCTATCCAAATTTCAGAGGACCACTCAAAATATGACCTTTATTTTATTTCAGGCTTGTAATAATGTATTGAAAAGGCTAATACCCCATTGTATGCTACTTTTATGAAGTAAACTGTATGATGGTTCAAATAAATACAGCTTTTGCATATATTTCACTTGTTTTTTCATCATTTTGCCACTGTTTTGTAAGGTATAGTTTCAAAACTGCAATGAAGTCCTGAAAGTATTGTCTAACTTTAGCTGTAAAAGTGAGAGATCTTTCTGAAAAATAGTCTAACCTATCTCAGGGAAAGGACAAATTAGTGCTCTGGGACTGGCCCAAAAGATGTAGAGCATAGGTGAAAGCATCGCTGGTAAAAGCGCATTGATAAACGTTTCGTAAGTTGCGATATTTTTATGTAGAAATTTGTAATTTTTCAAAATCAATATTTAAGTTCAGAAATCATCTTAATAGGCCTAAAGACACCTAATTAACTTAATTTGTTAATTTGGACTTCATTGCAGTTGGCGATGAGGCTAGGGTTTTTTTCGTTTGTAGGTTGCAGAAAATGGTAAAATGGAAAACATATGAATACAGTCTAAAAATCAAAAGGTTTATTGAAGAAACCTGTCAAATACGAAATTAAAATATACATAGATATCACATGCACCTATCCCAACAATCGTTGGCAAGGCTGAGCCACTTTGGTATGTTAAATTTCACCCAGAAGGCACTTCAAAGTATAAAAGTATAAAATGAATTAAAATGAGGTATATCTTCTCGCTTGGCAACACCTTTCAAAGGCTATAATGGTGAATTATATTGTACTACTCATAGTTATTTGACCTTTTCATAATGATGGAAACAATTTCCAACTGCATGAAGCTAGTTTGGACAACATCTCTTCACACTGACCTGCATTGAAGTTTTGACTAAAATAGTTTGTAGGTTTCAGGTCTGCTACCTTAAGTTGTATCTCAATGTGAAGCTTTGAAACTAGAAAGGTAAGCATCTAATGTCCATTCTTAACATATATATAGGAAAGTTATACATTGTGCTATTGAAATCACATCAAAATTATCGCTTTGGCACAGCATTGATCAGTACAAAATATGTTTTTTTCATGACACAGATATGGAATTATCACATTTATGATCACATAACGGCACAATGGCACCCTTAAATACTTAAAAGTCCACTCATAAAAACAGAATGAGACAAACAAAATAAATATTGCAAGTTTCCCAGCACTTTTACACTACTATTGAACTTCAAAATGGAGTGTTTTAGTAAGTTATGTAAGTTGCGCAGATCTTCTCCAAAATGATTGGACCTTTGAACATCATTAAAGGAAGTAAGTTAATACTTGCAAACTAAAATTCAACACAACTGTCACATTGAATAAATCACATAGATGGAATGTTACTGGAGATAAAACATCTTCACAATGTCATTTGTGAATCATTTTGAGAATTATACAATATATAAAAATGGTTTACACCTTAAACCAGCATCCCTAATACTTTGAACAGATGCAATGATTATGCATAGAAGTTATGAAACCTTAACATTTAAACATCCAACAGAACATTTGAATTAACTTTGAAAATGAAGTGTGAATTTGTCAAAGTCTTGGACAAACGTGTCCTTGAATTCTGACAGTGGCATGTCGGTGCTGACAATCTTGACTTTGCGCTTGCCATCTCTCGCATCAAGAACTTTCTGCCACTGCTGGACAGTAACCTCAGTGGCTGTGACTTTATCCACCAACCCCTTAACTGCCTCTTCCGTCTGGTAAGATTTCACAAAGACATCAGGACTTGGAGTGAGGGGTTCTGTGAGTACCTTCTTCAGGGATCTGAGAAGCAAGGTGGAGTTTTCATGCTTCTAGCACAAGCAGTTGTTTGGCTTCAAGCAATTGGAATGTCTGATGTGCTTGGGTTGCAGCTTGTAGAAAGATGACTTGCTCCTCTTCACTTGTGGATTTTCAGCAATGAACTTCTCATATAAGATGTATAGGTAGTCATTGAGGATCCTTGTTTGGACCTTCTCTCCATCAACTGTCAAGCAGTCCTGCTTGCCAGGGTTCATCCTAGAGTTGTCGTCTCTCTCTAGGAAAGACCTAACCTGTCTCTCGAGCTCTTTCTGTCTGGCAAGTAGCCGCCTTCTTTCGAGACACTTGAGAGACTTGTCCTTCCTTGTGGAAAGGAACTTCTCTGAGACATTCAACTGTTGGCTGAGATGCTTTTTCATTCTGTATCTCTTGAGCTGTTTGCCGTTGAGAAGTGATACCACAACCTCCTTGTGTTGGTCACTTTTCTCTGCTATTTGTAGTTCATCCTCCACCACATTAGCATAGATCAGTTTCTTCTTGATGCCGGCTGGGACTTTCCTTGGGGTAAGGCCACTGTCTCGAATGAGCTGGTTGGTCTTGCTGCATGGTGTCTGAGCAGTGATGCCTTGCTCAGCTTGCATAGCTTCGAGTGGTTCTAGCACTACCACTGGAACTGGATGAAACACTGGAGACCACCTATCATGTACTGTAGTCCCCTGGCTTGGAGATGTGACAGTACTACTACAAGCACTTGTAATGTCACTTGATCCTTTCTTCTCCATCAGTTCCTCCAGCTTCTTGCATCTCCTTTGGAATTTCTGTTTCTGAGCTTTGATATTCTTAATATGTTCCTCATGCTTTGTAACCTGTCGGTTCAATTTTGAAACAGCCTTTGCGACACGTTTCTTCTTCATCTTTTGAGTAGTAGACTTTGGACCAGTACCGACATCGGCGACATGTTTCTTTCTCTTCTTTCGAGGAGACTTTGAAGTGGCTTCAGCTGCAGCTTGTCTTTTCCTCCTTCTGGGGAATTTCACAATCAGTGTACCTGAAAGTAGACAAATAAACAAATGTATGAATAAAAGGAAGAAAGTGTGTCCCGAAAGCTGTTTCAAAGTTTAACTTAGACAAATATCAGGTAGGTATGTGGTTATTATATTTGCAATTGTAATCATTAACAGATCAATTAATATCAGCATCAGTTCAGAACATTACTCCAAGTGGGATTCAAGACAAATATCATTAATTAACAGATCAATACATATTAGCATCAGTTCAGAACATATCTACTTCTAAGCAGATTCAAGACACATATCAGGTAGGTATATGTAGTAAATGATTAGCACCAGTTCAGAACAGTACATACATTCAGAAGTAAATCAGCAGGTAAACAGGAATATAAAACACTTACCTTATTATTCACAGCATGAACATCTAAGTGCACGAATAAATAAATGAATGAATATTGAAATACATACCTCTGAGTTCCTGCGCTCCATCACCACCATCACTGCTGTCACCACCATCATCCGTCTCATCATCATCATCACTGTTAAATCCATCAGTTGACCAGTCCTCATCTTCCTCCACATCAGCCTCAGCAGCCAGTTTCTCTTCCCGCTTCTTCTTACGGTGTCTCCTGACCCCGATATTGGTAAACCTCCTGCTATTTGCCTTCTCTTCGTCGGTCATGTCTGCTACCTTCTTCTGATAAGCTTTGACCCTTTCACTTTCTCTTTTCAAGAAGGCACCACCCATTTCAGCTATTTTCCTCGCCCTAAATCGCTGTTGCCACTCTGAATTGCTTAGGGGAAGGGGCTTTGTCCGTGTAGAATACATTATCCGGCTGAAAAAGTAAAGAAAAGTGTCAAAATAAGCCATGTCCTCAAAAACGTAACGCACAAATGAAACAACACGTAACGAAAATGTCCTCAACTCAAATCGAGATGTAAATACCCCCCCGCCATGTTGTTTTGATTCATTTACGAGCAAAACATTTCAAAGTTGTCTAAACTTACGGCAAATTACGCACAGACATCTTAAAATTTCTGTTAGCGGAGCTTCTATGCTAGCCTACCCCTAAAATGACACTGATTTTTCAAAGATCCCATGATTAGAAATCGAAAAGTTTTATGAAAAAAACACTCACCGCTGATTCTGATGAGTCTGGCAGCATGGCCTAACATCCCCTCTTGACGTCAGAAATGAAAACGAGGCCATAACCTCATTATTTTAGTCTGTAGGCTTGTCGATAGATGGCAATGTCGGATTGCCTAGAAACTTACACAACGTTTGTACGTGACGGTTTTTCGAACTTATGCTTCCCTGCAGGCTTAGAAATAATTCTTTCTGGATTTGTTACAATCGTTATTTGTACTGTGCCTGAAGGTCTTTTAGATGCAAAAAGAAGATCTTCCACGAGTACATGTATAGGGAGATATAATGCGATCGTAAGTTGCGCTTGTTATCGATACGCACCAACCTTACCCCATTTCGAGGTCTGTGGGCCTTTCTTAAAACTTGGTCTCAGACTTTTTGTTATTTTATCGAAAAGTTGAGATGTTTCCGCAGATGTAGAGACCAAAAAATCATTGAATACTATTTAATATGGTACATGTCCCGCATAAAATAGCTTGATGCGAAATGTACAAACAAAAATTGAAGACACGTGTACAGACCTACCTAAAGTATATTTCAAAATGAAATATTCTGTTTTTGTGTCAGAAATATCAAAATTCAAAATATTTCCAATAAATATAGATGAGGTTTTCCTAAAACAATCCGTTTTTTTAATCTTTTCACACAAAATCATATTTTAACCTTTGCTGAGGACACGTTAGTCCGTTTCGCCATGTTGCTCTTCCGGCCTCAGAAAAAAAATTCTACTAGAGTTAAGACACAAGTTATGCATGACTCTGATGCACATTGATCCTAGCTACTGGCTGATACCAAGTAAGCCAGTATTCATGCAGTATTTTTCCCTAGGGGGTCGAGGGTCACGCAAATCTCGTTATGTGGACCCTTAAGGGAAAATGGCTGATAACGATCCTGGCATTTAGATGAGGGTGTATTGTTTGTTTTAATGTCATCCATGATGAGACTACACATGCACCATTGCTTTTGCTAGTTCTGATTTCCCCTCGAGACGTCCTGACATTTTTGTTTTCAACCGCACTATGACAGGCGGGTTGTAGTGGGATTGTTTGGTTCACTCAGGTAGCAATCTCTCAATGGTTCATTGATCAGCTTGTACTGAGGGGCCACAGGGGCAAGGGTGAGGGGTGGGTTTTTGAGGTTGGATGCATGAGGTTGCTAAAGGGATTAGAGGAAGAGTGTTTGGGATGACCATTGTGCAATCACTAAACTAAATGATTCACTTATACTAATATGAGGTGTTTGGGTAGGTGTGGTTTGGGTGTGACCTGTGCTGTGATTGGTGAGCATGGCTGAGGGTGGCCTATGTTGCTGTCTGTTTATCAGCTTCTATTGGGGTGAGGGTAAGGTATGGTTGTGGTTAACAATCTTCACTTGTCTACTTGTATGTGGATGGGGGGGGGGGGGGGGGGGGAGAGGGGTCCAGGGGATGTGGTATGGTCATGAGATGACCTATGTCTTGATCACTCTATGATGTATTTGTCAGCTTATATGATGGGTTTGGGGGGGGGGGGGGGAGTAGCTATGGTGGGGTTGACCTGTGCTTTTATTTCTCAATGATAAATTCGTCAGCTTGTGATATGGGCTGGGGGGAGGGGGTAGTCATGGTTGTGGGAGACCTGTGATGCTCCCGGGGGGGGGGGGGGGCACTTGGGTATTTAGGGGGGTGCATACGTTCGTTATCAAAATTTAAAAAATACCCCTAAAGCACTGATTTCTGGCCAAAAAAGCACCCTTATTTCAATACAACGCTGATTTTTTCCTCTAAATAAACACCCCTTCTTTTATCAAAACACTGACATTGGATGAACGGGAACACGTAATTTAACTTAAGATTTCATAAACCTCTGCGTGTTTAGCGGCAGCAAGTGGCAGCAGCAAAATCGGAAGCCCAGTCACTTCGGGAGTCACTCGGCGTCAGAGCTGCGGATATTTCGTGGATTGTAAGGGGATTCTGACCCCCATACTTCGTACCTGGGTACAAAAAAGTACCCTTCTTTTACAAAATCGCGGACATGCGGAGGTCTTAAAAAAAGACCCCTTCTTCCGCGAAATACGTAACGAAGGTGCGGCCCCCCTCTGTACCTGATTCCCCCCTCCCCCCCGGGGTGATGCTATCTTTCAAAGTTTTAAATTTCTGCTTGTATTATAGGTTGGAGTGAGGTAGTTATGTTTGGAGATGACCTGTGCTAAGATATCTCCATGATTTATTGGTCAAATGGCCGTGTGGTCTAAGGCATTGCCAAAGACTGCTAGGTATCTCGCAAATCCTGGCCGGGGCATGTTAGAAAGTTGTCAGTGAATTAGGTTAGACAGTTTTTCCGCTGGATACTACAGTTTATGCTACCTGTCACAGCTGGCAAACCATGACTTAGCTGCAATATTATAAGAAAAGGTGAAGATAATTGAAATTCCAAATATATTTGTCGGCTTGTCTTATAGTTAGGGGGGGGGGGGGGGGGGGTAGCTATAGTTGGAGGTTGGAGCCCCAAGACTGAAACACTGTGCAACAACAACCCACTTCAGTACAAAGTAGGTTTTAGGTGAATTGATGATCCCTTTCACCTTCAAAAATATCTCATACAATATGATATCAGGTATAAGGTCATAGGACATTATTTACCAAAAGTAAAGGTCAATCAGTTCAAATGGATATCCACATTAGTATCATTTCATATAAGGTTGCATTGGTAAATGTTATTCAAAGTACCATGAGTGGAAAGGAAGAATGAGATGGTTATTAAGTAAGTTATTACCAAGTTGTTGTACATAGTCCTCACTAGAGCTATCATGAATGAAGCCATATTTCTAAAAACAAAAGTGCTCAAATGGAAAGAATAACACATGAAATGAATGCTCATAGTGTCTACCTTCTGCACAGAGTTAGTGTTTGCCTGCACAATCTCATATGTCTTCTACTAAAACATAACACTCCAAAAATACACCATTTTCCCCGTTTCATCACATTTACCCTAAACATCACTCAGTACAAACACTTCTTTACCATTTGTCTTAAATAATATCACTAGACAACTAACTCATTAACTCTAAAGAGTAATTTGAATGAAGAATAATCCTAAATAGCCACAAAACTAGAATGAGATGGTCATTGGGTGACTTAATTTTCACCAAGTGGTTGTAAATAGCCGCTATTCACAATCCACAATTGTGAAAAGGATCTAATAATAATGAAATGCAGACTCATGATGTCTTATTTATGAAGAAAATGTATTGTGCGCCTGCACAATCTCGTATATGCCTTTAATTAAAACAAAATAAAATAAAAAATACAATGTTTTTGGCAATTTCTGCATATTTACCCTAAACAAGGGGTCACCCAGTACAAACACACCTTTAAAATTTGCCTTCACTTATTTTACTAGACAAGGCTGTATTGACTGTCGAGTAATTTGAATGAAGAATAATGCTATGAAGCCACAAAACTAGAGTGAGGTAATCATTAGAAGAGTTTTCACCAAATTGGTGTGTATAATCCCCACTACAGCTACTATGTATGAAGCCATATTTTCAGTACCAAAAGGTGCCAGGGGTCTAATAATACATCAAATGAAAGCTTACAGTGTCTACTTTCTGAAAATATATATTGTTTGCCTGAACAACTTCATATGAGTCTTTTATAAAAACTTTAAAGTCCAAAAGTACTCAATTTTTACACGTTTCTACATATGTACCCTAAATGTGAGGTCACTCAGTGCAAACACTACCAAAATATTTCACTTGACAAGAACCGTATCAGTCATGAAGAGTAATTTGAATCAGGAATATTGGTAAGAAGGCCACCAAATAAGAATTTAATTGGAGAGTATTTTTTCAGTGTTTTAACTACTTAAAAAAGGTTGCCATAGAAACGGTGCAATAGCTTGGTTTGTACAACTTTTCAGTTCCGGCATCATGCAGTTTCTGAATCCTGAGATTCTTAGCTTTCATTTGATGTATGATGCTGCTTAGTCTACCGCCGGTTGGGGTTACTCCTAAATTAAGCCACTTTTTGGGCCTCTGCTGCTACACTAAATTTGACTAATCGATAGGCGCATATTGTACATTACATCCCCACTCGCTATTATGACATCCCTAAGATTATTACATGTATGCATAGGTTGCATACACAAAGTAGTAGTAGTAGTAGTAGTAGTAGTAGTAGTAGTAGTAGTAGTAGTAGTAATAGTAGTAGGATTAGTAGTAGCAGTAATATTAGTCATTATCGTCATCATCATCATCATTGTTATCATTATCACAAATAACTCATATCATGTCATATCAGTAGTAGTAGTAGTAGTAGTAGTAGTAGTAGTAGTAGTAGTAGTAGTAGGAGGAGGAGGAGGAGGAGGAGGAGGGGAAGCAGGAGGGGATTGAAAACTTGTGTTATGGTTGAGATGCATCCCTCCACCCCTTTCCTGTAGGAGGTATACTACTACTACTACTACTACTACTACTACTACTACTACTATTACTACTACTACTACTACTACTACTACTACTACTACTACTACTACTTTTGTTGTAGCAGGTTTCTTATTTTTAGTGATAGCCTAAACATTCACACTTGATTATGAGGGAAAGTGTGTCGTATCAGAGAAATAGATGTCTTCTACTCCCAGATAGTGCTATTACTACACATTTGAAAATGAGATCCCCATAGGATTTTATTTCTCTAATATTATTCAGTAGAGGGTAGGTACTAAGCAAATGGTTGCGATCAGCACAAAGTCTGTTTTCTACGATGCCGGACTTTCCAGCATTGTGATGCAGGAAAAACGTTTTGAAGAGAACCAATTCTCATAGAGACGAGATGCCTCTTGACATTGTGCCAAAAAACGAAACACAGCAAGATATGTTATTTAAGGGTACCGCATCTCATCAAAATAGCCACATATGGATAAGTTTTACATTATTCGTTTACTATGAGTTGTAAACTACACAATAGCATAAGTGCATTTGTGTTCATTTGCCCCAGTTTTCAGATATTCATAATATATAAATTAACCAGGTATAGACTATTGTTCTACCTTAAACAAATAGCAACTCGTCCACCGCTTCAATAGAAATATGAGGGAACGTTTGATCCTTGTTTACCTCTTATTTTTTAGAGATCCACAATAATGTGACCTTTTCATATAGGAGTATTTGAAACACCACATTTATATGTTAACTTGAACTACAATCTACTAGTCCTTTCATTGACAGGATGTGAAGCTTTTAAGGATCTTTCTACTGCCTGAATAGAAATGCTTGTGCTCCAATCCAGGTTTGTTCTACAGTGAATCACTCAGAATCCTCAACTAACTTTGTTAATAAAACAGTATGCTTACAACTATTTGTATATCTTCACGACTGTTTGTCAGGGCGTCCACCTGTCCGCCTGTCACCCCCCCCCCCCCCCTCTCTCCCGCTCTCTTTCTCTCTAGAAAGATGGGGCGCTGTACGTTTATGATATCACTGATATATCTAATTCCAATCATTTCTTCTCAAAACTATTTCTAAAGTAAAAGCATGTCATGTGTATATCAATCCGACCCCGACTCTCTCTCTCTCTCTCTCTCTCTCTCTCTCTCTCTCTCTCTCTCTCTCTCTCCTGAAATAAGCACACACAGACCTTGTCCTAATACAATATCAACTCAGCGCTTAATCGAAGAATTTAGTATTTATAGTCTCAGTCTTATAGACCAAACTATTTTGTTGGCCTTTGTGCTAGTGGACCGTGACCTTTGACATCCCAGAGAGCTAAACGGCTCTAAAAATCAGCATCAAAAGCACCTTTTTGCTCATTTTGTTCAAATGTGTACACGCTTAAAACATGTAGACACACTCGTCCTCGAGACGACCCACTCAGAATTAGTGTCGCAGAGGAGATTACCCGTTGCAAAGAAGGGGGCCTACTGTCTTATAGTATACATTTGAGATCTTTACATATGTTAGATGCGACACACTTTTCCTTATGATCAAGTGTGAATGTTTAGGCTATCACTAAAAAAATTAAAAGACCTTCTACAACGAAAGTATTTGTAATAGTAGTAGGAATAGTAGTAGTAGTAGTAGTAGTAGTAGTAGTAGTAGTACTACTACTACTACTACTACTACTACTACTACTACTACTACTACTACTACTACTACTACTACTACTCTATTAGCAGTAGTGGGAGGAATCTTTGTAGTAGTAGTAGTAGTAGTAGTAGTAGTAGTAGTAGTAGTAGTAGTAGTAGACACGTATTAAGAATGCAAAAAATAGTGATTGGCCGGCTTGTTTCGAATCCACTTGTATTTGGTCATCTAATGTATTGAGTTAAAAAAAAAACGTTTTTGTTCAAAAAAGGAATTAAAGCAAGTAAAAAGCAAAGTAGATATTTTTATGTAGAAATATTCTTAGATTATCTTACTCTAGTCAGATTTTCAGATAGATTGCTTTCGCTTTCTCTCTATATGTGTGTGTGTGTATGTGTGTGTGCAGAAACATACATGCATACACACAACGACCCTCAGAGGGTAGGTACTTTCAACCCCTTAAGAGCACGCTAAAACTCCTATATTAAGATGCAGGCCGGAGTATCATATACTTCCTAACCTAAATATAACACTTTTAGGTAGTCATTTCGATTGAAACCGCATTTATACTCAAGATTCTGGTGCAAGTGGAAATCTCTACAATGCTACATGCTGGTCGCATTTGACCCATATAGATAAGGACCTGCACGGCCAGTGCCTGCCAGGTGGGTAGCGTTCTCTGGAGAGAGCGAATGACAGGATGCATAGCCTGTTACAGGACAAATGTGCGCATTTCCTGTAATGTTTGTGTAGTAGTAGTAGTAGTAGTAGTAGTAGTAGTAGTAGTAGTAGTAGTAGTAGTAGTAGAAGTAGTAGTAGTAGTAGTAGTAGTAGTAGCAGCAGTAGTGCACACGTATCAAAAAATGCAAAAAAAACAAACATCCCAGAGAGCTATACGGCTCTAAAAATCACCATCAAAAGCACCTTTTTGCTTATTTTGTTTGAATGTGTACACGCTTAAAACATGTAGACACACTCGTCCTCGAGACGACCCACTCAGAATTAGTGTCGCAGAGGAGATTACCCGTTGCAAAGAAGAGGGCCTACTGTCTTATAATATACATTTTGAAGCATTGGGTTTATTCGTGAATATAGGGTCATTTGAGATCTTTACATATGTTAAATGCGACACACTATTCCTTATAATCAAGTGTGAATGTTGAGGCTATCACTAAAAAAAATAAAAGACCTACAACAAAAGTATTTGTAATAGTAGTAGTAGTAGTAGTAGTAGTAGTAGTAGTAGTAGTAGTAGTAGTAGTAGAAGTAGTAGTAGTAGTTGTAGTAGTAGTCGTAGTAGTAGTAGTAGTCGTAGTAGTAGTAGTAGTAGAAGTAGTAGTAGTAGTAGTAGTAGTAGTAGTAGTAGTAGTACTACTACTACTATACTATTACTGCTACTACTACTACTACTACTACTACTACTACTACTACTACTACTACTACTACTCTATTAGCAGTAGTGGGAGGAATCATTGTAGTAGTAGTAGTAGTAGTAGTAGTAGTAGTAGTAGTAGTAGTAGACACGTATTAAGAATGCAAAGAAAATAGTGATTGGCCGGCTTGTTTCGAATCATCTAATGTATTGAGTTTAAAAAAAACTTTTTTGTTCAAAAAAGGGATTAAAGCAAGTAAAAAGCAAAGTAAATATTTTTATGTAGAAATATTCTTAGATTATTTTACTCTAGTCAGATTTTCAGATAGATTGCTTTCGCTCTCTCTCTCTATGTGTGTGTGTGTATGTGTGTGTGCACAAACATACATGCATACGCACATCGACCCTCAGAGGGTAGGTACTGAGCATATGGATGCGATCAGCACAAAGCCTGTTTTCCACGATGCCGGACTTTCCAGCATTGTGATACAGGAAATACGTATTGAAGAGAACCAATTCTCACAGAGACGAAATGCCGCGTCCATCCTCGTGTGCCCAGGCCCTCGCATCGTAACCATATGTTCAGTTCCTATACCCTCTGAGGGTTGTTAATAGTAACTGTGTGCATGACAGGAAATGGTCATATAGAACTTTTTAAAGTCACTAGTTACAACTTTCAACCCTCAATGCAGGCTAAAACTCCTATATTAAGATGCAGGCCGGAGTATCATTTACTTCCTAACCTAAATATAACACTTTTTTGTAGTCATTTCGATTAAAACCGTTTTTATACTCAAGATTCTGGTGCAAGTGGAAATCTCTACAATGCTACTTGCTGGTCGCATTTGACCCATATAGATAAGGACCTGCACGGCCAGTGCCTGCCAGGTGGGTAGCGTTCTCTGGAGAGAGCGGATGACAGGATGCATAGCCTGTTACAGGACAAATGTGCGCATTTCCTGTAATGTGTGTGTGTGTAGTAGTAGTAGTAGTAGTAGTAGTAGTAGTAGTAGTAGTAGTAGTAGTAGTAGTAGTAGTAGGAGCAGTAGTACACACGTATCAAGAATGCAAAAAAAAACACGGTGAAAAACGTTCTCCGTCGTTGCTTCTAGCATCAACAGCAGCAGCAGCAGCAGATGCAGTAGTAGTAGTAGTAGTAGTAGTACTAGTAGTAGTAGTAGTAGCAGTCGTGGTAGTAGTAGTAGTAGTGAAATTGCTGAGGCACGCAAGGCTCTGTTACCAAGCCTCTGTTATTGTCATTTTTTCTGCTATCTTACGACATTGTAGTAGAAGCAGCAGCATGCAGCAACAGTAGTAGTAGTAGTAGTAGTAGTAGTAGTAGTAGTAGTAGTAGTAGTAGTAGTAGTAGTAGATAATTGTAGCCGTTGTAATAGTAAAAATGCATAGGTAAGAGAAGTCTCTGTCACCAGAACTTTTTAGATGAGTGTGTGTTGTTTTTAATGCGTTCATATTGATAAAAATAGTAAAACATGGCTGGCAGGGACGGAATGGAGAATGTGGCAATACACACATATCTCTTTTCTCATGGGGCGCACACCCCATGAGAGATGAGATAAGTATAAGGACTCTCCAGACTTGAAACGTCTGGGGCCAAAACGTGGCTTCTCGTAAGAGTCAATGGACCCTCCTTTTATTGCATAAAGGCCCATAAAGTTGTGGTAGTAGTAGTAGTAGTAGTAGTAGTAGTAGTAGTAGTAGCAGTAGTAGTAGTAGTAGTAGTGAAATTGCCAGTACATGTATGTATATATATATATATATATATATATATATATATATATATATATATATATATATATATATATATATATATATATATATATATATATATGAAACTTTATTTGATTTTTGTTATTTTTCTGCCATGTTGCGCCATTGTAGTAGAATGGGCAGCAGTAGCAGCAGCAGCAGCAGTAGTAGTAGTAGAAGGAGTAGTATTAGCAGTAGTAGTAGCAGCAGTAGTAGTAGTAGTAATGGTAGTAGTACTAGTAGTGAAAATCGCATAGGCACTTAAGGTTCTGTCACCAAACCCTTTGATTATTGTCACTTCTTCTGCAGCCGTAATAAAGGTTGGAGCAGTAGTAGTAGTAGTAGTAGTAGTAGTATTAGTAGTAGTAGTAGTAGTAGAAGTAGTAGTAGTAGTGACAGTAGTAATATTTGTAGTAGTAGTAGTAGTAGTAGTAGTAGTAGTAGTAGTAGTAGTAGTAGTAGTAGTAGTACTTAGATTGCAAAGGCAGAGAAGTCTCTGTCACCGAACCTTTTCAGATGAGCGTGTGGTATTACGTTAATGGTGATTAATCCTAGAGTCCTTGTATTGGCTTAATTTGTTTGACTAATAATTCCCTCAAGTATAGAGGGGCACATCTTTACTTTCATTTGAATGTCTTAAGTTGAATCGTGTACTAACAAGATAATAATGAAAACGGGAAACGGGAAACTTTCTTTTGTTTGGATTAGACAAGCACATGCATGGTAGGCAGGAACAGAAGGGGGAAATGTGACAATCCAAAGGACAAGGATGCAAACACTTTTGAAAAGCATATAAACCCTGTCATGTTGGTATTCATTGGATAGCTCTCACTGAGTACTCTCAAATGCGTACCATATGTCAGGGTTTCAGTCATTGCTTTGCCTGAAATGAGCCACCAGTGGCATAAGGGTTAATCTACTGGGGATCCTTGCAGCAGGGTTCACTGAGATCAACATAAGCAAACATTGTATTGGCTTCAAGATAAAATCGCTATAGATCCTATACAGAAAATGTACAAAAGACTATGCCTCTAAATAGGAGCTTTCCGTACGTATCCAGGAAAAGGTAACCATCCATCCCAATCGGCTCCTGCTGTGCTGGCGACATCATCAACATCCTGCTGCTCTCAGATACGATGGGGAGCCCTAGAGAGATGGGGAGCTACATCCTCACCTCCCTGTGCTTCCACACAGACCTACACCTACACAAATCAGAACTCATAGAGGTTTTTATGCGACTATACTATTGTACCTTTTCATAAAGACCTTTCTCCCTACACACCTGTGCATAGCCTAGATTTCTAGGCTATCATATGTATTTTTCTGTTATGTTTTCTTTTGTTACCAAGCACCAAATAGTCTAGGTGCCACAGTGGTCAATTTAGTTTACACCTAGCTCACCAGGGGAATAGAGCAGGGACCAGTCTACACAGTAGGGGATGTCAACGTTTTAGGGATTAGGAACCTAGTCTAATCTGTGCAATGCACTTGCATCAGATGGTCTGGCTGTTAAGGTGAGACTGCCTTATCAGGACTGTGCCATCCCATTGATATGGTGGGGGCTATTTTTAGACTCAAGCAGGTCTTTGTTTCCAGCCCTAGAGAATGGTCGCTGCAACTTCCTGCCAGGAAGAGTCACAGAGATCAACACCAACTCAACAAAGACATACACTGGAGTTGTCTTCGGGATGGCACTATCAGAATACATTAATATATTACCAACACTATTCGATAAAGATGTATAAAGCTCTCAGCTTAGAAGTTATTTCAATAGGAGTATTTCACATAAGGAAGACCCCCCCACTGGGGTGGGGCAAGCAACAGTGGCCGGAGTGTCAGAGTCCCTATCACTTGCGTGCTCTACTCAGCATTAGAAAGCAGCCTTATTTCTATAATCTTAGGCATGTATCTCATAATAAAGAATTATAATGGAAAGAAAATCACATGGTATATAATTTTTATCCTATATACCACATTATTGTTAAGTAAAAAATTATATTTACTCATGGTCAGTAGGAGTATTTTGCCTATTTAAAGTGTTCAATTTGGACTGGGAGTAGGGGATGTATTTCTCTGATTTGTATAACTCTTATGGTTCCCCATGCATTCTCTTCCACTGTTTCCTATGCCTGTCCTTGGTGACATCTAAAGATCATCCATTACGGCAAAGCACACCAGAAATATTTTGTTAGTTTCTGCTTACGTCTATCCATGAAATTCAAACAAATAGTGGTCCCTTTCCCATCATGATATAATCGGTTGGATCAGAGAAATACATTCCCTTGATTCGCAACCCCATAGGCACAGCATGCTAGTACCTAGGGCATGTGCACCTCTGGGTTACGCAGTGTAGCCTGCGGAAGTATTGGTCACGTGATTCTTTTCAGAAAGAGGCTGGCTAGTAGTAGTAGTAATAGTAGTAGTAGTAGTAGTAGTAGTAGTAGAAGTAGTAGTAGTACTACTACTACTACTACTACTACTACTACTACTACTACTACTACTACTACTACTACTACTATTACTATTAGTGGGAGGAATTATTGTAGTAGTAGCAGTAGTAGTAGTAGTAGTAGTAGTAGTAGTAGTAGTAGTAGTAGATGATAATTGCAGCAGTAGTCATAGTGAAATTGCATAGGCAGAGAAGTCTCTGTCACCAGACCTTTTCAGATGAGTGTGTGGTATCTTTAATACGTTCATCTTGATAAAATAGTAATAATAATAATAATAATAATAATAATAATAAGTATAATAAGTATAATAAGTATAATAATAATAAGTATAATAATAGTACTTATATTAATGAGCTGTCCTGCATTTTTTTATGGCTCCAGGCGGAGCCACTGTCGATGAGGTTCCCTTTGACCTAGATACCCGGATGTTGATATGCGTCATTGGGTACCTTGGTCATTTCTGGGATGTTATACATCGTGTATGATAATAAATAAAAGTGTAGTATTCCTAGTATTAAGCGAGATACAGAGCATAATTACTCTGACACCCATAAAATACGCCGATGGCGGCAAAACTTGGCTGTGACGTTATAAGTATGCCATATGCACGATGGCGTCAAATCATATTGCATTGAAAATACATATTGACATATTGCTTTGGACAGCCTCTTGGTCCAGGAGTGTCTAATTTCTACAATAGTTATATTGTTTTAAAGCATTAAAAGTGCTCTATTACTTGATAAGTTTTTGCGAAGATTGGGCGCATAAAATAGCATTTGTCAGCATTTAAGAGTAGTCCCTACGGAGGTTGGTCAATGCGGTCCAGGTTGAAGCGGTGAGGCATCATGATAATACAAATAAGTAATGGTGACATTAACTCACGGCTGGGAAACAGGAAACTTTCTTTTGTTCTGATTGTTGGAGTAGTAGTAGTAGTAGTAGTAGTAGTAGTAGTAGTGGTAGTAGTAGTAGTAGTAGTAGTAGTAGTCGTCGTCGTCGTCGTCGTCTTAGTAGTAGTAGTAGTAGTAGTAGTAGTAGTAGTAGTAGTAGTAGTAGTAGTAGTAGTAAAATTGCTAGTGTATCTATATCTATATCTATCTATCTATCTATCTATCTCTATCTATCTATCTATCTGTCTGTCTGTCTGTCTGTCTGTCTGTCTGTCTGTATGTATGTATGTATGTATGTATGTATGTAGGTATATATATATATATATATATATATATATATATATATATATATATATATATATATATATATATATATATATATATATATATATATATATGTATATAATGATAATGTTTAATGATAAAAGTATATGGGCACTGGTCTATAAGTGTTGATTAGAGTTGATAATTCATACATAGCCTTTGCACAATATAATCTTACAAGATAGCTACTACTGCTACTGCTACTACTACTTTTCCTGTTGTCATGACATTTGAATATGTCTACCAGTCCAGAACTACAAGCTAACCCTGCTGGAGTCGGTAACAGGAAATAGGGTATAAAAATAGCCGACACATCAAACAGCTCAAGGGTGGTTGGGGGAGGGGGGGCGATTTCCTCTTATCCAAGACTGCGGAGACTGCCGAGTCTTCACCAGGACTCCACTTGTGGAGTCCTCTGTACTGTAACAGCCCGTGCATCCTGTCATTCGCTCTCCCCAGGGAACACTATCTACCTGGCAAGCACTGGCGTGCAGGTCCTTATCTATATGGGTCAAATGCGGCCAGCTGTTAGTGTGTTTTGTTTTTTGGCGAAATGTCAAGACTCACCCTTTACTTGAAAATAAGTCTACCATATGATTATTCATGTCTTTGGTGAGGTGCAAGGTCCTACCTCAACAGGGGATTTTCACGATGAGTATCTTAGAAACATTTTTGAATGTTCCCATAAGCCTCAAAATTACATTACATAGTAAATTCTGATTTTCAGGTCCTGTCAGAATTCAACAAACCTGTGACATGACCTTGCACCTAGACGGGGTTCATATACGTCATATTCTAAAATACTGGCTTCGGAGACCGTAACTTTATTCACTTTGAGCCAAAAAATGAGTTGAAAATTTTGGCCAAAATGGTTTAGCTCGAAGGAATCTGCATGGTTTAAGCAGACAGCCATGTCGTTCGGGAGCAATGTAACAAGGAAAACCCAATGGGCTTTGCCTTTTGTGCTCTTGAGGTTAGCACAATAAAGTGTTGCTAGCTCGAGATTCGTGGGGAGTGAACACTGCTCATGTGTCATCTTTTGTTTTGATATCCATTCTTAGGGACAGCCAAGGACACCACCTAGTTGGTGTACTAGACTATCACCTTAAGTCACCCCAGTATGCTCTCATGTCTAATTTTCTTCTCACCTATATCGTTCGTACTTAGAAGTTCTATATATAATCCTAGATGAATAAAAACAAGTGGATATGAAACCTGACGGTCAACCTAAATAGACTTGGTACGGGGTTTTTTCCCAAAGCTTTTCTAAAATACTAAGGCTAAACATAGCATTCTGCGCATGTTGGCGCACAAGTTTCTCTGTAGAGTTAACAGCACAGATTGGTCTTTTGTATCCTAGTCACTAGTGGCACCACAACTTTGCCAGATTTGAGACCCCAGGCATTGCTCGTTACATATCCATTATTTCATTCATCTAAGATCCAATGTTGTAGAAATTATGTTCGGTGTGAATGTAATGAATTTTTCACTAAGACCTCTTCTGAGATCAGATGCAAGAGCTCATACGGAAGTCTAAGGGAAACTATAAGTTGAACATTTGAGGTGATGGATACCATTGCAAGCCAGTTAAAAGCCCTGTCCCAAAACACACCTCAAAGCAGCATAATCCTATAACTAGGTGTTTCTCCAGGTTCCTGAGTGTTTTCAGGTAGAGAATATCATCGCCACCTGTCATTATTCAATCCATAATCCATTTTATTTCAAAATTTACAACTTTTCTTTCAAATGACGTTGTCTTCCACTGAGGCAGGTCGTACCTAAGACAGATACTATAAAGACTGTAAATAGCAAGCGCTGAGTGTGTTCTGTGTACGGGCCAGTTTCGTGTGTGCTTATTTCAGAAGAGAAGAAGTAGAAATGATTATACTGATTATATGACTAAATGATTATATATATATATATATATATATATATATATATATATATATATATATATATATATATATATATATATATATATATATATATATATATTTATATATTTATTTATATATCAGTGACATCATAAACGTACATCGCCCCATCTTCTTTAGTATAGCCAGTGTAAAACCCATAACAGTGTTTATCAATGATATATAACTGCTTTCCAAGCTTCTTGAATTATTGATACATAGATAAGGTGGCCCTAAATGTTTGGTCCCGGGATATCTGGGTGCTCTGATATTTTTGCCATTATAAGAAATCGTGTGGTTTACGTCCGCAGGATGGGTACTTTTATTTTTAAAATAGTTTTTTAGTAGAAATGACATCATTCTTAGAAAGAGGGCGGGAATGAGTGGGGGGGGGGGGGGCTGGACGGACAAACAGATACTAGGTAAAATGACATCGGAACATTCATTCTCATCCAAACTGCACAGCACTGCAGAGTCGGTAGATTAGTTCGTTGGGGGAGTAGCATCCCTGCTGTTAACCATGAGAGAGAGAGAGAGAGAGAGAGAGAGAGAGAGAGAGAGAGAGAGAGAGAGAGAGACGTAAGACTCTAAGGCACCGCAGGAAGTGGGCGTAGATAAGGCCCGAGAGAGACAATGTACCTAGTCCCAGGGGACTAATATTGCTAGAATTCGCAGTGTGAGTGATGCGTTAGTTCCCCAACTGGCAGCCAAGGTATATAATCCATTTGAGACAGCTCATTTTGAGAGTCTATCATGTGCTAAACCTTAGATACATATAAACAAGTGGATATGAAACTAGCCGGTCAATCTGAACAGGCTAACCTCAACAAATACCCCAAAAGTCGTGTTCGGCGCATGCTCAAATGATGCTGGCGCACAGGTTTCTCCGTAATGTAAATGATACAAGAGCCCTGAGTGGTGCTTGTTCCCTCGTGAACTCACGCTGATTTCAGATCAGATGTCTCTTTCGTGTCCAGCCCTTCACTGTGGCACATATTGTAATTGGTCTCTCCCTACATATCCATCTCATTACAACATACGGCATAGGACCATAGAACAGAATTAAGCACAGCAAAGGCGTATAAGATAATGCATATACGAGATATATAATCGAGATGTATACTACGTAATAAATGGTATAAGCTTTGTTTTCATTTTAATGTATGCGAGAGTAGTATAGTTATTTGAAATAAATGTATCTATTTATTTTAATCCAAAGTTTGGGAATTTATGAATGATGACGGAGTCAAACGGGAATATGATTTAACTGGTAATACATAACATACGAAAAAAAAAATCATAGATTATTAGATGCAATTACCTTAAATATTCATTTGATTTATAATAGCGCATGGTTAGAATACTTATTCCGTATTAGGGGAAATCCTGTTCATTTGAGATTTAAATGAGCTTTTTTCCACCATATGGAGGTTCATTATATGATGTGTGTTCATTATATTGTGCTTGAGTGGGTTTATTTATTTTTCGCCAATATCAATATCCTGTTAAAAATACCTTTTTATTTGAAATCCCACCTCGGGCATGTGAGAAAGCTAACATTTACCTAGGTTTATAGCCTGGCTAGTCACAACTAAGAGGCAGTAGATATAGCCTAGTTATAGTGCAACTCATGAAAAAATTGCCCCAAATTTTTTCATGGGTTCTCAGCAGGGGTGAGAACCTGGACAACTGAGATTCGGGCGCGCAGTTTACCTCTTCGTCAAAATGAAAATTTCGCCCCCAAAATTTTCATGGGTTCACAGCGGGGGTCTGATTACAGATAAAACACCAGCTGTTTCCTGTTTCAACCAACAAGGCCGCCTAGGATTTATGTCGGAACTAAAATAGCTAAGAAAAAATGCCATTTTTCATGGGCGAAATTTTCATTTCATCCCTGAAATTTTCATGGGTGAACCCTGAAATTTTCAGGGATGAAAATGAAATTTTCATGCATGAAAATGAAAAATTCATGCATGAAAATGAAAATTTCATGCATGAAAATGAAAATTTCATGCATGAAAATGAAAATTTCATGCATGAAAATGAAAATTTCGCCCATGAAATGAAAATTTCAGGGATGAAATTTTTCGTACGGGATATAATAATACAGCGCATCACTTAAGTCTGACACATTACATTAAATCTATATATATATATATATATATATATATATATATATATATATATATATATATATATATATATATATATATATATATATATATATATATATATATATATATATATATATATATATATATATATATATATATATATATATATATATATATATATATATATATATATATATATATATATATATATATATATATATATATATATATATATATATATATATATATATATATATATATATATATATATATATATATATATATATATATATTACTTGTGATACCAGTCAACGAGCATCCGCTAATCTACTCCAAAATCATGAACATATGTTTTGAAAGACTGAAGATATTACCTGTTGGGTGGCAAATAATAATACAGCGCATCCCCAAAGTCTGTCACATAACATTAAATCTGTACACACACACACACACACAAACACACACACACATATATATATATATATATATATATATATATAAATATATATATATATATATATATATATATATATATATATATATATATATATATATATATATATATATATATATATATATATATATATATTTGTGTGTAATTTGACAGACTTTTGGGATGCGC
>OZ012696.1:19184569-19211245 GCA_963942565.1 Maea johnstoni
CCTTGCACATGTTGAATAAATGTGCAAAATGCATGCCATAAAAAACAAACAAACAAGAGCGACGTCAATGGTTCAGTAAGGGTTCTATTTTTTTGAGTGGTTAAGGCAGCTTTTTTTATTATCTGCCTCTGAACTTCCTGAGCTTCATTGAGTATGACTTAGAATCCAAACCCGTGCTGTGCACGGGGGCCTGCTAGTGAATATAGATTCTGACAAAAAAACGTGTTTTTCTTCTTTTTATTATTGGGGGAGGGGGGGGCGAGAGATTTGCTGCCAGAGAATACATTTCTCATTTTACAGTTTCAAACTGAAGGTTGCTTAAAATGTGCTCAAATGCCTGCATTCCACTAGCAGATGTGTCATCATGTTTGGACTCCTAGCTGGTGCCGATTAGACCCTCCATGCTCTGACGGCCTTCAGTTCCCAACGTGCACGGCGAACGGTACGGACAAGTCTCCTGGTCTACTGTAGGTGCCGATATTCTTTTGCCAGCCTGAGTGTGAATGACCTTTGGACAAGTCTCGGTCGCCTAAATTGAGTGATTCTTTTTGCATTCGCTTATTTATTCGCACACATTAACCACTGCATTGGGGAGATCCATCCACCGCCGACGAGACCGTGACTCCGGAGTCCCGTTTTGAATTTTTTAAGTGTAGACTAGGGCTCATTTCATCACACTCTGTGCTCTTCTCTGTACGTATTTATTGGGAACATTCTATTTTCTTCATTTAAGAGTACAAATCGCTTCCCTTTTTTCACTAAACATCATAAAAGTTGATTGTTTAAACCTCATGGTAACTAACTAAGTCTGGCTGACTCGGAATCTCAATCATCTGTGCACTGTGCAGTGCCGGATGAATTATCTTCTTCCCAACCCACAGCTCACCTGTTCCCCATAAATTTGAGCCCGTCCGTGCATCTAGCCAATCGGAGAGTCAGAACGAGCTACATGATTCAGCAGCAATTCCAAAATGGCGGTTCTACAGACTGATCTGTCGGTGGACATAACATATGTGCATTTGTGGTGTGTTTAACGATATTCTGGCTATTGTACATGTCCATACCGACGCCAAGAGGTAATTATCGTACGGATCTTATATTTGCATAAAAATTCAAGAATATTCTCCTTGCGATTTAAAGCAAACGATGTCTACGCCCACTTGTGTGATAAATCAACAGAGAACACTGACACTGTTCTGAACAGACATGTTCTGTTCTAGCCTCTAGGGCAGGCATGGCATCTTTGTTATGATTGGTGCTGTAGACTACAGTATTTGCTCTACTCTGAAAATGGTGTGCTCATGGCATGGTACTCGTATCATGCTAAGGATATCGTGAAGACGTGTCCTTATTTGCATGGGAACTACCATTTTCACATGATTCACCACCTCATTATTGGTTAAAGGTTATATAGTGATCAATCAAGCTGATCGGGCCTTGAATTAATAGCAATATATATATATATATATATATATATATATATATATATATAATATATATATATATATATATATATATATATATACTTCTGTATTTTCATTTAAAATCATTCTTTTTGTTATCCTGATACTCTTTTACCTATGTTGTATTTTATACCTTAATAAACATCAATCAATCAATCTTGTCCAACAAGCGTTATACCCACATACACAGACCTACAAATACACACATATACGCAACACACACACAAACACACACACATTTACGCAGAACTTCACACAACCAGGGTCTTAGCCAGGATTTCAAAAATGGCTGTCCAAAACAGCAATTTCAAAATTTCTGCCCGTCAGAGTTTGCTAAGTACTAATCTACTTTAAATCCTTATACCGGCTATATTTGATAGCTAAGTGTGTCAAAAAAGACAATTTACACATCGGCTATGTCATAGAAGATAGTTTGTTTGGAAAATGTTTGTTTATTACACCCAAAATTCAAAATTCAAAAAATTACATATCTGGACATTTTTGCCTGTCCAAAACAGGAGGTTTTTAGGAAACTACCTGTCCAAAAGACAGGCAGGGCGGGTCCAAGCTAAGTCCCTGTACACAGCACACACATCTACCCAACACACACACACATATATATATATATATATATATATAATATATAAATATATATATATATATATATATATATATATATATATATTTTAGTGGTGGGACGAGTAATCAGAAACTCGAGCATTCGGCCAGTGGGCCTCCGATTCTGAGCGCTCGAGTCCAAAAATAGAGCACTTGAAATTACGAGCTAAAGACATTTTAATGATATTTTGATAGCAACACATGCTTCCGATGCATGTGTGGCTAGCGATGGACAAAACTCCCCGATATTGCACCACACTTCCAGAAATAAAATGTGTTTTCTTAAGTGTCCGTGTCAAGTGCATACTACGCCATTTTCTGGTCCCACCGATTTTCACTGCCGCGGTACACTTTTATGTGTGCCTGGCATGTGCCGGCGTATGCCGAGGCGCAATGTTGTTTCAAATCATTCGCCTAGAGATCTTGTCAATGTGGCCGTAAGACTCGATATGGACTCGAGTTTTGGTCCGCTAGATTTGCCAAGCGCTCGAGTTAATTTTTTAGGCCGAGTCCCAGCACTATTTTATATATATATATATTTATATATATATATATATATATATATATATATATATATATATATATATATATATATATATTTATATTATTATAGACTTTAAATATGAATACATGCTGCTATCTAAGTGCTCAAGGCAAACTGACTGCACCAAGGTATGTGGGTATCTTGTTTTGATAAACTAAATTAAGACAAATTCCTTAACAAAATTGTAATGATAATATTGAAATAAATTAGAGTAAACTATTATAATGATGAAACCTTTTTTTCAAATCAAGAAGTTTTTTCATCTTTTTCTTCTTCCAGTAGACAGATTTACTGGTGCTTCCAATGTAGTTCGAACGACGCCAAGTCTCGCTGATCGAGAGAAAAGACTCCGAAAAGAGATGGAGCTAAAGATTCAGGAAACGGAGCACAAGCTCAAGCAGGAGATGGAGTTGAAAATTCGGGAAATCTACAACAAAAGCACCAAGAAACCACCAGACATTGTTTCCCAACAACAACATTCTAGGAACACCACTGTCACTGTTCAAGTGACCACTCTTAAGACAATTTCGAAACCAAAAAATAAAACTCAGCCCAAACCTATAAAAGAAGGCCACTGGGATAAAGTGGTCGCCATGGGCAACTCCATACGTAATAAAACGATTGAAATCGGGAATCAAATGAGAAATAAAACTATCGAGAAGTTACGAGAAATGGGGGTCATAGAGCGCCGACCTCCCAAGGTCAAGTTATCTCAAGGTCATGCTCTGAATATAAGCATTTCCATGGATGAGCTGTCAGATTTCATGAACGTAACAAAATATTTGAAAAATGTGCAAAGTAGCAATGTTGAGACTCAGACTACCAAGGAAGACTTAATAGCCAAAGTTCGTAATTTCACGCATAATAGTTGTCAGTGTATAGCAATGGAATGTCACTGCTGTCGAGATATCACCATTCCGCGGCTCAGTATTTTCAGCACAGGTTGTCTGAACTTCACATTCATGTCTAAAACACAGGTAAGAAAGTCGCTAAATACTCTCCCTGGAACCAGAGTTTGATCCAGAAACTATTTTGATTGGTAGTAATGTTATTTTCTACCATTAAACAGGATTTATTTTTGAATGGCAATTTTTTTTATTAGGAAAGTCTTTTGTGTCTCTAAGTCTTGATGTGTCAAAAGTTCTCATACTTGAACATTTCTGATACCTTAGTTTCATCTTGATGTTTCAATGGCCCACTTTTGTTATTCTAACAAGCAATATTTTATCTACAGATTATTTTCATTGGGAGACTTTACTTCAAATAAAGATTTTCACATTTGGTATGCTACTGATCAAAATTTGAAAGTATCTTTTTGAGAAAAAAGAGTTCACATCATTAGAGATTTATTTTGAAAAAGAAATGCCCTCTCCTAGGAATTTACATTATTTTCTGTAAAAAACAATAAAATCGTCAAACTTGAAATACTTGTAATTACAATGAAAATTGCATTTTTATGAACGTTAGAATGTCCATTAAATCAAATAAAAGTAGATCCTACTGACAGATATGTTCGTTAATCTTGGCAAATTTACCGTTATTTCTTTTTTCTTAAAATATTTTTTAAGTTTTCAGATTTTCCCTTTGACAGTGTTTACTTGTAAGAATGCGATTTTGGTAAACGAAAATAATTTATAAAGGCTTTTGTCTTGTTTATATAACTTTTTCTTTCTGATTACATTTTGACTCATATATTTTTTCATATTTCAGATGCTTAAATTAACATTTTCATATTCAAACAATAGAGAGTTAGCATATAATACAACATTAAAAGGTAAGTTTTAATTTTCTCTCTATCAAAATATTGTGCTTTAAGCACCTTTTGTGCAAACTGCTTCTCATGTCTCACTTTCTTCCTTGATCTGGAGTTGAGACTACCTGCTTCTTTAAAGAGGTCTCTATGACCCCAGGAGGTCAATCTCAGGCACATTGGTCCAGTCTACTGCGATTGCTACACGACTAGTATATCTGCCACAACACGTTTAATCCCTCTGCATGTTTTTAGCCGTATCCTCCTGTTTCATGGTATGATTTCAAAATTATATCAGATGTAAAGCTCCCGTGCATTATTCAACATTCAGTTATTTGTAATTGGGATAATTAGGATATTAATGACATTTCAGTTGTGATGCCTTAGTACTTTTTGGGATAGCTCATGAGAAAATGTGCCGAAAGTCCTGAATTGACCAACCAGCCAATCGGTCGCCCAGCGCTCTTGCACTGAGAGGAAGAGGTCAATGCTATGTCATTGTTGATTGTAAATATAACCACACGCGTCGTGTGCGTTACACTTTTTGACCAATGGGCTACATTTAATGAAGTCACTTATCAAAATATTCCACAAAATGGTACCGGTGTGGTGGCAGAGATACAATGTGTAGCGTATCTCTGTGTGGAGAGTGGAGTCTTGTGTGTGTGTTATACTAAAGGCCAAATAAAAAAAAGTGTTTGGTTCCTATCACATCCTAAAAAATATATAGGAAGGGTAGGTAGGAATTTATTTTTAAAATTTTCATTCTTTAACTCACATGATTCCCTGGAGTTGGATGGCTTCAGTAAAAGTTTGCCTTGTTGTAAATGTTTTTGAATGCAGAAATTGTACTTCTGTTCATCCAGATATTGATGATAATTGTTGGAGAAATTATATTTAGGACAGTGAGGCTTATGTTGGTGGCCCTACTGATTTAATTAACCTGTCTCTAGATTTTGTTACTGTTATTGTGTTGGAACAGTTCATTTTTCAGTAGGATTGGCACACAGACCTTAGGGCAGTGTCTTAGCCAGCAGGGTGTCTGGGTGTCTTTTGGACTCCCTGGTTCATGAAAAATACTTGATTTTAGGTAAAAAGACTCCCTAGATTATGGTATGTGTTTTTAGTAAATACTAATTCCAAGTAATAAATTTCTAAAAAAGTTTAACTTCAAAATAATAACAAAGACATTTCTTGAAGAATAAAGCATAAAATTACTTTATTTGTTAATGTACATAATCATCGTAATGATTTTTACTTTTTCAATCAGGGATTTTGGACACCCTTAATTCTTGAAATCCCAATTTGGACACCCTGTTATGAAAATCCTGGCTAAGGCCCTGCCTTAGGGTATGCACTATGGGGTTAAAACTAGGTAGGGTAGACTGGTACCTAGTGTAATATATGAACCAAACATTTTCTTGGGCCTGAGGCTCTGAGAGCAGAGTATTAGCCAGGAATTCAGAAGTGCCTGTCCTAAATAGCATTCACAAAAAATCTGCCTATTCATATTAGGCTGCTCAGGAGGGACTTGGCCAGGACCCGTCCTACCTGTCTTTTAAACAGGTAGTTTCCTGAAATATCCTTTTTGGACAGGCAAAGATTTCTATGATGATTGATGAATTCTTAATTTTGACTTTTTGGGGGTTAATAACCAAATATGTTACTATCTTCTATGACATAGCTGAAGTGTAAATTGCCCTTTTTGACACAAAAGACTATTGAATGTAGTTGGTATAAAGTTTTGAAGTAGATTTGTATCTAAATCTAGATGGGCAGAATTTTTTTAATTGCTGTTTTGGACAGGCATTTTTGAAAACCTTGCCAAGACCCTGCTACTCAGCTATTCCAAATCTTTATATTGCTATATATTCAATAGCTTATTGTGTCAAAAAGGGCAATTTGCACTTCAGTCATGTCTTAGCCATCTTTATGTTCTCATGTTGAGATTGACCTATGACAGGGCTCGACGCTAAGGGTGAACCTATGGCCCCAGGCCAGTAAAAATTCTCAAAAATAGCTTCGGGCCAGTAAAAAAAGACCTCAACTGGTCCTACAGGCCCAATAAACATTTGGAGACATTCTTGTTAAAAAGTTTCCACCGAGAATGTTCCCAAATGTTTTTGAAGTAAATGAAGATAAAATCTTTAAAGATAAATGTTGTGGTGAATTTAATGCAATTTTCTTTCTTGTTATTTTATAATAAAAAATATTAGGACCAGTAAAAATTTTGCAGGACCAGCAGATGCTAGGTGTTACTGGTCCTTCAGGGCCAGTATCATTTTGAGTTAGCGTTGAGGCCTGTATGAACCTACATGTATTGTTTTTTCAGTGAGCGAAGAGTGGCTACCCAAAAGCTTTTGAGCCATCTTTATGTTCCCATGTAGATATTGACCTTTAACTTAGATGTTTTTGTTATTTCAGTGAGCGAAGGTATCAAAATATGTATTGGTTGTAGTGGTGGGACGATCATCGATTATAATCGATAATCAATCGTTTACCTCTCTGATTCTGATTAATCGATTACGAAACTGGCAATCGAAAATAATCGGAAAAGGTGACATCTAGTGGGAAAATATATAACTAAATGACAGACAAGTTGTCAGCTTTCTTGCTATGAAATTAAGCTCCAAAAACACTTCAAAACGAAGTTAAGGTAGGTGCTAATAGCAAGTAATTGTCATAGACTATCACTTATTATTAGGCTCTAGACCTCTAGTACCCAATTACTGCAAAAGTGCAATGAACTGATTATGATCGATAATCGATCGGTTGGCTGTAACTGATTATGGATCATGAAATTGCAACCGATTCCCAACCCTTATTGGTTGGTACACTAAAACTTTTGAACCATCTTTTGAACCATGTTCTCTTTTTGACCTTTGAACCTACATATTTTTGTTATTTCAGTGAGCGACGATATCAAAATATGTCTAGGTGGCTACCCAAAAGCTTTTGAACCATGTTCTCTTTTTGACTTTTAAACCTACTTTTTTTTTGTTATTTCAGTGAGTGAAGATATCAAAATATGTTTGGGTGGCTACACGAAAGCTGTGGACCTGTGTATTTTTCTCTCTAACGTCTCCTACACAGTGGACTCTCATGCCGAACACAAGACTCAGCTCCGGGGTTGCGTGCACTACGACTTCAACTTGTTCTCACAGCCGGTCGCCATCTTCCCTGTCGGCTGCTTCAAGCTTCCCGAGGAAAAGCATCTCAAGAAACACGGCCATCTTGTCAGGATGGGCAACTTTGTTGTTTAAATTATACTACCGTAAATTCTCAGAAATTTAGACCATCGTAGGAATTTGGGCCAGTACAATTATTTTGAAAAATAAATAAGGGAAATCTGGGCAACACACAATCTATCCCCAGTTGCCATTTTACAAGATATGGACCTAGCTGTAAATCTGTCTGATACAACATCAGGGTATTTTCAGAGAACATAATTTTTAAAAAGTGTCCAGGGTTTTGAATGTTTTCAAAGAAATTTTGCCTATTTCTCCCATGGCCTCAGCATGGAAAGGGTTAGTGGCCTAAAATGGTCCCTCCCAGTCGTTTGAGTTTAAGTAGAGAATACTGTTAAGAAACTATTTGGGCCTATGTTTTATTCATGCTGTAATTGTCCTTTGAGAATGATCTTACAAAATGTTAATGGCTGGATTTTCTTTCAAAATATTTCTCCAACTATTCATTAACCAGTAAATTTCACCCAAATTCACAGGCTCCTTTTGGGCGTTACCAGGATTAATGGGTTAACCCATTTATGCCCTGAGCGCGCAGTTTAATACTCAGTTTTCTTGAAACATTCATGCTTTACAGGTACATCTGAAATTGTTTTCAGGATCTATGATACTTTTGTCAATAACTTGGAAATTGAGAAAAATTTTACAAAAAAAACGAAGAAGAGTTGTTGGTAGAACTCTGCTTAACATTTTTCCTTCAATTTTTTCCAAACTTAGCTTTCACCTGAAAGATTTCATCAAAATTGTCTGTCTTCTTTTAGATGCTGCAAGCAGTAATAGGTTAACAAATTCAAGTTAATAATTATTTCTAGAAATTATTACCCAGGTAATCTGCCGCTTATCTGGTGCTATTTTTAATAGTTAGTTAAACTTTATATTTACATTTATTTTTTGATGGTTTTTTTTATCAGAAAAATATTCTCAAATCTGAAAGATACCTTGAAGTATTAATACCTTTAGGGAACACAAAGGAGATTCCTCACCAAAAAAATTGGGTGTCCTGAAGGGTGGTTTTCGAAGGTTTGGGTGTCCAAATGACACCCAGATGCCCTTATGGCTAAGAATATATCTGGATATATGATACTTTTGATGATAACTTAGGAATTAAGAATTGTTTTACAAAAAATTTGAAGGAGAATTATTGGTAATTTTCTAATTAAGATTTATTCTTAAAGAAACTACGCATCTTGCTGGCTAGATTTTAACAAACTAAGGTTGCTTATTGACATCCATAAGCATTTTTTGATTAAAACGAGGTCTCAGAACATACATGGGTTGATAATTATTTCATCGCATACACAATCTCGGATATGTTGGTTTCCCTCAATATGAAGGAGTTTTATGAAAAAAAACATGTAATCAGTAACAAAATCCTAAGTTGGCAAGAGTCTGTAGGCAGTTGAGGGGTTATTGTGAATCAGTCTTCCACACTAGCTGTTTGTATAGTATAAGATGTTCATATGTATAAGTATGTGGTGTTGTGAGATGTACTGTCTATATTTGATGTATTGAACACATAAAGGCCACTGTTTAACCCTTCCAATGCTGAGGCTACTTTCTTCCGCGTCACAAGGATGCAGCAATTTTTGATAAACATCCTAACCCTGACATGTTGGTGTTCATTAGAAAGCTCTTACCGAGTCCTCTCAGATGAGTACCCATGTGCCAGTGCTTCAGTCATTTTTCAGCTTGCATCATTTTGTAATGGCAAAATTAGCCACCAGCAGCATGAGGGTTAAGTCTGTTTAAAATCATACATGCCACTAATCTCAAGAAACTGCTGCCATCCGAATAGTGGATCTACTCCTTGCATATTTTACATGATGGTAAATGTCCCGTTAGTGATACTTGTTATTAATTTGTGTGTGCATTTCAGTTGCCATTTATCCCTGTTAGCCTATGTTACATACTCGGGTGCTGCGCCATCTGTTGTTAAAGACAAAAATTGATTTAATCATTTTGGTGTTTTAAACCCATTATTGTTCACTGAGACCAAAAGCAGCCTCACAATCCTGAGGCAAAAGCATAATTAGGAACATATTTGTTGGTGAAATAGTGATCAGAACATAACCACTAACTATCCTTTGATATGTAATTTTTAAAATCATTCTCAGTTCCTTAGAGATTGCCAAAAGTGTGTTAGACCCAGATGACAATTTTATAAGAAATCTAAACTATTAACAGGCAAGCTCACCTAACTCAGATAAAATTGGACTAGCTAGATTTGACTGAGTTTGATGAATTCTGATTTATGTGGATTGAATAAGGAGTCGATTAGAACCAACGCTTTTGTATACAGTCAATGAAACTCAGAGTTAGTCTAGAGCTCATGTCCGAGGTCAGTTAAAATCTGAGTTAGTCTAAAGCATTTTTCTGAGGTCAGTGAAAATCTGAGTTAGTCTAAAGCTTTTGTCTGCAGTCAGTGAAAAATCTTGAGTTTGTGTAGATTAATCTTCTCTATTAGGTTAGTGAAAATCTTAGTTAGTCTAAAGCTTTTCTATGGGGGCTGTGAAAATCTGAGTTACCGTAGTCTAAAAACCTTTCCGTGTCAGAGATCAGTGAAGATTGGTGCGAATCAGGTCTGAGGTAGGAGTGAGTGCTCTTACCCACCTAACTGGCAAAAATCAACAGAAATAAATCATATATTGTGCAATACTTCTTAGATGAATAAAAAAATGGATATGTAGCAAGAAACCAATTACCCTATGCGCTATAGTGTAGCCCTGTCTATTCCATGGGTCTCGAATCTGAGCTAAGTGTGACATCACTAGGAGACAAAGACCAATGAGGGCTCTTGTATTGTTTACATTACAGAGAAACTTGTGCGCCAACATGTGCGGAACGCAACTTTTGGGCTTTTCGCCACAGCCAGCTGTTTAGGTTGACTGGCTGATTTCATATCCACTTGTTTTTATTCATCTAAGAGTACATGTATATTGTTTATCACTGCAGAATGAGAAACAAGTTTTCACTTAATTGGTGTAAATATTAAGCTTATTGGTCATGTGGGTATCAGTTTTATTATCACTTTATCATTTATCATCATTAATTCCTTGCATGCCATTATCCTTGAATATATATGTATATTTCATGTACTGTGTAGGGATAAAGTGTTTCTTTATTGGCATGATATGCAATACAAAGTTTACAAAAGTTCATATTTGTCGAGTTATTTCAGTTTCCAATGCCACACAGGCAATCAGTAAATTCTCAGAAATACTGACCACCCTTAGAATTTGGGCCACTTTAATTACAGGTGAACTTGGATATGACCAGGAAAATTGGTCCATCATATGCAAAATCCGTCATATACATATGACGAATACTTGATATGCATCGGACTGGGACCAAGCATATCGTCCGTCATATGCAAAAATCTGTCGTACAGTGGTCCGTCATATCCAAGTTCACCTGTATTGTGCAAAATAATTTAAGGAAAATCTGGGCTACCATTGATCTATCGCGATGTCATTAAGGGAAATTTGTGCCACTATTACTCTGCTATGTCTGTATTTTCAGAAAACATGGCCCACCCTCATCCCATAAAAATTGTCATCGTTAGAAAGTGTCCTAAATTACTGAGAATTTACAGTATGTGCGTTTGTGGTAACATAACCTTGAGAACCACGCACATGTGAGATAATCAAATTCATTAAAAGAAAAGCCTGCCTCACACATCTAAACGACCCCTTACATAAGTCGAAAATTGAGCAGTATTTTAGGCAGTGGCAATATCTCTGGAGGGATACATTTAGCAAAGAAAGAAACCAAATTTCGAGAATGAGGTGCACATAAATCGCATTATTTATTCAAAAAATCTGTAAAGGCTTAAGTGGAAGACACCATGATTACAAGTTGTTTTGAAGATAACGGTGCAATATTCTTTACTCATGCAAAGTTTCAGGAATATTTAACTGCAATTTCTAAAAATGGCGTAAAACCTTAATGATTATAGTCTCCTTGATATCAATCTAAGAGGACCTAATGACGTGTAAATAGGAATATCTAGACATTTTGATAGATTGATCAAACTTGACACTGATTTCGAACTCACAACTCGGACAACACCACACACACACACACACACACCAGTTCTCCAATAATAGGTAACATGCGCGAACAAGTTGGATGAAACATTTTTTGAGAACAGATCTGGCTCCACGTGGTCTTGCAATTCTAGAACATTTATAATTAATTCGAGTGTTATTTGAAACACATCTATCGAACAATTGTCAAACCCAACAAAATATCTTTTTGTGGAATACTTCTCAAAGTATAGTTTTGTTATCAAGACCTATCTAGGAGAGTGAGGCCGTGTGTAGATTTGAGGTATGACTTGCTGAGAGGACAGAAAGATACATATGACAGGTTAAAAATCCAAGCTGTTGAGATGCGACCCCATTTCCATTCGAGTCATTCCCCGCATGTTTCACCACGCCCTCGTCGCTAAGCAACCACACTTCCCCCGCCATGCGTGACCGGGATCTTAAGTGTGTGATGCGTGTTTGGGTTCTTGTTTGGCTAAAATTTCGATTATCGTCGCTTTTTATGCCACGTTGAGGCTAAGTGGTCTCTAGCTGGTTGTAATATGTAAATGGTGGAGGGTATTTCCACCTCAGACCGGATAGAGTACCTGGCGAAAACCACCACCTAACCCCAAGTCTTGGAAAACCCGAGTACCCGCAAAAAACACCATCTAACGTCAGGCCATTGGTAACTCTCTCATGTGTTTGGTTAGAAAGGCAAGTATGAGCTAATCATGTTGTTACATATACTCATCTATTTAAGATGGAAAAATTCTATCTCTATGATTGTTTGCTACACTGCGAAGAACATTTTAAGAGCGTGATTTGCTGTGAAATGAAACTAAAGATTCACTCAATAGGTGGCATACCTTGTATTGTAACGACTGTAGTCCAAAGCATAAGGACGCAAAGATTTTGGAAAACCTCTCTCAACCCTCTCATGTTGGTATTTATCGGATAGCTCTCACTGAGTGCTCTCAGATGAGTACCCGTGTGCCAGGGTTTCAGGCTTTTTGCACCATTTTGTATTGACCAAATTGGTTTTAAAACGTTTTGAACAAGTAGATAAATGATATGTAATGGCCAAATTATATGTAGATTATCTTCCACCAAGATTAACCAAACTAGAATGAATGCAATTGGCATACGTTATGCTGTTCTTCTCTTTTTCGAAAATATATATTACTAAACGAAGTAAGTTTGAATAATGATCAGAATTGATTATGAGTGATATCACACACGCACACTTTTGGTGTTTCCGTGAAAGATAGCGTCTGTTCTGCGCTCCGTCCTCGGCTTCCACTCAACACCAATTGCCTCAGCTGGCATCATCCAACACCCAAGTCTTCAGCCCTAACTTAAACCCAATAAAAGAAGAATAAAGTAACATCTATAGTCTGTTTGACTCGTTGCCAACAGTACCAGCACGCGAGATCGTACTGTTGACAATGGGCAAATTTTACAATGGGATCTAATGAGCAAAATCAACATTTGTTGAGACAAAAAGTATGTTTATACATACACGTAGTAGTGCCCCAAAGAGGTTTGGATGACAAAATCGAACGGCTGCCAAACTTGAGTCAGCCGGACCATACTAATGAGAATCGGTGAATATATCTTCGCTAATTGGCACACCTGTCATCACTCTTGATTTCAGACCCCAAATATGCTCTCTCCTGATTTGGAGAAATCTCCTGATTCACAAGTGATTTCCTGACTTTCAGAGATCATCCAAAATTAAAGTTAATATCATTAATATATTTGTATGGTTATCAATAAAAGGCCCACTTCCAAGCTAAACTACTAACATCATCCCTGGTGGCCAGGAGTGGAACTAAACAAAAAGCTGCGACAGAGGCCCCACCAGCGAATCTCGTGCAATCATGTCCTGATTTAGAATGGTTGAATGTTGACATGTATGAATCGTTGACCCCCAGATTGAAGATAAATGATTTCGCATCGTTTTTTCTGGTGTTTGTCGTAGCACTGAGGAAACGGTTACATTGATGATACTTCATATTTTGCATTAAATAGATGTATTTATCTTCCGCATAATAATAATGATAATAATAATGATAATAATAATAATAATAATAATAATAATAATAATAATAATAATAAAAAAAAAATAATAATAATAATGATAATAATAATTGGAATTTATATAGCGCCATTTCCATTCATAAAATGTTCAAAAGCGCTGCACATTGTCATAGTTTGAGTCATAGTCAACGACGCCTCAATGGGCGAGCCTGAAAAAGTGTGTTTTGAGACACTTCTTGAAGGCCTGACACGATGTAGAATCCTTCAGTTGTAGGGGAAGCGTATTCCATAATCTCGGTGCACTAATGGAGAAAGCGCGATCTCCAAATTTGAGTCTAGTCCGAGGCTCATCCAGAAGGCCCTTTTTCTTCGAATTCTGATCGTAGATGGCGTCCGGGTTTATAAGGCACGAGCAGCTCCTTGATGTACTTAGGTGCAAGTCCGTTTAGCGCTTTGTATACCAGCAGTAGGACCTTAAATTGGATGCGGCATACCTGTCCTCTCTCCTGATATGAGCAGTACTCTCCTGATATCAGACGCCATATTAGCTGTCTCCTAATGAGACTTCTGATATGAAATAATATACAGATGAGCTCATGATATGCTGATTTGATGAAATACCTTACTAACCATTTCACAGGTAAATATTCAAATTGCTCTCTATTCTACTATTCTATTAGTGTGTGTACCAATTGATTCAACTCAGCCCCCTTTACAACGTGAGACTTTAAATATAATGATTGCAATGATGCAATCATTTAACCAGTCAGGTACTGTATGAGATAAAAGTATGGCGTGCAGACAGGAAGTATGACCCCTGTTAAGGAAATTGCAACTTGATAGACTTAATCCTCAATTATTCTTGCCAGGATGGAAAGACAAACAGTTGACTTAGAAAGAGGGAAGCATTAAAGACTCACATAGTTTGGTTGAGAATCACGTTTGCTCTTAACTTAGAAGAGAAAAGGGAAGTTTTACCCCTAGCATCATCAAATGACTGTCAGAGAAAAGATCACCACTTCAATTATCTTTGAAATTAGGAGCACGCAGGGGGAGACCTTTGTCGACAACAAAAAATCACACAAATTATCTAAACAGGAATGTTCGATATACGTTATATTCTTTTCACATACTTGTTTGGTAAGACAGTACATCACAAGATAATCCTTTGGGTAAATTAGCAACATGCCCCCCTGGTGGCCAGGAAATAAACTAAAGAAAATTAGCGGGGAATCTCCTGATATTGGGTGGCTATAGAATGACAGGTATGCCTCCGATTGCAATTACAGCCACGGGTTACAGCCACCAAGCAAACATACATACATACACACATACATACATACATACATACATACATACATACATACATGCATGCATGCATGTATACATACATACATACATACATACATGCATACATGCATGCATGTATAAATACATACATACATACATACATGCATGCATGCATACATACATACATACATACATACATATATACATACATACATACATACATACATACATACATACATACATGGACAAACTAGCTCAGTTGGTTAGGTCTCGGGCTAGTGATCAGTAGGTCGCTGGTTCAATTCCCGGCCGGGGCACTTTGGTCTGTCCTTGGGCAAGACACTTTATTCCACATTGCCTCAGTCAACCCAGCTGAAAAATGGGTACTTTAGCATTAATAAGGCAGTGCTTAGAGCTTGTGTGCTATATGCTGCCGACTGCTCTGAAATATCCCTCATGGGATTGAAATGGTTCTGCTAGGGAAGGAAGGTCGTGTGAACATTTCGGTGGATACAAGACTATAAACGAATACCTTTCCATACATGCATCCATGCATACATACATCTATGGACAGAAATGGTTGAGTAAAAGGAGGATATCTTTAATATGTGTGCAATGTCCTTATGTGGAACGAACCAAATAGTGTAAGTACATGTACCTATGTATGTACGAACATACATGCATACATGCTTGCATGCATGCATGTATGTATGTATATACATACATACATACATACATTTTGTTTGTTTGTTTGTTTGTTTTGGATCCGTAACCGCATTTGTCCACACATACATACATGCATGCATCTGTGCATACTTACAATACATACCTACCTACCTCCATTCATACATGCATACATACATATATATATATATATATATATATATATATATATATATATATATATATATATATATATATATATATATATACATACATACATACATATATATTAATTTACATACACGCATGCATTCCTTTATAAAAATGTTTTCTATATGATTGTCTGCTGTTTGGATTGAATGTAGCCATAGGCCGATGGCTTAACTAAATTCCCTATGCAAAGTTCAGTCCGAATGAATATTTGCCAAATGAAACATTAACTGTCGGCCATATTGACAATCCTCTCTATTGCACATATGATGGATTGACTGTGATTGACTTTTTGATACTAAAACTATTCAATCTTGCTAAACCCACTAATGGGCTAATTTACTGGAAGAGAATTTTACGCGTTTGCGCTAATTATACACAGATAGCATGGCTCAATAAGCTTTTATTGAATCCCTGGTGGAATATCGATATCAATATTAATGCCCTGTTAAGTCAGCGTATTGGGTTTATCTTACTTTAACGTACCTAGGCTATATATATATATATATATATATATATATATATATATATATATATATATATATATATATATATATATATATATATATATATATATATAAAAATATATATATATATATATATATATATATATTTATATATATATATATATATGTATATATATATATATATATATATATATATATATATATATATATATATATACATACATACATTCATACATAAATACATACATACATACATACATACATACATACATACATACATACATACATACATACATACATACATACATACATACATACATACATACATACATACATACATACATACATACATACATACATACATACATACATACATACATATATATATATATATATATATATATATATATATATATATATATATATATATATATATATATATATATACAGTGGAACCTGTCTACATTGAACACCCACGGGAAATTTGCTATATCTTAAACCAATGATTGCAATAAATATTCAGATATCCTCAAATAAATACTCCTGCCCTTAAAAAAGTTAACTATTCAATGCTGCCCAGTTAGATTTTACGCTGATTTATGTGTAATGAGTGTTTTAATATGGACAGAAAATAAACCATTTATCAACAGTACTCTCAGTAATATCTCTCTATAAGTAACTGGTAATGTCCCAGTTAGATGTTTATATGGATGTTAGCCTAAGCTTCCACTCCGGATCCGTGGCATTATTTCCTTAGATGTTTACTTTGATGCCCAGTTTAGTTACCACTCCAGGGTTCCATCTCTTCAGATATTTCCCTTGATATCCGACCTATTGGTTCTATATCCCCCAATGCTTATTTTGATGTGCGACTTAGCTTTCACTCTCTGGTTCGGTCTCAGGAAATGTATCCTTTGATGGCAGACTTAGCTTTCACTCTCTGGTTCGGTCTCAGGAAATGTATCCTTCGATGGCAGACTTAGCTTTCACTCTCTGGTTCGGTCTCATGATATGTATCCTTTGATGGCAGACTTAGCTTTCACTCTTTGGTTCTATCTCTGGAAATGTATCCTTTGATTAATTGCAGACTTAGCTTTGACTCTCTGTTCTATCTCCGGAAATGTTTCCTTTGATGGCAGACTTAACTGAACCTCAGAATAGCAAGTTCGTAGTAAAGACAAAATTGGATTGCGATGCCACAAAGTTAACGACATGTAAAGGCGTATTGATAGAATTTCTATTGTTCATTTATTTGAAAAGGCATTAGATTAATAGATCAAAAACAAATTTTCAGCTACTAGTATCTTGGCGCTCTTTGTCGGGTTCTAACGACATTTGGTGGATGTCGAGTCGTTTGGGAGTAGTTAGACAACAGGCGCCATATTTGATTTGGATATTTACCGGCTCGCATGACGAAGGTAGGTCATAATCAGTTTGGGGCCGTATGTAAATATGTGGGGTCATTGATAAAAGTGGCTTGGTGGTACTTAACAAAGATTTACTCCGATTGTCAGTCACGTAATGACAAGAATGACTCGGAATGCTAGGAACGATCCCAAATAGGGTTACGGGATTTCATCAATAAAGTTCTCTTTTCACATAATAGCGTACTACACTAGTCGCAATGGCCTCATTGATAGCACACTCGCCTCCCTATCCAAGGGTCGCGGTTCGGCTTCATCTACCCGCAGTATATTTTTCTCCACCTGCCCAGTGCTTCGTGTGGCAAATATTTCCTACTCAAAATAACGGTGCCTTTATTTCTATTATTTTTTTTACTTTACTTTACTAAAATGAATTGTTGGTCAAAACCGCTGATCCCAGAAATGACGTCTGCCTCAATTGCCGTTCCCTTTAAGGGCGGATGACTTTATGTTGGGCCTTGACTAAAAACGATCTTTTATCTTTGATTTATAATAAACATTTCCACAGTTGTGAAGTTGGGAATTTTTTCGAAAAAATCTATAGTTTAATGGATGCAAGTAATGCCTAGCCTTCATATAAAAATTGAGATGTGTGAAGTTTAATGGTTGTAAGTATTAATTTATATCTGTTGATGAAGGACACTTGCATGCACACTTGCTGCACATGACTATTACTTTAGATGACCAAACACAAGTGGATTCGAAACCAGCCGGAACATGCTAGCCTCAGCTAGTGTCAACTAATAGCCGCTAATAGGCCAGAAATTGGTGCTCTGGGCACCCCCAGCTGGTGGTGGAGATACGGCCTATGTTCTTTTGGTCCCTAACCAGCCTCGGGTTCGACCTGGGCCTTGTTCAGCACCATAAACGTTGATCAACGTTGATCCAACGTATTCCGTTCAGATCGTCATCGCAAGTAAACGTTGGAACCGTTCAGATTCCGTTTTCCCACCACGTTGATCAACCTTGATGGTCCTGAACGAGGCCTAGTCGAACCCGAGTCTGGTAAGGGACTAAAGAAACGTAGCCTAGGTTTCTCAGTAATGTAACCGATGCGTGAGCCCTGATTGGTCCTTGTTCCCACGTGAGCCCTCGCTGATGGCTTATCTGGTACTCCTGGCATGAGTCCAGCACTTAACTATAGGGCATATAGTAATTGGTTTCTCGCTACATATCCATTCTTTATTTCATCCAAGCTAATGAAGCTATTACTTTATGCAACTCCCACCCATCTACCTTCTATCTGCCCTTTCACACGTCCCCACGTGCTGATCAGTGCCCTATCCATGCACCTTTCACCTGTACTTTGGGCTTGGATCCGTGCGCCCGCCACTCACTTTTTGGACGCACAGATCCTTACTACACTGACACTTTCTACTCCTCCTGCGGCCTTTAGCGCCTTGCCGCAACACTTGCCTTCCCCCTTCTCTGTAATTGTACTGTCCTCCCAGTACCTCTTTCAACGGGGCCCTATCTGGTTCTAACCCCGGAAATGTTTCCTTTGATGGCAGACTTAGCTTTCACTTTCTGGTTCTATCTCCGGAAATGATTCCTTTGATGGCAGACTTAGCTTTCACTCTCTGGTTCTGTCTCCGCAAATGTATCCTTTGATGCCAGACTTAGCTTTCACTCTCTGGTTCTATCTTCAATAATGTATCCTTTGATGGCAGACTTAGCTTTCACTCTCTGGTTCTGTCTCCGGAAATGTTTCCTTTGATGGCACACTTAGCTTTCACTCTCTGGTTCTATCTTCAGTAATGTTTCCTTTGATGGCAGACTTAGCTTTCACTCTCTGGTTCTATCTTCAATAATGTTTCCTTTGATGGCAGACTTAGCTTTCACTCTCTGGTTCTGTCTCTGGAAATGTATCCTTTGATGGCAGACTTAGCTTTCACTCTCTGGTTCTGTCTCCAGAAATGTTTCCTTTGATGGCAGACTTGGCGTTCACTCTCTGGTTCTATCTTCAATAATGTATCCTTTGATGGCAGCCTTAGCTTTCACTCCCTGGTTCTATCTCCGGAAATGTATCCTTTGATGGCACACTTAGCTTTCACTCTCTGGTTCTATCTCCGGAAATGTATCCTTTGATGGCAGACTAAGCTTTCACTCCCTGGTTCTATCTCCGGAAATGTATCCTTTGATGGCACACTTAGCTTTCACTCTCTGGTTCTATCTCCGGAAATGTATCCTTTGATTGCAGACGTAGCTTTCACTCTCTGGTTCTATCGCCTGAAATGTTTTCTTTGGTGGCAGACTTAGCTTTCACTCTCTGTTTTATCTCCGGAAATGATTCCTTTGATGGCACACTTAGCTTTCACTCTCTGGTTCTATCACCGGATATGTATCCTTTGGTGGCAGACTAAGCTTTCACTCTCTGGTTCTATCTCCAGAAATGTTTTCTTTGGTGGCAGACTTAGCTTTCACTCTCTGTTTTTATCTCCGGAAATGTATCCTTTGATGGCAGACTTAGCTTTCACTCTCTGTTCTATCTCCGGAAATGTATCCTTTGATGGCAGACTTAGCTTTGACTCTCTGGTTCTGTCTCCGGAAATGTATCCTTTGATGGCAGACTTAGCTTTGACTCTCTGGTTCTATCACCGGATATGTATCCTTTGATGGCAGACTTAGCTTTCACTCTCTGGTTCTATCACCGGAAATATATCCTTTGATGGCAGACTTAGCTTTCACTCTCTGGTTCTATCACCGGAAATATATCCTTTGATGGCAGACTTAGCTTTCACTCTCTGTTCGATCTCCGGAAATGTATCCTTTGATGGCAGACCTAGCTTTCACTCTCTGGTTCTATCTCCAGAAATGTATCCTTTGATGGCAGACTTAGCTTTCACTCTCTGTTCTATCTCCAGAAATGTATCCTTTGATGGCAGACTTAGCTTTCACTCTCTGGTTCTGTCTCCGGAAATGTATCCTTTGATGGCAGACTTAGCTTTCACTCTCTGTTCTATCTCCGGAAATGTATCCTTTGATGGCAGACTTAGCTTTCACTCTCTGGTTCTATCTCCGGAAATGTATCCTTTGATGGCAGACTTAGCTTTCACTCTCTGCTTCTGTCTCCGGAAATGCATCCTTTAAATGCAGACTTAGCTTTGACCCTCTGGTTCTATCTACGGAAAAATATCCTTTGATGGCAGACTTAGCTTTCACTCGCTGGTTCTGTCTCTGGAAATTCATCCTTTAAATGCAGACTTAGCTTTGGCTCTCCGGTTCTGCCTCCAGAAATGCATCTTTTAAATGCAGACTTAGCTTTCACTCTCTGGTTCCATCTCCGGAACTGTATGATTTGATGGCAGACTTAGCCTCCACTCTCTGGTTTTATCTCTCAAGATATTTCCCCTGATATCCGACTTAGTCTTCCCTCTTTGGTTCTATCTTTCTGTAATAGCAACTATAAACCAGTGTGCACTTGCACAAGCATATCTGTAGTAACATGCAAGTTCGCAGATGTTTCATTTGATGTCTGATTTTGCGTCCACTCTCTGGTTCTATCTCTTGGGATGTTCACTTCTATATCTCACTTAGCTTCTACGCTCTGGACTTTCTATCATTCATGTTATTTCAGTCGAAGTGCGACTTAGCATCAACTTTCCACTCCCAATATTTCTTAAAAATATTTCCACCGATGTCGGATATGCCTTCCCGGTATGCCTTCCACTCCCTGGGATTATTTCCATGCTATATCTCTTTTGAAGAGTTCACATGTTTTTTTATTCGGAGGAGAGGGGCAGCAAGATCCGTCTCTCAGTCCCAATTATCCTGTGAATGATATCAATCCGGTGAGCTCACAGTTAATGGATGGGACCTTAATCAAGTCCTAACACACACCCATCCCTTTCTCATTTCTCAAGAGGCTGACACACGCTACACGAAAGCTAAATCAACCAAATCATCCAAATGTGTTTATTTTCAGCACGATTTCTTTAGGAGATGGGTATAAAGATTATCTTCTCCCTCAAAAAGTAAATCGTTTTACATGTTTGCCTGACCATCAGAATGTCTTTGCACTTCAGTGTCCAGATTGTACATTATCTTGACATTCACATTCCGTTGAATAAATATTCCGGTTCTAGTGAATAAAGACAGCTCCACGCATCTGTTTTCAAGATGGCTGATGGCTGGGCGGTCGTTGTTTGCCATGTGATTGTCAGCATATTGAGGAGCCTAAGTGACGCTCAGTGAATGGAATACTGATTCGAATACAATTGATTTATTGGAAGTGCTTCCTCTTGAGGTACTTGGAGCTGTGGGACTAGGGTGTAAGAGCTTCTTAGAGATTACCATGGGAATCAGCAGCACCTCTTGTCCTTAACCAAGCCCTAGTATTATCCAGAGTTTTTCGGAACTAGGGTTGGATGCCATGTGTCGGCAGTAGAATGGGTGTAGTAGGGGGGGGGGGGGGGGGGGGGGGGGGGGGAGGTTGACTGTAACGTGTTCGTGTTCGGCGTTCATTTACACTACAGGTCTGTAGTGTAAATGAACGCCCGCTACGCGTCGCCACCGTCGTGTATTATAATATTATAATTACTTGTGACGTCATCAAAACTGTAAAATCGCTAATTTCACTGATTTAAAAAAGGTTATTTAATTTTCTAAAAGTGTATTCTTAGTACAATTAGTCCATTGAATGTATCCATGCTGTTTGACCAAAACAGAGTGGACGCTATTATACATAACTGGAAGAACCAAGTTTTCAGTAATGAAACAATCCCAGGCGTTCCACAAAGGCATTCGACGTGTTTGAAGACGCCTATCGGCGGGTTCCGGAACCTCGCGTCTAGACACATACTGTACCCAGAACAGTTCCTGGATGCGTTGAAAAGTAGTCCGATAATTTCATGGAATCTCATTCGGATGGAAACATAGTTGTTGAAATAGTTGCATGAGAAACGTTAATGAGATCACTATCAGCAACTCTGCATCAAATAGTTGTAAAATAATTCCTGATTCCCAAGTTATTGTTAACCCTTTCAATGCTATGGCTACTTTCGCCCAAAGCACATGGACATAACGATCTTTGAAAACTATCCACGCCCTGTCATGTCGGTATCCATTGGAAAGCTCTCGCTGATTACTCTCAGATGGTTCCAGGGTTCCAGTCATTTTTCATGGTTTTTGCATCAATTTGAATTGGCAAAATTAATCACCAGCAGTATAAGGGTTAACGTACCAACGATCCAGGCGACAATATCTAAAGAAACTCTTGAAGCATGGGTGTGCTAAACGCTTAAGCCAAAGTCTTGTCCTCCAGAGACAAACGTTTGCTTCATGATAGCTTAAAGCGCAGTTCTTTCCCAGATCAGGATAGAGAATGAAGTCTGTGACGTTCAATCCCAAACCAAGTATTTGTATATTTTACTTTTTCTGCCATTAATCTTGATTTAACAATAGTTGATGTTGGAGGAAATTGATTTAAAATCAGAAACATTAAGTTGAACAGTAACATATTATTTAACAAACCCGAACTATATATTGTTGATATTTCATACGGCAGCAGGATTCGAATTCTAAAGCTTTACAAGTAGCTTTGAGACATAGCTCGCAGAGATGTTGGGTGTGTGCTTGACTTCACAATCCTGAGGACTCACCCTCCAGAAGGGACGATGCATACTGTAAATCACTTAAGTATAGCGGGAACAATAAGATAGCGATAATAGCGCTCTGCCCATATGCGCTATTTTAAAATTCCCGTCTTTATTAAAATCTTAATTGAACTTGTTGCTGCTGTTCCCGCTTACCGCTATACCTAGATCACGCTATCCAGGGCGGTATCGTAATTGCGCTATTTAATGTTCACGCCATATTTAAGTGATTTACAGTATTTCCCGCTGTTCTAAACACATTACTCCTTCCCATGCCCATCAACTTCGAATTAACCACGGATTCCAGGACGATCCCTGACCAGCTTTTCAGCATGTTTTCTAATCGATGTCCTGTCCGGGACTTATGTCTGATTCCCTATCCAGTGGCTACGACTTAACGAATGGATTTGCGGCTAACTGTACACAGAGCAATTGATCTCTCCCCTGATGGGAAAAGCATTTCCTGGACTGACAAGAAAAATGTCTAACGCGTGGATAAAACACAAATGAATTGGTTCTATCTTAGATGAATAAAATAATGGATATGTAGCGAGAGACCAATTACAGCTTACGCTATGGTGAAGACCGCGCCATCCCAGTGGTCTCGAATCTGGCCTCAATTTGACGTGACTAGGAGACAGACCAATGGGGGCTCTCGTATCGTTTACATTTCAGAGAAAGATGCGCACCAACATACTCAGAACGTAACATTTGGTCCATTCGCCGCAGACTGATTGTCTAGGTTGGCCCGCTGGTTTGATATCCACTTGCTTTTATTCATCTAAGGTTCTATGAATGCCTGTATTTGTCCTTCTATCCACAGCACACTTAGGAGCTGCCACGATGACCATGCGGTTGTACGCACGGGACACTAGATGCTCAGGTTTTACCAACTACAGTGCGGACACTTAATTCCTGCATTAAAATGCGTGGGCAACCCAGGCATAATAAACGACCGCACGCCCAATTGTCATCCATTTTCCTGGGCATACATGCATAGGTAACCGTACACTGTATGCTCAGGTTTTACCAACTACAGTGCCGACATTTAATTCCTGCACTAAATACGTGAGCAACCCGGGCATAATATATGACCGCACGCCCAATTGTCATCCAGTTTCCTGGGCATACATGCATATAGATACGTGGGTGATTGATGTGTCTAGCTTATATTTTTGACATGCTATTTATGGCTGTTTGTACAACCAGGCACTGGTAGACGTCCGGACGACTGGTGCAGGAATTAAATGTCGGTACTGTACATACTGTGCAAGGTTCCAGTCCATCTTGAGGCATTCATGCTTGTACAGGGCGTCCCCCCAAAAATGCAATCCTCCCCTTTTCTCATTATTTTTTCAAACAAGCTTAAAGTGTAACTCCACCTTCAAAATTAAAAAAGATATGTTGTAGAGCTCAATCGCACCTTTCATAGGATACCTTGATTACAATTGTACTCAGCAGATAAACTGAGATAATACCACTTAAAGGTAACTTTATGGGGGCTGCCATGTTTGCTCAGAGGGAACCTAATTAGTGATGTTAATTAGATGCGTGTGATGTCATGCTGTGACTTCCTGTAATACCACAGGAGGGAGTGAGGGAGCTTAGGGGCTAGCTCTAGTGGCCAGGGTCTGACACTTAGTTTCAACCAAATGCGATCTTCCATTCCAAAGTTGTGAGGCAAAGTTTGACAGAATATATCATTTCACTCCAACGCAATGTAAAACCTATGGTGAAGATTGGTTTTGAGTGTCCAGCTAGAGCCGCATGCTAAAAATAGCAGCCTCACTTGCTTTCTCAATATGCAGCCATGCATTGGAAATTCACCTTGTGTTGGAGTGAAATGATAGAGGGGTTAAACTTTGCCTCACAGCTTTGTCATGGTGATCGGATTTGCTTGAAACTGCAACAGGTTATCTCTAAGATACCATTCTCTCAAACCATGAAGTCATTTTTGATGTTACTTAAGCTATTTTGAAGAAATAATGGTTAAAGTGGAGGATTGCATATTTTTGGGGACGCCCTGTAGCAGGTAAAACATTCTGCCTAACATAGTAATATCTCTTTGAACTCCATATAATGAATAACATATTTCAAGGAAAAATGTTGATCAAAACCCAAACCAAATTAATCATAGTCCACGAATACATGAGCAATTATTTATTTCTTGTGTAAGGAGCTTAAAGATTTACGGCCTTTTGTCGATGAAAATGAATGAGAAATTTATGACGTAGGGGAGTGGGTACTGCCAACGGAAGAGAGAACGCTCGTGGACACAAGAAGCTTCCTGGTAGCGAGTCGCTAGATGAGGGTAGGTACAGGACAGGTAATTAATTCCTGCACCAGTCTACCGGTCGCCTGCTAGCAACTAGTAGATGCTAGTGAGGTTGCCCTGGCCTGCCCGGCGAAATGATGAGGCACACGTATCTATCACTGCATAGCTGCTTATGTAGACAATATTTAAGCCGTAACTACACAGGAGTGTAGCCTTTTCCATGCCCAGGTACCCCAGTGGCAGTCGGTCATGCGGTCGTGTAAACGTCGTTAAAATGTCGTTACTTTATACACCAGTGGTGCAATCCTCCTACAGATCACAAAACCACCTTGATCACTAACTCTATTGATTTCACATGAGTGGCATGCATTATCCACTCAGTTAGTATGTATGTATGTATTTACAAAATACATCAGCTTTACAAAAGAGCGTCACTAGGTACCGGAGGCGGAGAAGCAAGCAAAAAGAAGGGGGGGGGGGGGGGGGCAGAGGGGTTGTTTACCAGTGTTCCCATTCGCTCCTTCAGCAACCCTTTAATACATATTGTATACAGCGCTAATGGATATCCCGGTAAAACGGCCCCGGGAACTTTATTGAGGCCCCCCGACGGTTGCAGCATTTTATGAAAAAGAAACAGGATTTAAAGAAGACGCAAGGTGTCATCATCCAAATGTAAAACCAATGACAAAGACACATGCAAAGGCCTTCGAAGCGAGTCCCTAATAACCATCCCTTGGGTAAAGCTACTTTCCCACTGAAGAACTCAGACAATATTTTGACAAGAACACCAAATTCTGGTGTTCTTGGAATAATTCCTAGCATAGTTGTGCTACAGGCCTAGGAAGTTGATATGAGCTACTTAGGATTGTTCTATGTTGCTCTTGATACGTTTTGAAATGTCGTATAAAATATATATTCTTAACTTATTCTCAAGATATTATCAGGACATTCATAAGACAGTTCTTAACAATTTCGCAATACGGTATTAACTTGTTCTTGCCCATTTTCGAGGTGCACTAATTGGCCACGACTTCCAGCCAAATCCACTACCAATGAGTGAATTTT
>OZ012696.1:19211445-19311445 GCA_963942565.1 Maea johnstoni
TCTAGCTGATCTCCGCTCTGTTTCCATTCTTCTAGCTCTCTACCGTTAATCCTCAACTGCACTTCTTGATCACTTCTACTAGACTCACGTAATCCTGCTCTAACCTAATTTCCCGCCCTTGTCCCTCAATCGCATGCGCGGCAGTAGATGGCAAAGCTGCACGAGTGCTACGTCAAAGAGTACTCGCTCTTACCAGTTACAATGTTACAATCGGCTATACTAGACTCAGCGAAGGCTGAGACCCAGTTTACAATAATGCTAGTGACGGAACGTGACCCGTTTCTTAGCCCTGGGGTCAATCCGTCACAATAATAAAAATATAAAATACATAGTATTCCTTTCAAAAGCATTGTTCTGTCCGGTCGATTCAGGAGTTTCAGAATGTATGCAACCTGATACCCGTTTTTCTTGTGGTCAAGATCATGGACATGGCTGACGTTTCCACCCAGCACAAGCTTAAGGTGGATGCCTGCCTGCTTGGGTATAGGGCTACAGGCAGGGACCAATTCTATGCACATGAATGTCCCACTACAACGTAGCCACCAATAGTCCACTCAGGATAGTTTTGTCGTTGACTTGCCTTGACCGTCTGGTTGAGGGAAAGGCCAGGATTCAACATTAACGCTGTGCTGGGAATAGCGAATCACTGGTGAAGGTAAGCAGGGCTCCCACATACACGATTTCTAACAAGACTTCAACAAGACTAACAAACATGCATTGAAGTGTGAAGAACAAGTAGCTGTCTTGTGGTCAGAAATCACTGAACCCTATACGCGATTGCATTGAGAATGCAACTCGATTATTTAGACGGCAACAAGAATGTAAAAATGATTGAAATGTTCTTAAAAGGACTGCATTATGATTCAGTTTAATGAGAAACTACTGTAAAACGACAATATTGAGAATATAAATGATACAACACGAGTGCTATATATCTAAACGTGTTAAAAACTGCTTCTTGTAGTCAAACGATTGCTTTGAGATGGTAGGGCGTGTGCAGTACGATTGAAATGTTGTTTTACATACGTGCGCCTCTCCCAATGAGAAATGTGAGATTTTTGATGGAGCTATAACAATGTATTCAACGTACAACTTTAAGCGTTGTGGAGTATTTTTGACATGAATCACTTCATTTACAGCCAGACGATGAGTTCATTTTGTGTTGTTTTCTTTTTTATGGCCACTCCCAGCAAACACAAAGCATATGTGCTATGTCTACAAAATATTTTACCCTATATCTGTGAAATGATACTGAAAATGTTTACTAATATTAAAACGTTCGATCTGAAAATCAATGCCACAATATTTTTTATAACATCTGAATTTTTATTTTCACAGCATTTTGAAGTACAATATTTCAAAAATATTCATCAAATATTTTTACATTATGATTGAAAGATATTCATCAACATTAAAAGGTTCGGCCTGATAATCATTACCATAACAATTCTTATGACATCTTAATTATTTTCACAATACGTTAAATATATATTTATACGATTTTGTTTAGATTATTTATCAACTATTTCTATGACTTCCTCGCTGATACATACTGGGATTTCATGCTTTTTAAGACACCTACATTTTAAAATCAAAGCCTTTGTAAATGTTTAAAGCTAATGTTTATCAATAAGTATTTATCTAATTTTAGCATGAAATGTTGCTTTTTCAGAGAATTTCATGACCAATGGTTGCTAACAATTGTAGAATAAAAAATAACATTTTTACTATAAGGACACTATTATTGAACTGTTGCAGTTGTTTTTACATTCCGGTATTATTAGGTGGCAATATCATAGGGCATCCTTTAATGATATTTTTGAAATATTTTATAAGATTTTTTTGTTGTACTTGGTATTTTTATGATGCTTTCGTGTAATTTAAGGACTGTTTTATAGTAATGATGCAGGAATGGTTTCATTCCACTGCATTGAACAGCGGTAGACAGGGTTTCTGATCCCTGCTCCACTTCGCTGCATTGTTGCGAGCTACCATTCTCCCTTGGCGTAGTTCCACTTGATGACGCTAGGGGAAAGCAGCCGGTTTCCCGCCACCAGACATCACGTGGGCTCTTCCTGCCATTCAGCCTTGTTGCCCAAGCTCAGCTGCGAGCACGTCGACACACACGGCTTCTCAAGACCGGATTTACACTGCCGCCAGTTTTGAGCTTTTTGTGTGTTCAAAAGTGACTCAGGTTGGATACGTTTATAGTCTGCAACGATGGGGCGCTACTGCAAGACTTGCCAAACGAGTCACGAGAAGCCTACAGGAAAACACTGCAGGAAAATCACCCAAGATCAAGTGGGCGATAATCAAGAATCTGGCATGTCAACAGCAGAAAAGACATTGGAACTGCTGACTGCCTTGACTGACAGGGTCCACAGTATGGAGATACGTATGGGGACTATGGAGCGGTCCAACACAAATACAGATAATACATCAGACCCTGGTGAACAGGAGAGTGAGCAGGATGACGTTCAGGCCCCCCAACATACACCCCAATCTGTACGCAATGATAGGGCAACAATGGACACTGTGGCAGAAAGACAGGCTGAATGGGGCCTGACAAGCGAGGACTGGCAAGGTCCAGGGTCCCCAATGATTCCGTGGCGGCAAGGGACCAAGAAATCGGGCGCTGTAATAAAAGGTAATGACAATGTTAAAACCAGAATCGATTGGCCCCATTTCTATATCCGTCAGGGCCCCCGCAGGACCATGCCAACCTACGAGGAGCTGTCTAGCACTGAATTCGCTCTGGGTTTCTTGCGAATGATCAGGGATCCGGGCTCTCAAATGGATACACCTAGGATGCTAGACGTACTAGCCGAGGTCCTAGAGGATACTGTTGATTTCGGGTGGGAAAACGCCCGTAACTACTATCTGTTGGTCGGACAGGATGTTGAGCAAAGTAGGATGACTTGGAACGACAAACAACGCATGATGCAGCTACGCATGACACATTCGCGCGTGGTACTGCCCCCTAATGACAGTCCCAAGCAAAAAGGGGCTGGTGCGGTCAAAGCCAAATGTTGCGCTCCCTTTCAACGAGGCACGTGCGACAAGGAGGGGGATCACGGCGCGTTTAAGCATGCATGCGATTTCTGCTACAGGGTGAAATCCAAACTTTTCCCGCATGCTGAAATGGATTGCAAATCTAAGAAATTTGACATGTCAAAAAACGGACAGAGGGGGGACAGGGAGTAAGTCCCCCACAATACGTAAACGAGGGGCCAGAAGTGCGCAGATGTGGGGGTTCAGACAATAGCAACGTTTCTAGTGATTCACAACGGGATGGTACGCAGTTGAATTCCAAAATGCCACCTGGAGACGATCATGAGGATGGTATACATATTGACTATTCACGCAGTGAGGAGGGGGCCGATGGGGGCTCGCACATGGGCAACTCCGGACACATCAATGCCACTGGATTGGCGCCCGCTCCCAGCCTCTCTGCCTTACCCAAGTCTGGTCCAGACGCAGAGATCGGTCTCAGCCACTCTTCAGATAATCCAGCACAGGGGGGCGGGGGGCAGGGTTTATTTCATGCCCCTATCTACCATAGAGATCTATACAATGACGTCAGGGCGTCCGGGCAGTACAATTTCGCCCATTGTCGCAGGCGTGTGCCCAGTGGACTCAACATTCGTGCATGGCAGGAGTATCTCGAGGGATATGCCGATGAGAACTTAGTCCAGTTTCTGGAGTATGGCTGGCCTGTGGGGTTTGACAGGTCGAGTGATCTTTGTTCTGCGTCCACTAATCATGCTACTGCCATTCAATTTTCAGATCACATCCAATACTACATAGACACTGAATTACGGTACGGGGCCCTACTGGGCCCTTTTCTTGGTCCGCCCATTGAGTCCCTGCACATTAACCCCCTAATGACCCGGCCCAAGCGTGATTCCACCCACCGACGAGTGATTGTGGACCTGTCCTTCCCCCATGGACTTTCAGTTAATGACGGCGTTAGCGCCCTATACTATATTGACGGACCCATGACAATCACGTTGCCGACCGTCCACACCATGGAGCAGCGGATATTGGAGATGGGAAAGGGGGCCTTTATGTACAAGTCAGACTTGGCCAGGGGGTACCGCCAGCTACGCATAGATCCATACGACTGGGACCTCCTGGGGTTTTCACACGACGGGAGATACTACTTAGATGTTTGCCCCCCCTTTGGTCTCCGCAGTTCGGCCATGATGATGGTGAGGACCACGACGGCCATAGTCCACATTCACGCCTCTCAGGGACACACCTCCTTTGCATATATCGACGACTTTGGGGGTGCCGAGCGGGATTTTGACACAGCTGAGGGAGCCCTGGGGTCTCTACAGAAAATATTTGGGGACCTGGGTATAGAGGAGGCCGCCCACAAGGTCTGCCCCCCTGGCCAGGTCATGACCTGGTTGGGGATCGAGTTCAACACATTGCTCATGACTATGTCGCTGCCCCCTGGTAAGATAAAGGACATACGGGACACACTGGATGACTGGGACTCCGGACAGAGGGCTTCCCGCAGGGAGATACAGAGCCTATTCGGCCTATTGCAGTTCATAACAGCAGTGGCGCCCCCAGCCAGGCTCTTCACCAATCGTATATTGGAGGCGATTAGGGAGACAGAGCACGGCAGGACTACAACCTTGTCCTGGGGGTTCAGGAGGGACGTCCAGTTTTTCAGGGACCTCATGCCGGGGTTCAAAGGAGTAAAGATAATGGACAAGGTCGATCTCCCAGCCCAGGCCACGCTGGAGCTGGACGCCTGCCTTTCCGGGTGCGGCGCCATAGCGGGCAACCAGTTCTATGGCAGGGAGTTCCCGGGGGAGGTCAGGCGTCTCGACCACCCAATCGCCCACCTTGAGATGCTTAATATCGTGGTGGCAATCAAGCTCTGGCGCGAACAGTGGTCCGGCTACAGAGTCAGGATACACTGTGACAACCTGAACGCTGTGCTGGTCCTGCAGACGGGCAGGTCTAGGGACAGTTTCATGCAGGCCTGCGCGAGGGAGATCCACCTGCATACGGCCAGACATGACATCTCCCTGCTGCCTGTCCACTGCCCGGGCGTCACCATGACCAGGGCTGACGCCCTGTCCAGGGAGCACCTGGGCAGGCCTTACAGCACTAGGGTCGCCCAGGACCCAGAACTCAGGGACGCCCAACGTCTAGTCCCCAAGGACGAGTACTTCCAGCTGCACAGCACCCTCTAGACTTCCAGTTTGCAACGCCGCGCTTCCCCCTGTCAACCTCCTTAGCCCCGCTTTTTCCGTCCTTTTTAGCTTACCCCCTAACTCTCTTTCCCTCTCTTTCCAGATCTCGCTCGCTTGTCCACCATGGCCTACCACCGACATCAACACGCATTTCGACCTGGCACGGTCAGTAACAGACGCTCCCACTGGACCCTTTACATGGGTTTCTGCGCCACCTATGGCCTGATCGACGTACCAGTCTCACCTAGGGTACTAGTACTCTTCATAGAGTTCCTTCTGCGATCGTATCGAGCGCCACGTTCAGTGACCAACGTCCTGGCAGGAGTACGCAACCTCCACCTACAGCTAGGTGCACCAGTGGCCGCATTTGACCACTACACTGTCACCACCGCAGTCAGGGCTCTTCCCCTGACAGTCAGACACAGACCTTCACAAGCCCCCCCGGCAGATTTGAACATGCTGCAAGCTTTGGCCCTGGCTTCCCGGCAATTCGGCCTACAGGGTTTAGTATTTTTCACCCTGTGCACTGTCGCTTTTCACACCCTTGCACGTTTGTCCTCCCTGGTCCCACCCAGGCCTCCCTTCGATCCCTCCCGCTATCCCACCCACGCAGACCTTACCCCAAGTTTGCCAAGAATGCCCAGCGGGCAGATGAGGCTTACACAGTGCCACTTCTCCCTGCATCTGATCCCCTTGTTTGTCCCGTGCGTTCGTTAACCACTCTGACAAGCTCTTGCAAAATTTCTTCTCCAGCGGCCCCTTTGTTCCCGTGGCCCCCAGCAGCGGGTTCTGCTCACGCTCGGTCCCCCCCTTGCCTTACTGCACCCACGGCCAGGGCTTTCCTGAGGACAGTCCGGCGTGCAGCAGGCCTCCCCCCAGACGCAGTCACTTTCCATTCCTTTAGACGGGGAGGTTGCACTCTCGCAGCCAATAGGGGGGCCACATTGCCCGACCTGCAGGCCCTCGGACACTGGAGGAGTCAGGCCGTCCGGGAGTATTTCTCCCCTCTACCCTGCCAGCTTAGAGCGGCCAGACTGCTGACACAGTAACTTTCAACATCCGCTCCCGCTATTCTTTATCCCAACTTCCTTGGCCCAATAAACCTTTGGCCGTTCGCTAGCTTCACAGAACCCACCCTTTTTACCCCAGTACCCTTTCTTTCACACCACCACACCGTTACTCCCACTCCGCACTGCTCCGCCCTGCCGTGGTCCGTTCTCCGGCCATACCTGTACATATTTCACTGTTTGACCAGACACTGTAGCAGACACTGTAGACATGACCCTTGCCCTGAGACCCTGCATTCAGATACATTGTAGCGTTAACTGGACCCTCACCGGTCAGTACCCTTTTGGTCACTTTGATGCATTGTAGCGAACCCAATCCCAGCCGAGTTTGGCCACACAGTCCCCACCTTGACCACTGTCCAGTTGCCCAAGCTCGTTTGCTACAATGTATCTTCTTATGTTCCCTATTTGACACTTTTTCACATATTTTCGCTTGCCCCTTGTTCGGGCTTTCGATGTATTTGTTCCCTTACAAACCAGTTACCATTAAAATTGTTACCTCCCCACTGATACTGTCGTCCGCGTTGTTTAATGATGCAGGAATGGTTTCATTCCACTGCATTGAACAGCGGTAGACAGGGTTTCTGATCCCTGCTCCACTTCGCTGCATTGTTGCGAGCTACCATTCTCCCTTGGCGTAGTTCCACTTGATGACGCTAGGGGAAAGCAGCCGGTTTCCCGCCACCAGACATCACGTGGGCTCTTCCTGCCATTCAGCCTTGTTGCCCAAGCTCAGCTGCGAGCACGTCGACACACACGGCTTCTCAAGACCGGATTTACACTGCCGCCAGTTTTGAGCTTTCCCTCCCACCCGCCCTTTATCTTGCTTCCCAAGGCGCCCACCTGCCTCCTTTCTGTTTGACGTTCGCTAGCTTCACAGAACCCACCCTTTTTTACCCCAGTACCCTTTCTTTCACACCACCACACCGTTACTCCCACTCCGCACTGCTCCGCCCTGCTCCGCACTGCTCCGCCCTGCCGTGGTCCGTTCTCCGGCCATACCTGTACATATTTCACTGTTTGACCAGACACTGTAGCAGACACTGTAGACATGACCCTTGCCCTGAGACCCTGCATTCAGATACATTGTAGCGTTAACTGGACCCTCACCGGTCAGTACCCTTTTGGTCACTTTGATGCATTGTAGCGAACCCAATCCCAGCCGAGTTTGGCCACACAGTCCCCACCTTGACCACTGTCCAGTTGCCCAAGCTCGTTTGCTACAATGTATCTTCTTATGTTCCCTATTTGACACTTTTTCACATATTTTCGCTTGCCCCTTGTTCGGGCTTTCGATGTATTTGTTCCCTTACAAACCAGTTACCATTAAAATTGTTACCTCCCCACTGATACTGTCGTCCGCGTTGTTTAATGAGTGGATTTTGAGTTCTTGTCCGAGTTCTTGACAGTGGGAAACATGTACTAATTAGATCTATATTGCTGTTGTTTGAAGTGTGCGCTTCCTACAGTATGAACCAGGTAGTATGCCTCGATGGGAATCTATCTTATTAAAACAGCTACACCTCATTAACCGCTGTTTAATCTTCGCACTGATTAAAAGGCAGCTCAAAAGATGAATCCCTCTCGGCGTGTCTAAAATGAATGACGAGTACCATCGGTTACGTGCTTCGTTCCAACAAGCACCAATATGTTTGTGTATGTATGTATGTATGTATGTGTGTGAGGATTTTTGTATGTAAGTATTTCTGTATGTATGTATGTATGTATGCACCGTGATGTATGTATGTTTGTATGTATGGATGGATGGATGGATGTATGAATCTATGAATGTATGTTTTCATGCCCGTGTATGTATGTATGTTTGTATATTGTAGATTCCACTTACATATGGCTAATAGAAAGCGACGTAGGTAATATATTTCACCTATTCGGCGCAAACATGGAATGTTTTGGTCATTATCTTTGCAAGTTTGGTCATTGACTGCAATCATCTAATAGGAGACTGATATATTTTTACATCTTGATGCATAAGACAAAGTGAGTATTTTGGAGAGAACTTTGGAAGAATATTCCGACACAACTACATATCGGAAAAAAACTGTAAGTATGGTTAGCTCTCGGCTAGGGGTGCTATAAAGGAGAGATGGCTGGCTTAATTCCGATAAACTCTTGCGCGTAGTACTTCTATTTATACATTCACCGGAAACAGTAATTCCAAGTAATGATACGATTCTATTCGGATATCCAGGTGCAATTCGTTTGTTTCTGGGAAATAATATCGCTAATTTATACGTAACTATGGTATTAACAGGTGATCTAGTAGCAGTCGCAAAAGGAGCTGGCCATTTACTGTAGTGCTGGAATGCCAGTGGGGTAATGTATTATAATGCTACCTGTGTATGGGTCATGACTAATAGAACCTGCTCTTCTCGTCCTTTGTTAACCCATTGATTCTTACAGCAGCCAAAACAGCCACAAAACTTTGATGAAATCTTGCAGCTAAAAGCATAGTTAGGAAAACATATGATGGAGAAATGTTATTTAGAACATAACCAACAACTCTCCTTCAAATATTTTGTAAAATGATTCTCAATTCTAAAGTTATCGTCAAAAGTGTTTTAGGTCCAGACGACAATTTATGGAGGAACTCTTAAGTATTAATGAGTTAAATGTACGTGTAACGCCTATTGGAGTGTTTTCGGTTATTGCAGTCGAGTGCGCTGAGCTCACAGCCATTAAACGCGGAATGTTAGCAGTTCTTTATCATTAACACTATTTATTATCATTATTGCTATTATTATAATGACATATTCAATATATGCTTTTGTAATTTGTATTACAAGTCAATAAACATTTATATAGTTAACCTTCCAATGCTGAGGCTACTTTCTCCCAAAGCATTCGGACGCAAAGATATTTGAATTTTGAAAACCCTCTAAACCCTGTAATGTTGGTATTCCCTGAAAAGCTAGCGCCAATCACTAACAGATGAGTACCCATATACCAGGGTTTCAGTAAATTTTCCATCTTTTTTGCATTGCATCTTTTTTGTATTGGTCCAATTAGCCACCATCATCATAATGGTTATACATCATTGAGTGTAACAGGCAACTTAAGGCAACCCCGGCATTGAGAATCTTTTTCATGCGTGCTAGGCTGCATGATCTCTGCACGATCTCTTTTCGTATATATTAAAATGTTACAGATTGGCTCAAGAAACATCAAACATATGTCAAAAACCAGCAAAAGTAACAGCAACAACAACAACAAAACTAATCACATAAGCAAGAAAATTAGCAGAAACAACAATGACTACAACAATAATTACATTAACAACTACTATAACAGCAACAACAATAATAGCAATAACAATATTATATACAACAAACCAGCAAGAACAGCTGCAGAAAACCAAACGCAAGATAAAGAGGACAACAACAATAACAATAAAAACAACAACAGCAACAACAAAACACACAGCTACAACAACAACAACAACAACAACAACAACAGCAATAACACCGACATAAGTCAAAATACTAAGGAGAAGAAACAAAAACAACCACAACCACAACTAAACAACATCAGCAACAACAAAAACAATAACAACAACAGCAACAACAACAATAACAGCAACAGAAACAACAACAACAACAACAACAACAACAACAGTGCTACCACCGTTGGTTTGGACATCCCAAAGGAAATCAGTTGACCTGTGGGAAGCGTTTTGACTCCAAAGTTCTTTGTGTTGAGACTTACCTATATCCTGGTGGCAATCAGATTAGAGCAAACCTGAAAATACTCAAATGCCTTCCTTTAAAGAGGATTTCGTCGCTTGCAGCAACTTAGGAAGAATGTTGTAGGCATGCTGATGTAAGACATGCAAGCAAAATGTTGTTGCCACAAATACTAAGGTATAGTTCACATAATAAAATGATGACAATGAAATAAAGCGAAGAAGTACAATGTATTTTATTTCCTACTTTAGATAGGAACTCAGAAATAGGAATAATATCTTAAGGTATGGATTTCATATCCAATTGGATATTGTATACAACTCTTCTTCCTCATTTAGCGATTCATAGTCCACCTGAAACACCCTACCACGATGTATTAGCCCTTCAAATGCTAAGGTTACTTCCATCAAAAGCTCCAGGACGCAAAGATGTTTGAAAACCATCAAACCCTGTCTTGTTGGTATTCATTGGAATGCTTTTGCTGAGTACCCTTAGATGAGTATCCATTTGCTGGGGTTTCAGCCATTTTTCAAGTTTTTGTCATTTTTTGTATTGGCCATCAGCAGCATAAAGGTTAAGAGGTCTTTATTTCCCAGCCTTGATATACAATCCATATTTATCACTACATTCTTTATTCATAAAAATGGTGTCAGAATATTCTGGGCATGAACGCGTCAATGAAACCAGCACCAAAATTGCGCCAGAAGCCCCGTAGCAATAAGCAATATATTGATCGTGTCCGAATTATATCGGCCGCTCTACACAGATACGTGATGAATAGCAAAGCCGTCACTCACGGGAGCAGGTGACGGATCTACGCCACATTGTAAGATTACACCAAGTCGCTATATTATTTGTACAAGCATGGCTTTTGTAATAATATATTACAGCGAATAAACATACTACTACTACTACTACTACTACTGCTACTACTACTACTACTACTACTACTACTACTACTACTACTACTACTACTACAACAGCTACTACTGCTGCTGCTGCTGCTGCTGCTACTACTACTACTACTACTACTACTACTGCTACTACTGCTACTACTGCAACTACTACTACTACAACTACTACTACTACTACTACTACTACTACTACTACTACTACTACTACTACTACTACTACTACTACTACTGCACATAACATGCCCCGGTCTAGATCCGAACCCAGTCAGCAGTGAGAGACAGCGAACACTCAGTGGCAATATCTTCGACCACTCCGCTATTAGGACAGACCCCGCGGCAGTAAGAATTTCGAGAACTTAATCTGATTCATTCAATGTTTGAATCATACAAAAACGCAATGAGTGCTCAGAGAAAAATCTTCGGCAATGATGAAAAATAGCAAAATAATGGATATGATTATCAAAACCGACAAAGGGGTAACATTTTTAAAATAGGAGAAATCAAATACAATGTTTATGATTATATAAAAGTTTAAGAATTTGACTTCAAAGTTAGTTGCAAGAAAAATACGTTTTTGACATCTTTTGCAAAAGTATATGATGAAATTGTTGATATGTTCGGTAGTGTGATTGAGACTGTACTTGCATTGGCGTATGATATTATTTACCTTGTACTCTATGTAAAGATTATCTAAATGTTTTTGTTTCATGTTCTATGAAATAAAAAAAAACATCTTGTTGTAAACTTGTACAATTTGAATTAAATGAAAAAAAAGAGTGCGCACAGATGGGTAAGTTTCCACTATGCGCTTAGTTGCCCAACATGCACATGGCTGTCGAAATATTTCACTGTTTACTGACAGTCTCGCTTCACATTTTGTACATCCTGGAATGGGACTTAAGGCGTACCATAAGTGGGATGTGTACAATGTATAACGTGGATAATTCGTATTTAGTTATTTGAATGCTATGCTTTGTCGAATGTTACTGAGTATTGTATATTTCATGTTGTAATGACGTGAATTACAAACAAATAGATTATATAGATAGTACAATACCATGAAAATCTTCGCGCTTGCCTAACCGGAAATCAGACCCCGAATATTGACACTGACTTTGTGCAGCCGATGCATAAATCATAAAGGACTGCCTGTCTATGTTTTTGCCGAAACATGTTATAACATTATTTTTACGGTTGCAAATATTTGCTCTTTATTGTTGACACAATTTCCAGGTACCTAAGGGATCGGATATTACTATCTAAACAAGTAATAAGCAAACAGGTAAACCCGGTACTGGATATTTCAATCCATTTCAATTCATTGGCAGTTTGGCAATAAACGTTTCATAATCATATTTTTTCACTGCAACGAGAGAGGTATCAATGTCACAGTAATACATATAGGAAAATGGAATCTTCCTGATGGAAGAACATCTCGGACGTGGATAATTTTATACATTTTATAAACGTGGGTCAAAAATGCAGAGTGTTTTGGTCAGTTGGAGTTCGAAACTCTTAAAAATTGAATCCAGTTCTTACGTGCTGTGCTTAGTTGTGACTCTCGCATCGTTTAATTGCTATATTGTACTCAGACCCAATATACGTAACACACATAAAGCAGCCGATGCGGAATACATTGGACAGATTGGCCATTGAGGAAATTCCTATGGATAGGCTATAGATTCTGCTATAAACATATCGTTTTCGAGATTACTTTTCTGACGCGGGGAGGACATCTCCAGTTCGTCGTCAGCTTAAAAAGATGAATGAGACTGTTTGTCGTATGTGTATGAGATCTACAAATAGAAGATACGTGCTGTGTTTTGCTGAGGTCTTCGGGACGGGCAGGTGCCATTGCTCAGCACAGGCTTAAGGTATAACATACGTCATGTGGCGATGCATGCAGGGTGAACCTGATTGTAATCAGATTAAGAAGAAAATCATGGAATTCCTACTAACAGATTATATTTTGATTAGTTTTTTTCCCTTTGGAGAGACCAAATGCTGGGATCCTCCATTTCTTCAAGCATAATTTCCTGCCACCTGCATGGCAGTAATAGGCCACTGTCATGTCACGTGAGGCGAAGCTATTACACCATAACCAAAGAACAAAGGCCAGAGATTTACACCTCTAAGGACACAGGTGTGACACACACACACACACACACACACACACACACACACACACACTTCTCCTTCTTCTGCTTCTTCTTCTTCTTCTTCTTTGTCATTCTCCTCTTCCTCTTTTGTTCCATACAAAAACTACTGTATCGGACGCACGCATACTGAAGAATATTGGATGAAGAATGGATCATTACATTTTGACTAAAACTTTTGATAAATAATTCCTAATTAATTTGTCACCACCCTTGTTGGAAACCAACTCATTATGCATATAGGGTTTTTGCAAATGACAGATATGCATTTTATGCAAATAATCAAAATTAGACTTAATTTCATCAAATAACGGATTCGTTTCTCGATTTGTCAAAGGTTTTTTGAGCAAAATCGAAAACTTTTCGAAATAGCTATAGTTTAAAGGGGCCCTAAAGGCTCCCATACATATCAGCTTATATGAAAGTAATACACTTCAAGAACAGGATGCTGCCCTTCTTTTTCTCTCAGTGATCCCACGAGGGGAGATTTTTGCATATTGCCACCATCCTGCCCTGCCCATGCCAGCCACATACTTATACTTATATTTATACTTATACTTAGACCACTAAGCTCCTTTACCACCCAATGCCACTGACCACAGCAGTGAGGGATGACCTATATTCACAATGGCGGAGGCCCTGACTCACGGGAGGTGCTATTCATAAATTGCAATTTTATATTTCTCTTTGTGTGGAGCTCTAGAGCTTCCCTGTATTATTATGACAGCTGTTGAGCTATGTTCATAGACGTACATATAAACCTATGATTTGCTCTTCCCCAAGTTTCCCTTAAACTTTACTAGTATAGACGATAAAGACACAATTGTGGGCATTGAGCAACATTATAAAGGAAACCTTTTGAAATCAAAACCAATACCAACATAAAATTAAAAGCATCTTAGATGAAAGCTTGTCGGTATTTTAGGAAGACATTCAAAATACTTTGACCCACGTACAGTACAGACATTTAATTCACTGCTCCAGTCGCCCGGATATCTGCCAGTGCCTGGTTGTACACATACCCATGGATAACATTTCAAAAAATAAGCCAAGCACATCAATGACGCACGTAGCTTGCGAATCAAAAGTACGTTTAATTGTGAGGTCATCCATGTATCCATGGTCAAGAAACTGGGTGATAATCGGGCGTGCGGTCGTACACATGCCCGGGCTGCCCACGCATTTTGTACATGAATTAAATGTCAGCACTGTATATGTGAGGAAATGAACAGACAAGTCTTTAGATTATTTTGTCTTCATTCCAATCAGATTTTTCCTTTCAAACATTTATGTAATATTCTATGTCATGGACACCTCATACCAATTAACACAATTAGACATACAGTGCCTACATTCAATTCCTGCACTAAATGCATGGGCAGCCTGGGCATAATAAACGACCGCACGCCTGATTGTCATCCAGTTTCCTGGGCATGGATGCATATAAGACCTCAAAACTGAACGTATCTTTGATTCGCAAGCTACGTGGGTCATTGATGCACTAAGCTTATTCTGTTGATATTATTATCCATGGGTGTTTGTACAAACAGACACTGACAGACGTCCGGTCGACTGGAGCAGGAATTAAATGTTTGCATTGTATATCCATGGTATGTTTGAATTATTGGACATCCGACGGTTTTTAGATGGTTCACAATGGCACATACTGAACAGATAGATTTGCGTGCCACAAATCACCAGTCTACCGAGATTTTACGTTTATGTATCGTTGCAATACGATGGTGCAGGTGTAAATAGCAGAATTCTTTTTAATTCTGCTGTTTTTCTGGAAAACGACAAAATTGAAAAATAATTCCACAAAACAGCAGAAAAAAAATTCTGCTGTTTTTGGAAAACACTATGCGAACTTTCAGCCCCGGATGATGTGAAACATCTTGTCCTGCAGTGCCAATCCTCGGAACAGAGACAAAGAGACATGTTCCACGCCATTGAGCAACGCACAACCAGCCTAGAGGCTAGGACAGACGAAAATCCGGAGGAGATCCTCTCGATATTGCTAGGGAAATGTAAGATAGGTTACTAGTACTCATTTGAACAAATGGAAGAACTTTGGATTGTAGCAGGTATAAATATCCACGGAATGTACAGAGAGAACCTCGTACTTAAGCGTGGGATAGGATAATCTGCTAGAAGGTTAATGCTTACAACAAAACGGGCGATTATGACCAGATTAAGTTACCAGGACTTGCCCTAGGATACAATCTATGCTTTATTTCAATCCTTAGTTAATAATTCCTCGTACTTCCTTTAATTGTATAACTACATGTTTTCTATGTTTATCATTTGTTACCCCGTTTCTATGTATTTATATATGTACTTTTGTAGTGAAACTACAAGTCAATAAACGATGGGAAAAAATCAAATGATTTTTTTCTACTGTTTTTGGAAAAACAGGATTATTTTTGTCACGTTCACACCTGCACTATCGTGTTGTAACGTATTACTGCGGCCATAAAACAGTTATTTCCGTCCATGCATTCCCGCATGGTTTAACTGTGACGTGCTCTCATAGAAATAAATGGCGTTTGTAAAAGAGCGCGACGTCGCTATAATTGGTACAACTCTTGGGCTTTGGTCCTATTACCTGTATCATCAATATCAGGTATGTGCTATCCTTTTCTCCTCACACTCTACTCCACCTAGACAAAGAAAGCACGGTGATTCCGCCCTAGGGAACTCTGTAAGATAAATGGGGAACATGCAATGCCGTATATCATACGGGACTACGTAGCAATTGAAAGGTAAACGTGAGAACACTTCTAAGGCACAGGTAATCATTTTCGCTTTACTTCAGGACCATATACCTTTCAAAAATGATGCGACATTAATTACATTGTCAGTTATATTCAATCGATATTTGTTATAAACAAAGATTGCGGTTGGTCTTTGGCCAATCGGTATAATAATAAAATTGGTACTACTACTACAACTACTACTGCTACTACTACTACTACTACTACTACTACTACTACTACTACTGCTGCTACTACTACTATTAATAATAATAATAATAATAATAATAATAATAATAATAATAATAATAATAATAATAATAACAATAATAATGATAATAATAATATTAATAATAATAATAATAATAATAATAATAATAATAATAATAATAATAATAATAATAATAATGATGATGATAATAATAATAATAATAATAATAATAATAACAACAACAACAATTATCATAATAATTATAATGATAATAATAGTAATAATAATAATAATAATAATATTAATAATAATAACAAAAATAATTATTTTCATTTTCCCTTCGCAAAAATCTGTTTTTCATATTTGCTACACATAGAATTCACATAGCACAGTTCAATTCAAATATAATGTTTCATTAACATCATAACAAAAATACACATATTATAAACGCATATGGTCTCTCGTCCAAAGCGTTTCTATCTGCTATGTCTATATTCCTGAGTTTCCTTCTACCACGCTCTCCCTGATGGAAATGGGATAGATACTATTTAATGGTGGAGTGTGTATCCCACGATGGTGCAGGTGTGAACGGCAAAATAATCTGTTGTTTCCTGGAAAACTACAGAAAGAACAATTATCTTTTTTGATGTCGTCTTCCAGAAAAACAGCGGAAATTCTTTTTTTCCGCCGTTCACACCTGCACCATCGTAGTATCCAGTGCCAGGCCGGTATCAACACTCTACTTGTAGTCACGATAATTTGATCTAAAGCAGTTCAAAGCCACTCAAAATCTCGAATAAATAAAGCCAACTTCCAGGCGTGTCAACCTAAGGCGGTGTAGCGGCCGTAAATCACCCCAAGACGTTTGCTGGATAATTGTATCCTGTTCCACCGGAATGGCAGGTAGTGGATGAATTACGCAATCCCCCTTCCTGCTGCTAGCCGATAATTTACACAACTGGCGTGCGGGATAGCACACGCAGCCTTAGAAAGGTTAAAGGCAAACCATCGCCTGCGGAAATGCGACAAAGGAAACACATAAAGTAGTTTCGTGTGATGTATGCACACTTAGACGGCTTACCGCAAAGTTCCAGGTTTAAACAAATTATATGCGGTACCGGGTACTCAAAACAACACATGAAACGGAGGTAATTTTTTTTTATCAAACATGTGAACGTTTTTGGGAGTATTTCGCCGTATTAAGGCCGCTATAAGGAATGATGGTTGATTTAGATTTCAGGTAATACATTAAGAAAGGGTATTCATCAAGTAGAAATAGGTCTTTGAAGACGCATTGCAGTGAACCATCTGGGATACGAATTGATCTGATGCGCGAACCCGATGGAAGTGTGGATGACCGGCCTGTGATCTGAACTAAGGTTTTTTGTTTTCGTCGCATTATTGCAACATTGTAGCTAAGAATTGTTTTGCTGTTTGTGAGTGGTGGAGGAAGGAAGGAAGGAAATGTTCTTAATACGTCTTTGTTCAGCCCTTATGCTGTCGGTGGCTTTGGATGCAAAAAATAATGCGAAATGACTGAAATCCTGCCACATGAATACTCATCTGAGAATACTCAGAAGAGCTATCCAGTGAATACTAACACGGCAGGGTTTAAATCGTTTATAAACATTTTTTTGATCCTTGAGCTTTGGTAAAAAGTAGCCTTAGCATTGTAAGGGTTAACACTTAACAGCTAAGGCCATATCGGGACGAAATAGAACCCATTGACCGGGAAGATATTCCTTTCTCTTTACGAGTAGTTCCAGCAGTTGCAGAGAAAGCCCACCACATTTATACAGCGACCGGGCCAACAATTCCTACCATCCCATACATGATGAGGTGATCCATAATGCAGGTCGCCCACATAGGAATTTAATGTGCGAACATACACGATCTCAAGTGTACGCTTGAAGCCACGAATTGGCTATAAATTTGCTCTTTTTCTTCATTCGTGAGATATTTACGTTCAACTACGAAAGCATACGACATCCCTTAACATCATGTAAGATTGATGTACGACTACAACATCAGATGTCCGACATTGAACGTTTTCTATCATAATAAGGCGTAAATAGTCGAACATATTCGTAGTTGGCTACGAATATGAAGGTTGGTATGTATACGTGTGTGTGCGAATATGCACGACATAAACACGAATGATTACGTCATATATACGCATATATACGCCAGTTGTACGTCTACTTACGACAATATTCGAATAATTACCAATTTGATCAAACTAAAAATAACAAAATTCGTAAGTATACTACGATTTGTGGTGAAATCACCGTCAATTCGTGGCTTTGTAGGATAGATTTTGGCTAATTACCTATTTTTCCATGCTGAAGTGGGTCATGTATATAGTGGCACCTTTTCTTACCCTAAATGAGTGTACGCAAATGTACGTGAATGTACGATTGCATACGACAGTGTACAACATATTACGACACGATGTTCAACAATGTACAACGATGTACGACAGAAATGACTTCCCTACGACAGAATTTTTGTCGCACCCAAAGGTTTTACATGCAAAACTTTTTTAAAAATTCGCAGCATTGCCTACGAAAACCTAAGACTCACTGCGAACAACCGCGATAAATCACGACAACACACGAACAACTACGACTTTTTAATTCGCACCTAGTTGCACCTTAAAATTCGTATGTGGGAGACCAGCATATGAGATATATGGTTTCGCCGTGTGGTCGTGTTTTAACATGACATCCTATCTCTCGGAAATACTCAATTTCCCTTCGTAACATTTCTTTCCTAACAAGGTTAGCATCCCAACCGGGCCCCTGCCTTGGGCTAACGCGTTGGTTGTCATTTGGCATATATGTCTTTGCTCGACTACAATCAGCTTTATAAGCCATAGAAGTGATCCGCCGTGGCCTAGTGATTACTACACATGGCCACCAAGCGTGAGGTTGCAGGTTCTCCGCTGGGTCCCCAAAATAGCGGTCGGCCTGGTCGCTATATAAATGTGCGGCGTTGTGGAGGATTGTCTATGGTCTTTCTACAAGAAAACACCGGTTCCGGGTTTCTATCTCGTCGCTATATGACCCAAGCTGTTGAAAGCGACGTAAAACCCCAAACCTTCCTTCCTTCCTTCCTTGGCTAAGCCAGATAGCCTAAGTATACGTAAGGCAGAAAAAGTGACGATAACGAAAATTTTGAAATTACCCTAATTGTACTTCAGCTTCAATGCATTCTATCCTGCACCAAACATGTAGGTCTTCTCGAAGACCATAGCAATGGCTCTGTCTGAGAGAGAACCTTGCGTGTTCTAGCAATCATGCGTATCACAACTGGATTACCTCTAATTATCTCGTAAACACAACTACCTGCACGCTGAAACTCACGATAGCTGGAAATCGTGTTTACATGGAATGTATAATGAATAAACTTCTAACAGGGTATAGTACATTTCTTTTATACAATTCATCTTATCAAATGACGATATACAATACCTTCACAGTCAAAATATTTTTAAAATCTAATTTGAATTGAAATAAACAGCTGCAACATAATTCGTAATATTTACACGCGCCTTATAGAGAGTAATACATTCCTTGAAATACAAATTTTATTCTCAAATTAAGTACTCGGTTCGGAAAATGTCAAATGTACGGCAATGCAAGGTTGGAATAGGTGATGCAAGGTTCGAACAGGGTGAAAATATGACCAAGCTGTTTTTTTTCATCCAAAACTGTCATTATTTTTGTATGGACTCACAAGTGTTCTAATTTCAAAGACATCTACAAGGTAAAGCACAGTAGAAAAAATCACGTAATTGCTTTAAATTCATTACCTTTCCCATTTAATTCAAATCCAAGACCAATGAAAGGTTCAAATATAACTATACAGTGCCGACATGTAATTCCTGCACTTAATGCTTGGGCAGCCCGGGCATGATTAACGACCGCATGCCCGATTGCCACCCCGTGCCCTGGGCATGGATGCATGAACGACCCCACAACTGAACGTAGCTTTACTTCGCAAGCTACGTTGGTCATTGATGTGCTTGGCTTATTAATTTGACATGTCATCCATACGTGTTTGTACAACGAGGCACTGGCAGACGACCGATCGACTGGTGCAGGAATTAAATGTCTGTACTGTAGGATTTCGAATATAATTGACAAGGCTTCTCGACCAGATCTTGGTTTTCCCTCAATTTCTGTATCATTTTCTAAAGTAAGAATATAGATAACTAATTGAGAAGAAAGGAGGCCATACAGCTCTAGTTTTTTGCAAATAAGACGCGATTACGAGTAAATCAGTGCATTTTCAGACTGATATGTGAGGTAATGACCAGCAAAATCTTATCCGAAATTGGAAACTAAACACCATATCTGCAAAAACTATGATGACCTTCCGAGCGAACCTACATAAGCTTTAAAACTAATATCCAAAGCTTAACATGCAGATTCTGATACTACCATTGGCCCAACCTATGTGATATATTGCACCAATAACAACATAAGTATTACTGAAAAAGATTCAATACGTCTTCCCTGAATCAAATACAAACTGAAAACTAAATGGAATTCACGATGTAACGTATCGGAGTCCACTTAGACGTCTTCGCAATTAAGGTTGATGTAAATTATGTGTTTAAGCAAGCCTATTTATAGATAACCTCGTTTCTACAAAGGTAAACCTTAAGGGGTTGCAGCTGCACTTCTTAAGTAACGACTCTCGTAGATCCTGTTCTACAAAACCTACTGCTGGAAAGCTAGTCTTCTGCAGAACTTTGTCAAATACTTACAGTTTGTCAGGCACCATTTAGAACGAAAGCAATCTTTTTCAGGTGAATGCAACCAATAAGCCAACTCCAGATTAATGACAGACGCGAGTTCTTCATGTGTTTAACGCACATTTTTATTTATTATTTATTTTATTTTATTTGCTCCTTTGGCCCCTGCTACCCTGTTTTGTTGTGACGCAGGTCAGCTTTAAGAGCTCTAATGAGCTCTCGTTTAGTAGAACACCTTTTCACTTTTTGTCTCTCTTTGTCCATATCCCATATCCTTCAGAACTAACAGTATTATTATTATGTTCTCTTTGTTCGAATTTATAATTTCGTACCTTATTATATTATTATTATTATAACTAACACTCTAAATTGAGTATGTGTTTTTTGTAATATACCATTACAGTCAATAAATATACATACATAAGACAATAATCCTGCACAAACAATAATTCACTAGATGCTTCCAATAATTAGTCATGTTTGTTAAATAATGCAGATGGTAATGTTTTGCATTTCATAACCCGTCCTGCTCTGCCTTTTTTATATCTCAAGACAGTCTATTCCCCAAGAGACTCAAGTGAAATAAAGACATCTTTAAAGTATACATGGTAGAGAATACCAAAGAAAACTACATAACACATCCCCTCTTATTAACGCTATAACCGTTAATCTTTTTCATGAATAAATGTATAGTCAATTATATAATTGTCTTCAGGGACCCATTCAGAAGATATGCTTCATGTTCTTTATGGATATTGTCACCTTCTTTTAGCTTAGTGGCAATATGGAATCCATAAAATTGGCTAAGGACGGACACAGGCCTCCCTTGAGTAAAGGATGAATGACAACAACATACAGAAGCACATATCAATACACATTTATACAAAGCCCTTGTGCGACACTGATATCTTTTAAATTTTTCATGACAACATGCAACGTGAATATTGCAAACTGTGTGGGGACCATCTTAAACGTAAACACAGTCTCCCTTTCAGTCACTTTCAAATTTTACAGGTAGGATTCACGGTCAGTGACCAGTAGAACTAGCATATACTTTCACGCATCTAAAAGTCTTATAATTGGGTGTGTTTGTGCATGAAATACAACCATTACTTGCATTGCTGGGAAGGAATTTTAAGCCTCTAATTCATTATTGAAAATGCTCCATATCATTCTGCCAAGTGAATTTTTCACTGTGTAGTATGCACATCTCTAGTGGTGTAAAATTATGTTAAAAGGTTCTGTAGAAACATTTTAGATATCTATCCTAGCTCCAAATACAGAATGTATCCTGCCAAGAAGGGAGAACTATGCAAGAGATCATTCTGATAAAAGGTACTTGGTATTTGCAATGTAGTTATCTTGGAAACATAACATATATACATATATAACACACAGAAATCTCTCCTACTCTCTTTGTCACAAATAACTGTTTTTTGGCAGCGAGTTAATCTATAAAACAGAGCGGTCAAAAAAGAAAACTCATGCGTGTATTAACATTATGTCTGGGAAAAGTATTTGGATGTTTTTTGCACCTGACTAATTCCAACTATTGTCGTTATAGGTCAAAGCCAATTACGAAAGAGGTCACGACCTTCCATCTTGTCACATGTGTTTCAAAGGCCCCTCTCGCAGTCGGCGCTGATATTGAAATTACAACATCATTGGCCCTAACAATAACTACATCTTGATACATGGTCCAAGCGCCGGCCTGCATTTTTGCGCGCAGTCCATTTTCTACCATATTTTGCCATTGCGCTGAACTGTACCCAGCGCCAATATCTTAAATTACGTTTCCCTCCTTTTATCACTCCTATCACCTAGCCTCGTATTTTCTCTGGGTCTGCCCCCTTGGTAGTATTTGATATCGCAAATACTGTATTATTTATAAAGAACAATGGAAGGAAGATTATTGTAAACGTACACTAAATTGCTGAATATGCCAGGTATTGATCGGGCAACTGATATATATTTACATTAAGATATACCAGGCATCAGGAATACGAGGATGCACGTTGATAGTCAGTTATTCGATAGTGCTAGGTCAAATTATTGTACTTAACAGTTCTGTTCTGTCTAAGCGTTCCACTGCCTTTGGTGATTGGAACAAACTAGAAGCTTGAATAAAGTAAAATAACAATATTCTATATCGTGTTTCATCTTCCAATTAAAAGTGTGAAACCAATGCTAGAAAAGCTCACATTCGGTGACATAAAAAAACGCCTTAACAAATAATCGCTCATAGTGGGAAAGGAATTGATAACAACCATAAAACCAACACAATTTCTCATACAAATATTCGATGAATTAATGCCAATTCCGAAGTAATTGTAAACTGTATTGTCAAAGAAATTTTAGAGAAACTTTTAAGTATGCGTGGGTTAATAACATAGTACGACACATACATCTTTTATAATTAGTTAACTATCATACATGGGAATGTGTTATAATTGTAATAGAAAAACCTAGTCTATATCCATTTCGTCGCATGTCTAGATAGACTATTGAATTGTCTTATAGGACAAATATCTCTTGAAATAGCTATCGAAATGTCAAAGGCAATCAACACATAGAACGATTGGTCGGTTCAAGTTTGTCTAATCTGTCGAGACTGTCATACCTTGTTAAATGATAAACTCCATATGCTGCGCATTAATGACCATTTGGCTTTGCAGTAGATAGGAGCTCACTAACAATTACTGTAAACTTGACATTTAGGACAAGTAGCAGCGATAGTAATACGCAGATACATACATATTTTTATCTATACACACACTCACACACACACACACACACACACACACACACATGTTTGAATAGCTATCACTATCACTTTTCTAATATTAACATGTATATGTACGTACACGTACGTAAATATTAGTCAGGTTTCAGAAGGTCATACTCCATAGAGACTGCTCTCATCGATCTCTCTGACAGAATCAAGTTTACCATGGACAAGGGTCTATATACAGGAATGGTTATGATTGACCTGCAAAAAGCTTTTGATACAGTCAACCATGCCATAATGTCTGATAAACTTGGTGCTATTGGATGTGATGATGGGTCAGTGAACTGGTTCAGCTCCTACCTATCCAACAGATCTGAATTTATAGACATAAAGGGCACTTTGTCAGACCGAGGGGAAGTTACTTGTGGCGTACCCCAAGGCTCTATATTGGGACCTGTATTGTTTTTCATCTATGTGAACGATATGGAATCAGCTGTAGACTGTGATCTTTTGTTGTATGCTGATGATTCGGCTCCTTTGATCAGAGGGAAACACATCATTGATATTGAACAAAAGCTCAACGAGGAACTTGCCAAATTAAATGTGTGATTGATAGACAACAAACTTTCACTCCACATGGGAAAGACAGAGTCTCTCCTATCTGCCTCAACTAGGAAGTTAAAACAACAGATATTTCTAAGAATCTCATGTAATGGTATCAAAGTGGGAGGGAAAGAGGTTGTAACATACCTGGGTGGTCAACTAGACCAAGACCTGTCAGGGAAATCTATGGCTCAGAAAATCATCCATAAGGCTAACGCCAGTCTCAAATTCCTTTACAGAAAGAAAATGTTCCTAAACTATTACTGCAGGAAAACTGTGTGCATGGCAATGATTCAGTCTGGAATAGACTACGCCAGCAATTTCTATTACCACGGTCTACCAAAATTCTTACAGAGTCGCCTTCAGGTCATACAAAACAAAATGATTAGATATGTCTTAAACTACTCAAACAGAACACACTTGGTAGCCAATGACTTTAATGAGGTTAAGTGGATGAGCGTTGAAAACAGAATAAGATATCTGGCCGCAAGCCATGTAGTTAACTGCATTGATGACCAGGCTCCAGAGTACCTTCAAGTTTTTGAAAGAGTAAATGAATCCCACCACTATAACACCAGACACAGTGTTAATGCTCTGATTTTACCAAAGGTTGGTCCATATGGTATAAAGTACTTCCACTACATAGGTGCCAAAATCTGGAACTCTGCGCCAGACGAGATCCAGACCACGTCCAATAAATCTCTATTTAATGTGAGATGCAAAAAACATTTCATGTCAGTCCTCTCTGAGTCATAAGAAGAAATTTATCAATTCTAGTCTGAACATTTGTATTATACTATATGATATTGTTGTTTTGTCAATCTTGATCATAACATGTGATGCCATTGGACTCTGGACAGACTGGGACCACTATGGAAATAAGTTTCTAACTTTTAGTGTATATATCCTGTGTCTGGTTAGAATTCTATTTCATAACAGTTAATGACTCTCCATCTAGTCACCGTTATATATGCTTTTTTGTGTGCAAAATGCTATGTAATACACATCTAACTAGACCGAATAAAATCAAATCAAATCATTCATCCTTCTGCATCCTGAGAACTTTGCATCAATCATAAGATAGAATAACATTAAAAAACTAGAGGAAGAACTAAATCTATCAGGAGTTATAATTACACATTCCTGTCAAATATATTTTTAGATATTGCTTAGTTATAACGATATTCCACTAGGTGTCAGACCATATGCAGGTTAAATGTTTAAGTCAATGCCTTTCCCACTGTATGTTCTCTATCTAGGTGTGGGTGTTGTGAGGATAACTTTGAGAAATAAGTGCAAGATCACTAGTTAGCATTCTGCAAGAGAAAAGAATGTCATATATTCATAAAAAATGACATATATACATCAGAAATTTATAGAAATTTGGACATTCCTCTATCTCCGCTACCTTAGGAATATATCCATATGGGTTTGCTGTCAATTCCACGATAGCTGTTATTAGGTATACTGTCAGAATCCAGCTGATTGAGTTATTTGAGTCAAAGGTGACTGAACCTCCCCTCTAGGTGATTGACAAATACTAGATGAGAACGCCACAAGTCGGTCCTAAGGGTTGAATATCGATATTTCACTGGCCTTTTAGATCTATTAGGGTATTTGGGTCATGAGATGTCATGGCACAAGATGTGTCCTTTCATTTATGAATTGGCCAGTTCGTGGATGTTATAGTATGCCTTTAGAAGTCAAGTGTTTAGGCAAGCAAGAAGACCCCCTATTTACCACCTCCCGGAGAACTTTAAGCTGGTAGGTACCCTGCTCGCCTTACAAAAGAATGGGGATGTGTGGATCTGTCTTTGCATACCCTGCATCTAAAAGATCCCTTGGTCCTCTTTGGACTTGAAGGTTCTGCTCTCACTCTACCTCTTTTTCTTCTTTCACCTAGAATAATTATGCTTTGTCATTCTTCTTCAACAATAACAAAGGACCAGTGTTTAGCTAATATGTTATTGCACTAAATGACATCTGTGTCGATGTGCCTTTAAGCACTCATTCATTCAATACCATCGGTTTACAGAAACCACCAATTTAAAATGATTGTTCTCAAGCCATCCAGTCATTCTGCATTTTGAAAGATATATTACCTTCCCTTCAAACGTCCATAAGACATGCATAAATCAGGAAGTCACATCTAAAAGAGTTGCTTGTGACAGAAAACCCCACAAAGCAATGCATAATATGGAGCCATGGCCTCCCCGTGTCAATAGCCGCCCTCATTTAGCTCCAACAGGACCATTATGGTGACTTGGGAAACATAAGAAATGTCCCTTGTACCTACTTAGACATCCCCTTCCCTGACTGGGTGAGAAGACCACTTTGTTTTACTCCGCAAAAAACAGCATCATGTGTAACTAAAGTAATTAGGCACACTTTTGATCTTTCACTGAGGTCATATAAAATGCATTAAGCTAAAAGATATAGTAGTTACCTGCCTAAGGTTGAAAGCATGCCACTCAGGTGTGGGACCGACTGTCTGCAAAAGACACATGTGTGGCTTTGAGGTAATTCATCCCCTATAGCTTCTTGATTGAATGGATCTCCAAGAATTATCCCAGTAGGAAAAGAATAATTCCCGCAATGTTCTGAGGACTGTTTACACTTAGATAGTATAATTTCATAGGAATCCTAATTGGAGCTTGAGCAAACTACAAAGCAGCCTCTCCAGGAAACTTCCCTTTGTAGGTATTTGTGTGCTCCGGAGTCAATGTGATGAACTGCGTCTGCATCTGATTGATGTTTACATGGTCTCGTACACATATTGATAAAGATCAATCTTCTAAGCACTATTTAATTGATAACTTTAGTTCCTAAGGAATTTACCATTTCCTCCCCAACTACTTTCAAAGTGTTTAACATTTTCAATAGTCATGTGCAAAGTGCTGCTTGAGTGCATTCCATATACTAATTGGCTCATGTTCTCTAAGAATTTCTTTCATTGGCTCCTGTATTCATGCATCCCACGGTGACCATCCTCAACCCCTTCCATCCCAACGGGAATGTAAAGATTGTCGCTTGGAACATTGGTACTTTCAGCGGTGGCTAGGCATCAAAACTCATTTCCTCAACGTAATTATCTTTTATTGCACGTTTCCACCAACATGACAGAGTTATAAATGGTTCCCTTCTAGGTTTGTCTCAGGAGTATAAAAAACCAGCAGCTCATGCTTCTTTTTAACACATTGCAGTCGGAGGATTTTATGCTCAGTAAGATAAGCAAAAAACAAACGAACCAAAACGAACGTTTGTTAAACGTGACAGGAGAACTAACCTCTATAACAAACATAATCCAAACATGGTGAGAGAAGTAATATCACCATTACCCTATCGAAAACATTGAGTACCCAAAAGTGTTGTGAGTCAAAACCTATAAGTCTATATCAATCTAAGACTCAAAAGAAACGCCAAAGGTTCCTAAGAATCTGGATCTTTCCTGTCGAATTGTAACATCATTAGGACCATTGTGATCAATAAATTAAAATGTCTGCCAACACTAGGGATTGGGTTATTTTGAAAAATAATCTAAAATGTCCAGATCTTTTTTCTCTTAGTTCTTTAGTTTGTCCCACTTATTAATAATTAAAGCACCTAATGCATTCAATACAATGAATAATATTGTTAGTTTCACAATTTCCTAATAGTATTGTATGTTCCACTGTACTGGGGCTTCTACTGTATCCTGACTTGTTCAACTATGGGCAGTATCTACAATATTGGCATAAACGATGCTTTTTAGACTAACCTTTACTAGAGGTAGTTTTACGATATTTATCCGGTTTAACACTTACAGGTGTTACACGCAGGGCCCTTGCAGGTGTTCTTTTAGATGTTTAGGTCTCCTGAAGCCTTTAGGGAATTTCCAATGTAAATCGATCGTGTACAGGTGGAATGGTCCAGTAAGTCCCAGTCTTTCCTGATAAGGTTGTCAAGAAAATCACCTGCAGGTTGATAAGTGCTGATTAAAAGGATTTCCCCTAAAATACCTACATTAATTGTTCTGTCATTCATTGGAGGATTAAATAATGAATGGCTGTCTTCCTAATAGCTTCTTGGACTACATCAGCTGGACCGTCAGAGTTTTCTACAATAATAAAACATCTGTGTCACAACAGATTGGCTTAACCTTGAAAATCTAGCTAAAAAGAATAGCATTCTTACAATTTATAGGATGACAAGACCTATTACTTATGTATTGTGGGCATCTGTGGTTTTTAGTGTAAGATGAAGTGGACAATTGACCCTCATGGCTCTTAACAGTGATTCCCAGAAATGTTCCTAATTACTTGAGATACCTGTTTCAAACGTAATGCAGTCTACCGCATGATTTGGATGACTTTCAAACTTCTTTAATATCATACTAATTATGTGTCCAAATTTAGATTAATCAAACCCGTAGTCACGGTTGTTTAGGGTACATATATACAAACTGGTTTCCAAATCAGCCCATATACGTATTTGGAAAAGATGGCACCATCATGATGCCAATGGCTTTAGCCCACACTCGGAGGAAACTTCTGCCAGCAAAGGAGGAGTTATTCATTGTTAATACTTTCTCAAGAAGTATACAGAGGAGTTATTAATCGTTAATACTCTCAGAAGAAGTATACATGAATTATTTGTGGACGGCTTTCTTTAATGTTGTCTGCTGGCCAACACAGCCAGTTGGGTGCTTCAATACCCTGTGTGTTGGATACGTTCGTGTACAAACCCAAAACTTTAATAGTGATCAGAAAACTCTCTGGATGAATTTGACCCAATCCCAATAGTTTATTTAGCAAAGTTGTTAGTATCCCTGAATAGGATGGGAGGGTTTTAACCATGGGCTATAGAAACAAAATCTGCAAATTGGGAAATCATTTTGGTTTGGGCAACCTTTGTCCAATACAGTAGGTATTCCTGGTGGTATTGTAGCATTCTTATGTATTGTGGGTAGAGGGATGTCCTCTCTCTGCATATGTATAAGTATTTGAAACACTTGTCGTCAATTCATTTATCATCTAACAACGGTTTCAGAAAGGAGTTAATAGTGTCTGGAGTGTGTCTAGGTGTGAGATATTTTGGAGTCTCCACATATACCTTTGTGTCGAACACATGACATTCTCCTGCCCTCCGTGGCTTTGATGATAAGAAACTAATTATCAAATTGTGATTTGATTGCTCTCTGTTGCCCCTGGGATAGATTATGTTATTTGATAGGTGGCACTTCGGTGTCAATATCACAATTTCGCCTTATAAAAAGTTCCAATGTGATGCCACTGGAGGAGGTTTGTATTTATTATAGATGGTTCTCTAAATAATTGCTTTCAAAACATCTCGTTTTGTTGATCTGATGTTACAGTAACAGGTCAATGGAGCACCCCATTTCCCCCTCCTTCTTCGGCAATGTGCTAAAGAGGAACTGTCTACCTAGCCTCGTGTGAAATTTATTAAAAAAATATTAAAATCCCCAAAGTTTGGTTCACCAGGTGTGAGTCAAAACTTTAAACTCCTCTGTTTCTTCCCTAGTCAATTGATGGGAGGATAGATTAACAACTGCAGTGTCCAACTAGGATTTGGGTTATCAACATTCAAAGCTGAATACAAACAAAGATCATTCATTGTAGCAGATGGATTAACCACCTGTGTTTCTTAAAACTTGTATGCATAGAGCAATATTAAGACAAAAATATTGTGGATCTCTTTCATATGTCTTTTCTTTCTTTCTCCCACTCAGGTAATGCAGGTTAGAACTATACAACTTAAAATACGGGTTGATTAACAATTCCAAAATTTTATATTTAGCCTGTAAATGGTTAACATTAAATGTTTTTAGCTGCATGTAACCAATTGTGGTAATTTCCTTGACTCTAGCCTGCTTTTATGTGAATACTCAGCCTATCCAAAGATATATTGCTTTAACAGTTATCTTGTGAGAAACAAATTAATAATCTCCCAGCATGATGGTAAATTATTTTGGATAAAAGACTCAAAAACAAATACAAAAATCACATTATTTTCAAATAGAGTACCATTTCACAATTAGGAACTTGGCACTGTCCAATTTAAAAAAAAAGTGGAGAAAAGATCAATATGTAGGAAAGAGTATTACTTCTTTTTACTAATATTTACTACCTGCATATTTTTTATTTTGATTTTAAATGTTGAAAAATAAGGAGAAAAACGTGCATTTTCAAACTCTAGATTATATAACTTTTGGACAAAGTCAGAATTGTGCTGAAGCATTGTGGATGCCAGTCTGAAAGCCAATGACATGAGGAGATCCGATTTGCGGAGAGGAGATCACGAAATTGTAATATCGCCCTAGTATAGGGTTGATATATCTATTTATTAGATAATCGCATGCTGTGAATAGTGTCATTCTATTTGTTAAACACAGAAGAGGAATAACAAAGAAACTTATATTCAGAGTATCTCCTCCTAGAGCAGAGCAGTGTAAAGAAGTGTATAGAAAGTACTTCTGAAAAGAATTGTGCATTTGACGTAACAAGCCGTTCACTCGTAACGTTAATGAGTTGATAACCTTCCTTCTCGTCCTATTATTCTAGAATAAAAGCCTGCGCATGCGCAGCACTGCCTGATGGGTAGTCAGCGTAGCGCACAGAGTAGAAGTGGCAGCGTGTATGCATACAGCGAGGCGGGGTTGACTACTCCACAACTTCAGTGTGGCCAGCAGTACTGCGCACGGAGGGATTACCTGTCTTACACACACATACTTTAGCAATAGATCAAGCTACGCATTTCAAGGACCCAGTTGTTGTGCCTGAAGGTAGGCCTCTTTCATCTTATTTCCTATCTTATGATGTATAAGAACTCACACCACCTACTATATTCACACACACGTATAACTATGTATGTATATATTAGATAATTATTTTATTATCATCAAAGCCACGGACAAGGGAGGGCAGTAGAATGTCAAGTGTTCGACCCAAAGGTATATGTGGAGACTCCAGAATATCTCACACCTAGACACACTCAAGACACTATATATATATATATATATATATATATATATATATATATATATATATATATATATATATATATATATATATATATATATATATATATATATATATATATATATATATATATATATATATATATATATATATATATATATATATATATATATATATATATATATATATATATATATATATATATATATATATATATATATATATATATATATATATATATATATATATAGAGAGAGAGAGAGAGAGAGAGAGAGAGAGAGAGAGAGAGAGAGAGAGAGAGAGAGAGAGAGAGAGAGAGAGATTTATAATTATAAGGGTAAATACTGATAATTTAAGCAGCCGGACAAATCAATGCTTCCATGCGTCGAAATGTCGTCCACGGGAGAGACATTGTAAATCCTACTGAGAACCTTCATTGGTTGCATAACTGGATTGATCGAACATATCCGTGTTTTTATGCATGTGCACTTAACATATGCAAAATTGCAAAGGTTTGAGATAAGTATACGTTGTCAAATCTCATTCCCCAAGATTTAACCGTACAGAAGGTGGAAACAGGCCGGACATTAAGGTCGTCAGTAAGATATTCCACAACTCATAATGCCACACTTTGCCGAATAATAATATCAATATCAATATTGGTCACAGCAATGTATGCACGTACATTATTTGATATTGTGGAATATATCTATATATCTGTACACTATTGAATTGCAATTGAAGAAACAAAAATATTCAAAAATGCTTTGCCGGATGAAATATATATTCGCATGAAACAGTAAATGATTGTGTTCTGTTACGGCGAAAGAACAAATTCATATATTTGGAACTTACCGCAATTATATAGCAACAATCTAATGGATATAAAAGTTAGACTATTTTGTATTCGTCAGCTGTGAATTAATCTTTTATGAAAACGTACTATTCCATGTAACACACATAGCAAACACAAAGTTGTGTGCATGAAAAAATCCTGGCATAAATATTTCTTCAATGAAAATTTCATTTTTCATGCACGAAAATGTGAGATTTCATTGCATGGCATTGCCATTTCCATGCATATATATGAAGATTATTCCCCTGGGATAACTTTATCTCCCAAGAAATCTTTATGGGAAATTGGATGGTACACTATTTCATGCATGGACTTCTCATCCATTAAAGTCTTTGGGCAAAGTCTTCATTTTCGTGCATGGACATTTAAGTAGTTACTGTATAACTGGTTAATTTGGCGTGGTTTTTAATTTGGCGTTTTTTGGCGAATGCCCATCAACGCCAAATTAAAGATCGCATAAAAATATGTCTCCATAAAGATGGCGTTCTTCTGACTGCTCCAGACGCCAAAATAAATACAGGGAAAATACCTTTTTGAAAAAAACGCCAACTTAAGTACACGCCAAATTAACCAGTTATACAGTACTTCCCAGGGATGTGCACTTACATTCATAATAGTTGTGCTGAAATGGCTACGATATGTGCTAAGGTGTCTAATTGGGTTGATTTGTGAATACAGAGTACATTTGAGAGTTTTACATGATGTCGAAGTCTACAACCTTTTCCTAAATGTCAGAAAAATGTGAATGTCTAGGCCGTCACTGAACAGAATTATATTAGAGACCAACAATTTTAGAAAGTCCCAAAATCTCGCACAAAACCAAGAACGGTGTTTGGCCTTTTTCTCTATATATAAGTTATCTCCAAAACATTGTCGCTTCAAATATGCATTTTGTGTATTACATATTACCAGATTTACTTTGATTTAGGATTATTATAGTTAGGAATGTTTGTCAGGAAAACATATTACAATCTTATTCCAAATGTGACTTTGTCCAAAAGTTATAGAATCTGATAGTTGAAAAACGCCTTTTTTCAAAGAAAAATCCGGAAGAGATGGTCGTACAATTTGACCGGAGTAAAGCTAGAAAAAGACATGATACCCTTCCCTAAGTAGTAGTAATTCCTCTACATCCGTGCAATTTGAAGGTCCCTGTCAATTGGTACATAAGTGTATAAAGGAGCTCCGTTTAATTCTTCAGTTTTCCACTCCAGAAATAGTACACCCTGCTGAGCAGGTGATTTTGTGATGCGGAATATGTTCCTCATCAGAATATCCTGTTAGTTCTATACAGCATACTTTGTATAGGCTAAATAAATTCAGGATAGAGAAAAAAAAAACCTCAAGGAAATAATCCTGTGACACGTACAGTGCTGCCATTTGATTTCTGCACTATATGCGTGGGCAAGCCTGCCATAGTACACGACCGCTCGCCCGATTGCCACCATGTTCCCTAGGCATGGATGCATGGTTGACCTCACAACTGAACGTAGATTTGATTCAAAGATGGGATGGCCGTTGATGTGCTTGGCTTATTTTTGATATTCTATCCATGGGTGTTTGTATAACTAGGCACTGGTAAACGTCCGGTCGACTGGTGCAGGAATTAAATGTCTGTACTATATCTTTCAAAGCATGTACACAGAAGAATTACGTGAGAATGAATAAATCGTTGTTAATTGTATATGCGTATACAAAGTAGTTTCATGTATTATGTGTTTATACATACATCACAAGCAGTAAATTCATTTGGTAGGTGTGCTTTTTATCAAATATCCATTTCCCTTCTGTATCGAATATTTATATATTACGTGAACGGTGATAAGCAATCAGGAATGTATTACAATATCACGCACCTCTCCTGACTACATGTTCCGTCAGGCAATCGAGATCTATTTGATCCCGCATTCATAAATACAGTAACAAACTTCCCTTCTACATTTTACTTTGCTCTGTAATGTCATGCTCTTCAAAGACGGAAACGGCCCTCATGTTTATGTAAATGTAATCTTTCAAGACGGTCACCTTAGGCGATATTTTTATACGTGAATGTTTTCCCTAGCTTGGGGACTTGTCAAATGTATGTCTATTTCGCTTTAAAAATTCCATGCAAGGACGGAGGACGACATGGCATGAATCTCAACATAGTATGAGACAATGTAATGCCACGTGATTTCACATCCATGAATCTCAATACCGTTTTCATGTGAATGTATTCAAAATGATAATATAAACATGTATTTTTCCCCATTTAAACATCTTATCTAGGTATTTCCTTTAAATTTCATCCTTGCTCAATTGGTATTTCATTTGTTCTTTATTGACTTTGGGTGGCACTTTAAACTAAGCTTATACTTTTAAACTTTTAAACTAAAAAAAACTATGGTTCCTCTGATTATCGAGTTAACTTAGCGTTGTGTAAAATCCACCAAGGCCTAGGTTTGCTGACGATTTAAGGCTATTTTTACGGAAGAATGCCCGGTCTGTCCGCGCGTTTAGTACAAGAATTGAAAACCGGTATAGTATTACAATAAGAGGCCCATTAGACTAATGAGCATTAAATAAATAACATTGCTGGCTCAGACATCGATGGCTGTCGTGTAACTTCAAACAGCCTACTCGTTATACTAAAGGTATGGATACACACTATAATCTAGAGAGGATATCCAGTTTCTCATCAACTAATTAGCCATATGAATGCCAACTCTTCGTGTGTACCCAGTCGATCAAAACATGATAAAAATGCTATTGGAAAAACACAACTTCAAAACATAACCAAGTTATGCTACTGTTGTTGCAATTTCACTTTGCTGCTTCGTAATTAGAAATGGGTTTTGGATTATAAAAATAACATGTTTTGGTTTCGAAACATACGAAGAGAATATTATCTTTTACGCTGCACTGGTCTTTGTGAGATAACATTGTGAATTGAATCCTGGTCATTTTTCTTCATTTTGCTATTTTTGCAATTTTATCATCCTGCTAGGCTATGTGTGTCTTTCTAGCAAGCATTATATCATACAAAAAATATTACCTTTGTATTTTTTCTCTAGTGCGTTGGTTTTGACGACGAATTTGGCATATAGAAAATTGTATTTGTCCTATACAATACCTTCATGACCAATTTACTGTTTCATACATGTACATCAGAATAAACATACATGCACATGAGGATAAACATATACACATAGATATACATGAGTATAAACATACATGTGTCTGAATGCGATCGTATTGGTCAATTCAGTTCTCTCAAAAGCGAATCGGATAAGCTGACGTTAAAACACATTTGAATATGCTCATGGTATTCAAATTGTATGAATTGGATTGCATTTTATTCCCAAATGCCCCTTTCGTAAGGTTAATGTCATTTAATGTAGTCCTACATATGATTGTGGCAGTGTCTATACCAGTTCTTGTTCAGTACAGTGCCGACATTTAATTGCTGCACTAAATGCGTTGGCAGCCTGGACATAAAACACGACCGCAAGCCCGATTGCCGTAGCTTTGATTCGCAAACTACCATAGTCATTGTCATGCTTGGTTTATTTCTTAACATGTTATCCATGGTTGTGTGTATAACCAGGCATTGGCGGACGTCCGGTCGAGTGGTACAGGAATTAAATGTATGTACTGTACATGTGATTGTGGTAATGCCCTACCAGTTCTTGTTCTCTACGTCAGACCATTGCGCTGATCGGGACGAAGGTCAACTCTATTGGTCTTTATTTGCACCGCCGTCTGCAGACCGCGATAAAGGTGATAAATGTTGGTAGCACGGCAATGTTATGATCCCCTCGCGGCGATAGGAAAGTGAAGACTTGAGCTCTCGCCCATAACATCACAAACGCTTTATTTACCGTAGCTTTCCACAATCCTCTCCTCAAGGCCATAACGAGATAAGAATCTTCAACATTGGAAGGAATTTGGGAATTTCGCTTACTGTCACTTTTCAGCCTTATTCAGGAGTGACTGGTTTATTGAAAGTGGTTAGCGGAACTAAAATAACCCCCAAGGTCGAAGGTCCGCATTTAAGGGTTGCTCCGGATGTTTACTGAGTGCTAAATGCAACGGAGTATCCAGGCAAAGAATACAACACAAAGCCCCAAGTCATAGACAGATATTCCACTATTAAGAAACCACAAGCAGCTTCGGTTAGTTAGATCTAAATTGGCAAAAGCCCCACTACTTCCTGCTGGCTATGAAAAACCTTATTTTGATATCATCCTCCGACGGAAAGCAATAAAGCATATCTTTGTAGATGTATGGAAAGTCACATCGATGGAAAGTGTATTTTAAAATCAAATCATAAAAAGGCTCATGTATCTATTCAAATAACTAGTATTATCATCAATAAAGGTATATTATTTTCGAATTCGCAAAATGTTCTGATAAAGTAAAGAGGTATTTCTCGGTAGTGATACAATACAAATCATCATACTATACTAGCAGATATTATTGGGAGTATTGGGAGAATGTGAGCAAAGCCTAAATACATATTTATATAGGTTATAAAAAGTAATATAAATTCCACTTGAATCTATATTAACATGGGGTAGCCAGAGGATCGATATACCCACAATTCAAAGGACACTCATTCATAAGCGAAAAGAGTCTATGCTATAGGGGACAAAGTAGCTCAGTTGGTTAGGTGTCGGACTAGTAATCAGAGGGTCGCTGGTTCGATTCCCGACCACTCCGGGCACTTTGATCGTTCTTGGGCAAAACAGTTTATTCCATATTGCTTCAGTCTACCCAGCTGCAAAATGGGTACCTAGCATAAATAAGGCAGTGCTTAGAGTGTGTGCGCTATATGCTGCCAGTTGCTCTGGAATATCCCCCGGGGGATTGAAATGGTTTCCGTGTGTACAGTGCCTGCTAGGGGAGGAAGGTCGTGTGAGCACTTCGGTGGATACAAGACTATAAACCGAATACCTTTATGCTACTGATTTGGTTAAGGAAAATGGAAAAGGATATCCTTAAGATATCTAAATGAAACTATTAGGAATTGAATTATTTTAATTGAATACTGTGCCATTTGAAAAAGCTGCTCCGGCTAATTTGGTTACTACTCTAAGAAATGAATAAAGAAAACATATATTTGTACGTACAGATAACTATTAAAAGACTCATTAGAGATAAAAGGAAGGTCAACAAACGTGAGTAGAATAATAAAAAAATAAAAAAGAAAAAGGATGGCACTTCTCTTGTAATATTTCACAACAATATAATCTTAGAGGATAATACAGTGTTGTTATTGCCAACTACTGTGCAGACCATTAATCAGTGAGTAATAGAAATGTACTTCAATTCCATGTATAATATCATGAAACATGGGCTAACTACAGTGATGCAGTGAAAAAAGATAACTTGCTTTATGCATGTCAAATAGTAAGAATGCTTGTTTCTGTTAAAAACCATTGGCCTTTATCATTCATTAGTAAGACATTTGAGTGAACATACTATTCGTAAAAGAAAATGAAAAATGAACAATTTAAACACACACACACATATATATATATGAATATATATATATATATATATATATATATATATATATATATATATATATATATATATATATATATATATATATATATTTATGTATATATATATATATATATATATATATATATATATAGAGAGAGAGAGAGAGAGAGAGAGAGAGAGAGAGAGAGAGAGAGAGAGAGAGAGAGAGAGATGCAGCTTAAGTGGGAGTAAGTTAGTTGCAAAAGCTAAGAGGTTTTCGAAATCTTGCCTCTCAATTTCTCACTCCAAGTTTTCCTGCTTGCCATCTTGGTACTCCCCGCTCATGTGGTTTTATCATGTGGTTCTATATCATGCCTATGACAATGTCTGCTTGATTGATTAACAAAATTCATCTAATCAGTGATAGGGGGTAGAAAATTAAAGAAAAACCAACACCAAGCTTTAGATTCATATTACGGAGCACTTCTTGTCAACAACATTAGCATATTGCAGTGGGCTCTAATCTAGGGTTACCTATAATGGTCTGCAAAACGTTCCTCCCTCATATGCTTGCACATACATGATTCAGCCCGTATAATTTCAAGAAAATTGTCTGGCTGCGTTTGGCCGCTGCGAGCATTGGTAGGTTGAGAAGACTGTGCAATTCACTATTTTTTACTTTGTGTTTTTACTGTTTTCCTTTTTGCTTAAGACATTTATATCCCATGTTTATTTATAATTTCTGTATTTCTTCTTCTTCTTCTTCTTCTTCTTCCTATTGTGTATCCGACCTCACTTGGTTGATGGTTTTGATACGGGACGTTCTGTGCGCAACGTGACCTCAAGAAAGCATATACGATTGTTTGAAAATAATTCTCAGAATTGACCAGGGCTCCTGGAGCCAGTGGAGGCAGGGACGCTTCACCCTACCACTGGTGCAGGCACTGCCCCCCCCCCCCCCTCTCTCTCTCTCTCTCTCTCTCTCTCTCTCTCTCTCTCTCTCTCTCTCTCTCTCTCTCTCTCTCTCTCTATATATATATATATATATATATATATATATATATATAACAGGGGTATCTCTAATGTAGTCCAATTGTCTGACTGCACGTTATTGAAGGTGTCGGGTGACTAATGTGTTTGATTTTGTAAAAGGAAGGTTTTTAAGTCAATAAACATACACACATGCACACTAAGGCCCAGCTAGTTTGTGAAATTCAATTAGCAATTAGTCTCTATAAAGGCAATGTGTTAATAACCTGCTCCCCTCACTAATTGTAACACAAGCTGTTTTATTGAATTATGATTATATCTCAAACCGCAGAGTCAGAAACACCTGCTTAAGCATTGCTATAATTGATTGTACAGTGTACTTAGGCTAAAAACCGGCGCACTTCGTAGATTTATCAATAAATGCACATTGTAAATTATCATAGGAGCATGCCGTACCACTTCCCTAGGGACACAATCTCTGTGAATGACAGAAACTATCAGCTTATTTATACATTCTATTAATGATATCTAAGATGCCATAGTGCTTTTTCAAAGTTTATTAATGTATATTTAAGGCTGAATACGGTGCCTTCAACTGTTTTACGGTACGCCCTATACTCGAGTTTACAAGAATATGGGCCAAATTGCTAGCTTATTTAATAAAAGGAGCATAGAGGTTCGGAAGTCATTTAATTTTGGAACAGTGAAAAATGCAACTTTGTTGATTACTGATACAGTTCTAGCCATGGGAAACCATAACAGAATAACAGAACATCATTGTATTCGCTGTTGTGCATTGACGCTTGCGTTAACTTGGTTATTTTATTGACGTGTTCTTTTTATTAGAAATAAACATCACTAGCAACACCAGCATAGGTTCGACTGGGTTCACTAGTAATACAGTTTACACGCTGCTAACTTAAGTATGCTACGGCGACATTGAACTATCTCAAGTAACAATGTGCTTGATATTTTTGCAGCCTACGCCCATTATCCGTACGTATCTTCCTAATCCAATACGGCTTATTCAGTTGGCGATATAATTGGTCCTAGTCTGCTGCATTTCCTTTGGCGTAGGCGCTGCTTTTGTCGTGGGATGTTTTGTCCTGACCACAGGAGTCTCCCACACCTGAGCCTGGGAAAGTACCGTCATATACAATACAGACACTTCATTCCTGCACCAATCGACCGTGCCAAGTTGTACAAGTACCCATGGATAACATGTCAAGAAATAAGCCAAGCACAGCAACGACCCACGTAGCTTGCGAATCAAAGCTATGTTCAGTTGTGAGGCCATTCGTGCATCCATGCCCAGTATATGTGGTAGCAATCGGGCGTGCGGTCGTTTATTATTCCCGGGCTGCCCGCGCATTTAAAGCAGGAATTAGATGTTGTCTCTTTACACACTGCATTCAGCTACAGTGATGACAAGTAATTTCTACACTGAATAAATGGGTAGTCCATGCATAATGCATGACCGCACGCCTGATCGCCACCCAGTTTCCTTGGCATGCATTTATATATGACCTCACATAATGTACAGTGCCGGCATTTAATTCCTGCACTGAATAAAATGGTAGTCCATGCATAATACACGACCGCACGCCCCGTCGCCACCCAGTTTCCTGGACATGGATTCATGAATGACCTAACAACAGAACGTACAGGGCCGGCATTTAATTCCTGCACTGAATGTCTTGGTAGTCCAGGCATAATACATGACCGCACGCCCGATCGCAACCCAGTTTCCTGGGTATGGACGCATGGATGACCCCACAACTGACCGAAGCTTTGATTGGCAAGTTACTGGGTTCATTGATGTGCTTGGCTTAATTTCATGACATGTCATCCTTGGATGGTTTTACAACCAGCCACTGGCAGACGTCCGGTCCACTGGTGCTGGAATTATATGTCGGCATAATAGCTTTGATTCGTAATCTACGTGGGTCATCGATGTGCGTCGCTTATTTTTTGACATATTATCCATGGGTGTTTGCACAAACAGGCATGAGAGACGTCAGGTCGGGTGGTGCAGTAATTAAATGTCTGTACTGTATACTGAATGTATCAGGAAAACGCTAATTTTATGTATGAAATCCAACTTAAGTCCGGGGCATCGTCTAAGCTTTATCTCTTTCACATGAATCATAATCTTTATTTATGCACCTTAAGGTTTGATATATGGTACATCACATTCTCAAACTGCCATTTTAGTGAAGCAAAGGGGTTATCTTCTGACCAGAAGCTAATCTAGTGAGATGAGTTTTTTGTTTAGGAAAGCCAATGAGTCTATCATCGACTCAGATTTCCCTTTTATTTCATTTTTTGTTTATTTTTTTGCATGTTGATATTAGGCACGGTTCACATCAAGATAAGCCACTGGGGCTAATAGAGAACCATCATGTTAATATGAGCAATATTGAAAACAGTGTTAATACATACAGTAATTAAATGTAATTTCAAAATGGCTACTATATGGTTGACACTTGTTGAAACAATATGTGTGACGTTTGTTAATAACTTTGTTATTTTCCCATTAGGTTTATGCAAATTATACGTTGCCTGAAAGGTCTTTCCACGTGAAATAAAATACGTACAAACACCCTGAAGGATATAAGAAGAAAATAAGAATATACATCTGAAACATGCATCGTGATCTAAACGATTCTCCTCTTCTCAAAAAGGACATAAGATGATATCATATTACAAAAAAGTGGAGGAAAGAATAGTACAATACAGAGAAAATGCCAAAATGGAGGCTCTTTAATGGTCTGCTCAGATCGTATAAGCATTTTGTCTTGACGTCTGTATATGGGCTTGGATAGTACTCAAGAGCAATGCATAAGCAGCTTGTGAATAATCACATCATCTTCCCATCACGTGGGCTTTTACCACCTTCGGTTAGGTGAACGCATTTTTACATTAAAGGGCACGCTATTTCATATTTATGGGAGTCATGTTTGGCTTATAATGCTTTTAGTAGGTTCATCTTTATCAGGTTAACCTGTGAAACAATATGAAACAATATGTTTGACGTTTGTTTATAACTTTGTTATTTTCCCATTGGGTTTATGCAAATTATGCGTTGCCTGAAAGGTCTTTCCACGTGAAATAGAATACGTACAAAAGTATCACCCCTGAAGGATATGAGAAGAGAATAAGAATATACAGTTGAAAAATGCATCATGATCTAAACGATTCTCCTCTTCTCAAAAAGGACATTATACACATATGACATCCCAGTGGGGATACCCTGATGGAATGTCTGCCGAGGGAGGATGGTTTTACCCTAGGGCAAAGCCCAAGAGAAGACCATCCTTCCGAAGTGGACATTCCACCAGCGTATCCCTACTGGGATGTGAAATTTGTTTTATTATACCGAACAAAAACTCGATTTGGTAAAATATCAATGAAAACAACAATTCGCTGTCCCTTTCAATAATCCATACATATGATATAATCTAATCAAGAATGCCTTGTTGCGTTAGCGCCTGCTGCACCATGTTTGTTGTCGATGTGCAATTTGCACGTGCAGTGATGACGTGACAAACAATGACGTCAGCCAACAAGCAAAACACATGTTGCGTCACCAGTGACAACGGTTGCCAAAACGCTGTTCAGTGGACATGATGGTGTAGCAACCGGCAGTCAGCCAATCACGGCTTACGATCTTCACGTGAGGTATAATAAAGGATGATATCATATTACAAAAAAAGTGGAGGAAAGAATAGTATGATACAGAGAAAACGGAGGCTCTTTAATGGTCTGCTCAGATCATATAAGCATGTTGTCTCGACGTCTTTATATGGGCATGGATAGTACTCAAGAGCATTGCATAAGCAGTTTGTGAATAATTACATCATCTTCCCAACACGTGGGCTTTTTACCACCTTCTATTAGGCGAACGCATTTCTACAGTAAAGGCCACGCTATTTCATATTTATGGGGGACATGTATCGCTGATAATGCTTTTAGTAGATTCATCTTTATAAGATTAACCCGTTTAACATCTTGACCAGGCATTTAAATAATCGCGAATTTTCTTGATGGTGTCAGATTAAATGACACGCAGGTAGTGATAAAAGTAAGGTGACATACAAAGGTGGATTTATCAAATCTAATGTTTATGGCTTTACACCATTAGGTATTCCCAAATGTATTTACAGATCTCGATGTCAAGGTTAGTTACTGGTATAAACATATATCAAGTGCAATCACCAGATGGCATCTGGCCCGTTCGAAAAGTTTCATGCATGAGAATATTGTGGAAAGAAAATTAATTTAATGCATGAAGGTTTCATTTTAATGCATGCAAATGAATTTCCATGCATGAAAATGAAATGTCCATGCACGAAAATAACATTTCAAGTATGGTCAATGTATAAAATTGATCTTTATATTTCGGTATCCTGAATCCCTAGCTTGTTGTCATGGTCCATCCAATTGTGAAAAGAATATGTAAAGAACTTGTAACCGGTAGCTTATACACCAATACACTATATACTCCTGATTTATGTTATTAATACACAGTATTAGGCTATAGGAAAATTGCATTCTTACGGCAACCGATTTCAATTTTAGGATATATATAAATATATATATAATTATATATATATATATATATATATATATATATATATATATATATATATATATATATATATATATATATATATATATATATATATATATATATATATATATAGAGAGAGAGAGAGAGAGAGAGAGAGAGAGAGAGAGAGAGAGGCGCTCTGAAATCTTTTATCTTTATGTACTATCGCACTCAGTGGAAAACACCAATCAACACCTCTCTCAGGTTGAAGTAAAACCGCTTGCAAAAGAGTGCAGAAACGATAATATAGTAAAGCCTGAATCATTACTGCATCGGTGATTGCATATTTTGTGGCTTCACTGACATTTAGATATTGCCCATTTCCTTCGATAGAACTGCCAAACGCAGTATTGCAGACGGTTATGCCCTCCAAGATGTGTCAAAGTGGTTAGTCCATAGGCACTCGGCTATACTCTACGCGTGTCATTGTTTCCAAGTCTGTGGAAAAACTTCTTTAATCCGTCCTATGCTGAGGCTAGTCCCGTCCAAAGCACAAGGACGAACACATTTTTGAAAGCCATCTAAACAATGCCACGTTGGTGTTCATTGAATAGGTCTCACTGAGTACTATCAGATGAGTACCCATGTGCCAGGGTTTCAGTCGTTACAAGCATCTGTTTGTATTGGCCAAATTAGCCACTAGCAGCATAAGGGTTAATATAAATTGCATCTCATAGTGCCTCATTGTGAATGATTAACTGGTAGGATGTTATAACTTAATTCTTAGATGTTTTTAGAATCAGAGTTCATGTATGTTGAAATAAACTAAATGTATGTTTGATTGAATAAAGAAATATTTTGATTAAAGCAACTAATTCAAATATATGATAAAATGAACTAATCTTGTTTTACCAGGGTTTTGATTAAACTGATTGTCAACAATCCTAGGGACCATCCCTGCAATACTCTTAGACGGCCATCCTAAAAGCATCGAGATAACCTAAAATGACACTTTACATTAAACCTAACCCCTTCTAAGGAATTTGTACAAATTCGGACTAATTTCTCCCTGTAAGACCCACCTCCTGCCTATGCGCATGCGTGATGCTGATATATGGCTGCCACCTGTGGCGCGATACATTGGGCTATAAATTAATCGCAGGAAAGGTCACTCGTCACCACCGTGATTTACATATACGAAATGCGTCCCAAGACTCATAGTAAATTACTAGTGTTTTCGCGATTTGTTTTATAGAGGAATTCAAACAATGATAAACACATCATCTTGATATCACTGCCCATTTTCCCGCCTAGTATGAATGCTTTACAGGAAGTTGCACTTGATGAAAAACTAATTTAATTACGTAAATGAAAAGTGATGCACCTGGGAGGATGTTATAAAAAGTTGCAAGAATACAAGTAATAAGAGTATAAAAAAAAAATAGCAATATCTACGTCATATAAGATATTAACTAATTGATAAAGTTTTAGCTTCATACAAGTAAACCATTCGAGTATTTTCAAAGCGTTGAGCATAACAAGTCATATTACTTGAGTATATCAGCCTCTATTGGAGTCAGCGAGTAGACGGTCAACCTTGCCATGAAAGTGATGAAACACGTGCTTCTTGATCGAAATCTGAATGGAACCTCTCCGATTTTCTCCGACTATATATATATATATATATATATATATATATATATATATTATATATATATATATATATATATATATATATATATATATATATATATATTTATATATATATATATATATATATATATATATATATATATATATATATATATATATATATATATATATATATATATATATATATATATATATATATATATATATATATATATATTGCAAGACTTTCGCGGGCAACAGGAATGCTAAATCTATATATATGTATGTATATATATCTCTATATATATCTATATCTATATATATCTATATCTATCTATCTATCTATCTCTATATATCTATATATATATATATATATATATATATATATATATATATATATATATATATATATATATATATATATATATATATATATATATATATATATATATATTGCAAGACTTTTGAGGGCATCAGGAATCCTACTTCTAAATACATGAATGTGTTATCACTACCTTTCTAACTCCAAATGGCACGGCTAATATTCGACTTGCCATAACGACCTGGCGTGTGTTTGTTAGCAGGCTATTGCCGGCTCCCAGAGCGGAGTTACTTGCACGTCATCCCTCTGTTTTCCCCCAGCAGGTGCCAAAGGTCGACCCGTTCGCACGTAGCTTTACGAGAAGCGCTGATAGGGCACGCTGTTTAAACGGACATTAATACTCTACCCTTTGCTACTACGACATCAGCAGACATGCCTACTGGACAACGTCTGGCCATGGCATGCTTGTATGCTTTAACCCCTCCCCCCGAAAAATAGCTGTCCCCTAGGTCGGGTGGGTGAAACATTCACCGCCAACATGCTACATTTTCGGTCAATCGTTACTCATACTGTGTGGTTATTGCACAAATATACAGCTCATCTCGAGGTGTTTCCAATATGTAGTAAAGCTAAGAACGACGTCATGCCTCATGGATAGGAACCTTGTGACTACATTTGAAGCGGAATGCAGAATTATTATCGAGATTCTCAAGCATTTAAAGTTTTGCTTTGTTGTCATATTATTGCGCTCCTACCAATAACAGATCTTAGTTTGCAATGTTCAACGCTCAATGCAGCCCAATGATAACAAAACTATGCAAAACAATATTAAGCTGCTAGAATCAGAGTGGAACTGATGATAAAGGTTTGTCCCTTTATGTTGTCAATCGAGTTTAACACCTTAACTTTCCTTCTTTTGCAAGTTTAAGCTTGACAACAAAACCCTTCACATTAATTTTCACTAGAAATGTATTACAAAAATGACATAGATAACAGAAAACTAAGATGACACCTTTTCATTTTGAATTTTTGATCCCAATAAATGACATGTCTGCAACAATGCAATACAATACTATAGTAAACTATACTATGATATATCACAATATATTATACCTTACTTTAGTATACTAAATCATACCATTTTAGGACCTCTTTGTGGGATAGGAAACCTCTACGAATAAGCCTCTATGGAAAAGCAATTTTTAAAAATGCCTTTAAAATGGAGATTTGATTACTGATGATGAGGTCTGTGATATTTTCACCCAATATCATACCCGCCCATTTCCAGTCTCTAAGTAGACCAGCTACTTTGCTCAAACATTAAATCCTACAACGTGCTGAAAGATGTACACTAAAACGTGCTTCTCTAAGTGAATAGCAAACAAGAAAAAGTAGCAGTGTCAACATGAACGTCTCAGCATTGCTGTTTCCCCTTCAGCGTAGCACTATAGACAACCTGACCTTACACCAAGCTATCACCACTAGCAGCATTGCACAGAGCAGTGATGCCTCATTGGTGGACGTTTCTGTTCTGCGCGAACAGCTTATATCGGGAGTAAACTATTCTCACTTCCGGTTGTTGCTTTCTTCTTGCTAAGTAAAGGTAGGTCGACAGAAGGTTCTATTCAATATAAAAATCAAGGTCAATAAACGATAGTATTACCATAAATGGTGTAATAGTACCAGTTCTTGATGGACCAGTCGGAAATCTAGATGTGTTTTCTTTATCAAAACATGAAAATGCCTGCACATGTATCAAGCATTATCAAATATGGAAATGACCACCTTAGAAACATTGGAATATGAGAGAATTGAGTGCAATTGTCTCACTGGTGACATCACACATTGGCTATTGTAATGGACTTCTCGTCGGATGTGTTGATGCGCGACTATGCAGGCTCCAGAAAGTCCAAACCTATGCAGCCAGTGAGAATATTAAGTGCCATTATGCATGCAAGGATGAGCCCCTCTATACCTGAGGGAACTGTTAGTCAAACAAGCCAATACGCAGACCCTAAGACCAAACACTTAGAACTAATTACAAATACCACACACTAATCTGAAACGGTTTGGTGACTGAGCCTGAAGTGCCTATGGGTTAAGCCTTTGTAATGAGCTCCCCTACAACCTCAAGGCTACTGAAAGTGTGAAAAACTTCAAGACTTCAAGACACAACTGAGAGAGAGAGAGAGAGAGAGAGAGAGAGAGAGAGAGAGAGAGAGATGAAAATAAAATATCCTCGAGGTAAATGTAAGATCAGCCTCGCAGCGCTACTCTGCCATTCAGAAAGAAATAACAGTATAGCGGCTGGTTGGTACGGAAGCCTATTAGGACCACTGAAAAAATATATATATTTTTATTTTTTTCCTAAGAAATCCGAAAATCTAAAAAAAAAAAAAAAATTGTCTCAAGATCCTCGTTCGGATTTTTTTTCTTGTGTGTTCTGCAAAGTTACTAAAAATAGATAGCCAATCACTGCCTCGCTTGTGTAGTCTTGTCAATCACACTACACGCGCGTGAGGCAGCGCTGGCAGTGGCATTCTTGTCTGAACAACGGATAAATACACGTTTTAGCTACATAATTTGACATGTCAATATCCCTGCAACGCGCTGGGCGTGTGTGCGTGTGTTTGCATGTCTGTTCTATTAAGTAAAAACAACATTTCTAAGACCGCTTACAAGGACCACAATTCTTTTTTACATTTTTTTTTCTTAGAAATCCGAAAATCTAAAAAAAAAAGAAAAAAAAATACCTCAAGATCCTCGTTCACGAATCAAAAAAAAATTAAAAAATATCTATGTTCAGAAAATTTACTAAAAATAGTAATCCAATCACTGCCTCGCTCGGATGCCAAGCCTTTGATCCAATCAAATCGCTCATTCCTGATCTCAACCCTTTTTCTGAATTTGGTATACCTATTTTCCAAAGTACTAGTTATGTTGATTGGCTACTACCTTTGCGATAATGGCAGCACTAGGGATAATACTTATAGGACTTTTAGCTAATATGATGCAAGCATTTCGTTAAGTCTCCCATCAGCTTACAACATATCTATCAGAAAGCACGATCATTACATGCGCACTTCACCAAATTGTTTGTGTATATTGGTAAGTATCCCCAAAACGGAACTAGAAAGGTGGCGCCACTAGTCATTGGGGCCACTAGTCAGCTTTTGTTTGTGTTATTGATCATATTGGTCTAATATGTACACGAGTGCTAACATTTTCCTGCAGCTCATCATTTTTTTACCAACTCAGCAATTCCACTGCTGTTCTTTTTTTTATCTCTACTACGATAAATCTTCTCAATCGTTTTCTTCTTCTTCTTCTTCTTCTTCTTCCTAAATGACAACTAAAATAGCGCCTTTCCAACAAAAATGGTTAAGGGCGCTATTTTTCACCGTAATTTTCAGCTGGCCTTCCATTGTGTCATTAATTGAACCGTAACACTCCATCCGAAGCATACATCCTTTAGTGGTGGCCAGTTATATATGTATTTTTGTGAAAAAAAATTGTAAATGTTTTAACTTACCTTTTATATTTATGAGGTTAAACCGATACTATGATTAATGTAGGCGAGCGATAATAAAACATTATAACTGTTCAGCAGGGATTTATTTGTATTAAATGCACATCTTCAGACATCATGGCTGGCCTGAATGACTTTAGCTATACAATAAATACACATAGTGCCCTGCTGAACAGTCATTAAGGCTTTACTAAGAGCAGCTATCAACATTCTATATTACTGTATTAGTATGATCTAAGGCAGAGATAAATGTTTTGTTATATTTGATGTACTTTTAATTAATTGACTCTTGTTGAATGTTGCATATCTTTTGGTTTTATGTATATTTTATTTTTGCTCCATTTTGTTAAATGAAGTATGAACGTATTTTATCCGACAAAGGCTATCAAAGATTCATTCGTTTACTAACATAACTCCCAGATACCCCAGCTTTCCTTTCACACACAGTAGATACCTACTCGAAAGGGTTAGCTACAGTACAGGCATTTAATTTCTGCACCATTCGACCGGTCGTCGGCCAGTGTGTTGTTGTACAAATACCTATGGATAACATGTCAAAATAAGCTAAGTACATCAATTACCCATGTAGCTTGCGAATCAAATCTACGTTCAGTTATAAGGTCATCCACGCATCCATGCCAAGGGAACTGGGTGGCATTCGGGCGTGCGGTCGCGTATTATGCCCGGGCTGCCCACACATTTAGTGTAGAAACTAAATGTCGGCACTGTACGGTACAGGCATTTAATTCCTGCAACAGTCGACCGGACTTCTGCCAGTGCCTGTTTGTACAAAGCTATTGGTAACATGTCAAAAACATGAGCCAAGTCCATCAATGACCCACGTAGCTTGCGATTAAAAGCTACGTTCAGCTGTGAGGTCTGGGACGTTCGGTCGCACCCATGTCCGGGAAATATGGGTGGCAATCGTTTGAGCGGTCATGTATTATGCCTGGGCTACCCAGACATTTAATGCAAGAGTTAAAAGCCGGCACTTTAACTCGAATGTTAGGGTCTTTCTACGATTTGGTCACTAGACTAAAAGGTATGTGGTTTGTTAGCTCGATTGTTTGTTTGCTAATGGGTTTATCGTACAGTGCCGACATTTATTTCCTGCACTAAATGCATGGGAAGCCCGGGCTTGATAAACGACCGCACGCCCGATTGCCATTCAGTTTCCTGGACATGAATGCATTAATGACCTCAACTAAACATAGCTTTGAATCGCAAGCTACGTTGGTCATTTATGTGCTTGGCTTATTTTTCTGACAAGTTATCCATGGGTGTATGTACAACCAGGCATTTGCAGACGTCCGGTCGACCGGTACAGGAATAAAATGTCTGTTCTGTAGGTTATCGCTGGGTAGTTCTTTCCTCATATACCCACTGCATGTTCGAAAATGGTAAAAGCACCCGGAATGACAATGAACGCAATAACAGTGTTTTCCATTCCCACTATCTGGCATATCTCTATGAGATGAGATGATATGAAATATTTGGCTGGAAAGGATTCATTTTCAAAACTCAAGGAAATTGTAACTCATATTGAAACAAAAAGGGCTTCCACCATTTACTAATCATCATTCATGTGGAAAAACGTTTTCGTTTTTGACGCGTAACCGGACAACTTGGAAATGAATTACCATAGAGGCAGGAAAGCCGGATGGGACATTCATTAAGTTTGCATAGATTCCTTGCGATGGCTCTTGACGCACGTAGCAGCAAAATGGCTCTACTGTCGCTGCCTATCTGTCCAATACTGTGCTGCTTTAACAAAGGCGACGGTAAGCTAGAAAGCAAGGTACATGTAGCAACGGGAGAAACTACGTTTACATCCTCTGGCGCCACATGGCATTCACAGGCTATCACAGACAATGATTTTCCCTTAACTCCCCGCTTAACTCTCACAAAGCTGAGGCTATTTTCATCCAAAGCACAATAAAGCAAAGGCTAAACCCTGTCATGTTTGTATTAATTGGATAGCTCTTGCTGAGTACTCTAGGATGAGTATCTATGTGCAAGGTTTCAGTCATTTTTGAGTTTTTTGCATTATTGTGTATCGACGGATACAGCAGCATAGGGGTCAACCATAAAAGAAAGCAAACCAGCTTCGGGAGAAACTAAATCTATATCCATTGGCGGCACATGGCTTTCACACGCTATTGCAGACAGCTATCTTTCCTTTTAAATATACAAACGTAATTCAATTACGTCCCAAACATATTAAACATACAAACCAAGAAAAATATGTCACAATAGTATTAACATTTTGACAGGCAATGCATAAAACAGTTTGTTTTAAAGATTTCATGTATGTATATTTATTGACTACGGCTCTCGCCATACAATTATCATACAGAATACAAATGATAATGATAAATGCAAATAAAGGTAATGAATAAAATACATACAAGTTGAGCAAAGAAACGCATAATGTTGTATGTTGGGTAGTTAATGACCAACTTAGCTTGCGCGACTCAATGCTACGAACAGTTGTGACGTCATTCGTGCCCACGAATCTGGGTGACAATGATGAGACGTGTGGTCGTGTACTATGCCCGGGCGACCCACCCATTTAGTGCAGAAATTAAATGTCGGTACTGTTTTACTGCTTGTACCACATATGCTTGCCTTTCACCAATCAGAGGCCTCGAAAAGTGTAGGGTTATAGGTCATAACCCACACTTTTCAAGCCTTTGTTCTCTAAGCTGACTAAATCCAAAGGTGTTACCTAAGGGTATTTAGCAAGCGTATTCTGCTAAGCTTTTCTCGGCCTGTGATTGGTGGAAGGCAGTCAACTGTGGTAAAAGCCACATATATTCCTCGGAAGCTGTGTTGTATGTGATACCATCGGGGTTACTCGGCTCCGCCTTGTATATCCCATACACCACAAGTTCCTTGTGGTATATCCATCACAAAATCAGGAGGAGAACGATTCGGTGAAATGGTCGGGCATGTATAGATTATTCATTCTCCCACTCAGAGGCATGCACTATGTGCAGATAACCCATAAAGAGATTTGAAAGGTGCTTTTGAAGGCATTAAATTCGGCCCTGTTAAATACGGAGAGTTTTCTGCTGCTCCAACAGTTGACCTGGCGAATAGCGCGTGCACTTAAACAAGCGTCGCGTACGTGCTCTGGCACAAGGTGCTAAGGAAAGCAAACGGTGCACCTCACAACATACGCGTATTACCAGTTTTGAATAATAGCGCAAAGGCCGCCTTCTGCTGGGTATGTTTATCTAATGATTTCATAGTTAAGCTTGTTTATTTCTCCATTGTTATCATGGGAGAAACGGGTTCCCTCACTCGTGAATGGAAAGAGAAGGTATCATTCACTCGTAAGAGATCTTGTGTTCTGGAACTCCACAAGCCTCTTCCCAAGACACAAAAGCACTCATTTGTGCAAGATAGCTTCTCTTTTCATCCACTCTTGTCAAAACCCCTATTTCCGGAGTTGTAAATGACAACTTTCCTCATTACCCTTATGCAGTTAAGCCATTCCAATAATGTCCCTGTAGACCAGTCGTCTGTATGAGACACGCTGACTGTTTTGCGATCGCGTATAAGAAGGAACATTTATTCGTTCTCTGAGGTCGTGGGTTTGTTAGCGTTATGTATACCAAGGCAAATGGTGGCAAATGGGCGTGCAGTGGTGTACGTGGCCGGAAAGCCATCTGATGAAGTACAGGGAACAAATTTCCTTACTGTATATTGAGGCTTAGTAGAGTATTCTAGTGTTGTGTGGTGTGAATTGCACGTACTATATATATATATATATATATATATATATATATATATATATATATATATATATATATATATATATATATATATATATATATATACATATATATATATGTATATATATATATATATGTATATATATATATATATATATATATATATATATATATATATATATTATATATTTATATATATATATATATATATATATATATATATATATATATATATATATATATATATATATATATATATATATATATATATATATATATATATATATATATACATATATATATATATATATATATATATATATATATATATACATATATATATATTTATATATATATATATATATATATATATATATATATATATATATATATATATATATATATATATATATATATATATATATATGTATATATATATATATATATATAGTATTGACTGTAGAAGTGCTACAAAAGTATATATATATATATATATATATATATATATATATATATATATATATATATATATATATATATATATATATATATATATATATATATATAAATGAAAATACAAATAACTACCACAAGACACGAATATCTTGTTATTACAAGACATCGGAACAAATGGACTAGTAACAAAAATTGAACAAACAATAGATAGATAAGTCCCTTTTCTGTCATCAGCACAGTAGCGTAAAAAGATCACACGTCATCAAGGGGTCACTGAGTAACTGGACTTTGGAGCAAATTCCAAAAACTAAACGTATGTCAAGGTCAAGGTCACACTAAATCTGTATGGAAAGGTTCTACTATCCTACTCCTTCCGTTTATAAGAAGATACAATGCGCGGTTCATCTTATGAACATTTCTAACGGTTATCTCCCAGACACATTCCCATTGTCCTTCAGAAAGGATATTTATGGGTTTTCCCAAGAACACGGGTAGGAGATCACTGTTGTTGTCGAGCAGTCGCACACTTGATCCATCATCAATTTGTCTGATCTCTATGAACATACTTTTACGTTTTATCTTCAGAGCCGGAGCATTGTATCACTAAGTGTTTAACGTCATCTACTGCAGCCAAGTCACATACCGTAGTTTCGCGTGTATAAGACGCATCCGTATAAAAGACGCACCCCTTGTTCAGGCTTTAAAATTGATGTATAGACCTTCGCTTTGTGTATAGTGCGCACATCCCTTTTCGGAAATATCGTGGAAAGTCAGCTCCTCGTGAATAACGCTAGAAAACTAGTAAAGTGCATTTCGAAATGAATAAAATGTGACATCAATGCGAAATCAACGTGACATCAGTGCTTATCACTCTGTGTCAGTGCCCCATACCCATTTTCCTAGGCATGATATTGATTGTAATCAATAAAATCTAACGGTGAGTGGTACGGTATTTACAATTCGTAAATGTCGAGGTAAACATCGATAGGCATTGTCTTGGCCAAGTTATAATTGTGATTAGGCGATCTCCGGATGGCCTGGGCACTCAAAGTAAAACGCCCTAGATCTATAGCTTTGTTTATAAGACGCACCCCCGATTTGAGTGTAAAAGTTGTGTAAAAGAGTGCGTCTTATACACGCAAAATTACGGTATATCACGTAATTTTCGCTGATTAAGTACAGACATTATATGTCCTTACTGTATATAGAGGCTTAGCAGAGAATGGTAGTGTTGTGTTCATAACTTACCATGCAGTTACTTTTGATTATACACCGACAAAGAAAACAAGCCAAAATCAAGAATCATTCTGGCAGGTACTAGGAAATTAGATTAGGAACAACACGTTTAACAGAAAATCTAAAGGAGGATGAGAGAGGCGTAAATAATCAACGAGTAGTTCCTGGAAACTTAATTTTGCCTCGCCCGAAATTCGCTTACCTATGTGTTACGTCAACATGTTGCCTCTGGGAAAGGCGTCTTTAATTGTGAGGCAGAGGAGGCATAGGATGCTGCTGATTGCATCCACCGGCAACATGGACAGTAGGTATGAAAGGTTTTCGACTTCCTGATTGGAAAACCTCACTTTTAACAGCAGCTGTCACCAAAATCGATGCATCCAATTACTTTTAGTCCGTGTCTGCGCGTGTTCTATTTCTACCGAGAAAAGACTGTACCGTCTAGCTTGCGAGATTTCCTGATAGTCACGATCCTGAAGAAAGCCTTCATTTGCCAGTAAAATGGGCTCGTCAGATTTACTACTACAGTGCCGACATATAATTCACCGTGTTTCCTGGGCATGGATGCTACCACAGGTCCCTCACCTAAATAATGAACGTAGCTTTGATCCGTCAGCTACGTGGGTCATTGACGTGCTTGGCTTGTTGTTCTGATATGTTATTCATGGGTGTTTGTACAACCAGACACGGGTAGACGTCCGTTGGCCTGGTGCAGTAACTAAATGTCCTTACTGCACTAGGTTAATATAAATTATACTCAATACATATTGCACATACTGACCAAGGCGCAAGAGCATTTTTTTTTTTATTTTTTTTTTTAAATTTCGCACCTGCTGATTTTTATTTGCATCAGTCAAATAATATTTCATAGTATACAATATCATATTCACAAAAATAGTTTCAATTCAATGCATCAGATGATTTACATTTCATAATTCTTAATGTATCATTCACAAATAGACCTCTAGAGACATTACATAATTGTTTTTGGCTATTTGATAGCTCAAAATAGCCGAGCGTATACCTTCCCCCATGTATTAAAAAATATAGTATCATTTCCTATCACACTAGTTTGATATTCTTCAATTTTCATCTGTTTACTTAGTACATTCTTCACTTCTTTTATGTTGTATTTACCACCATGTTGACGTTTTCTATATATGACCTTTTTGGTGGCTGTTATTGTTTTTTCTATTATACTATTTTCCAATCCTTGACCTAATATTTTATCCACATCCGATATTGATATTTTGGAATCTACATGAGCCCGTAACCATTTTTCAATGTCTTTCCACAATGTTGTAACCTCAGGGCATTTAATAAACGCATGTTCAATTGTTTCCACTTCTTCATCACAATATGGGCATTTGCTGTTATCTCTGATATTCATGTCTAAAAGTTTTTTTATTTGTAACGATTCTTCTTTGTAACATTTTAAATTGTATATACTTATCAAAAGACCCTTCTGACAACTTATGCAGATGTTGAAAAGCTTTTTCCATTTGTGTGTTATTTATTTCCTCGTTTAAGATGTTTTCCCATTTGGCTTTTGATTGATCAATAATGTCATGATTCGAATTGGTTAAAATCCTGTAAATATTTGAACATCCTTTTTGTTGATATCCAATTTTAAATAATATATATGGAATGTGAGGGCCATAATTGATGTTGCTTCTTTCTCTTATATTTAATCTAGAAATATCATACTTCAATCGTTCATAGTCAAGAAAGTTTAAATATAAACCTCTATTCAGTAACTCTTCGTTCAGGAATAGATCCCCATTTAAGTCTAAAATATCACTCACCCAGGCGCAAGAGCATGACATTTTACAAATACAGTAGAAGCAGCCATAGCAAAAATGTTAAAATTAACAGAAATTGTCAACAATACGATTAAGAAGATATCATCGAGAAGAATATCTGGTCGTAAGCCTGGTGGCTAATTTGGCCAATAGAAAATTCTGTAAAAAGACTGAGAAATGACTGAAACCCTGGCTCATGGGTCCTTATCTGAGTGTACTCAATGAGAGCTATTCGACGAATACCACCACAACATGATTAAGATGGTTTTCAAAAGTCTTTGCGTTCTTGTGCTTAGTATGAAAGTATACTCAGCGTCAGAAGGCTTAGACTATTTGCATTATCGTAAATCACTGGGTTATCAATATTTTCATTATTCGTTTTTGAAAGTTTTGACGAGTAGTATTAACCCATTTACACTCAGAGTGGCCAAAAGAGGCCTGACAATTTTGGAAATATTTTACTAACAAAAGCTCTTTTTGGAAAATAATTGAAGGGGAAATGTTGATCAGAAGCCAAACAACAAGTCTCCTTCAAATATTCTGTGACATTTTGCTTAATACCAAAGTTATTTTCAAAAGTATGAGAGTAGCAGACGATGCTTTCTCGCGGAACTCTGAGTGTGAATGGGTTAATACATAAGAAAGAGTGTTTAGCAGTGTCACTCTAATTACAAACTAATTGGGCACTGGTAGCAGGTTATAAGCCCGTTGTGAATTTGAGCTTTGGGAATGGTAAAAGTGCTTCTTATTAAAAGTCATTTTTGTAGTTTCATCACCAAAATCATTTTCTTATAAAACATCTTGTGTTGTGTTTTATTCTCTTTTTGTTTCTGTTTTGTACTCCACAAAGAGAAGGCATTGCGCATGCGCGAGAAAGCTTATTGAAATAATGGAGGCAATTATCGGAAATCGTGCTGGAAACTGGACGCTTTGTAGGCCTTAATGCGGAAAATTTGATATATTCGTGATCGAAGTAATGAGAAAGTAAGTGCCTTCATAATCAATTTTCTTCGTGGCCACGTCTGATAAATATGCTTATTAGGTTATTAGTATCGAAAATGACATTTCTGATTTAAACGTTTTTATATTTGCTACTGTCTTTAAAAGCAAACCACACCAAGCACTGCTAAAATTTGCTGTTTTCAAACCGAAGTTTACAAAACTAAGTTCGGAATCCGTTAACTCTTCCAATGCTAAGGTTACTTTCGTCCGAAGCACAAGGATGCAAACCTTTTTGAAAACTATCTAAACCCTACCATATTGGTATTCACTGGATCGCTCTCACGGAGTACTCTCAGATGAGTACCCATATGCCAGGGTTTCAGTTATTTCTCAGGTTTTTGGCATCATTTGGTATTGGCCAAATTAGCCACCCGGGAGTATCTTTACGATACAGGTATACTCGTCGGTAAGCTATTGCAAAAGCACAATATATAGATAGGGTGTACATTTGTACAAGGTTTTGGTCCACCCCCAAATTAGAAATAAGCTTAGGGATGTGTATTGTATAAAAGTCTTGATTAGATTAACTGACGTGACTGTATGGAATTGTTGGTGTAGGAAACCGGCGAAAACCACCGCCTGACACCAAGTCGCTGGCAACTTCCTCACACCCCCTTGGTGGGATTCGAACCCGGATAGTGGTGAGAGAGAGCTAGGAGTCAGTGGCAACGCCCTAGACCACCCGGTTATCAGGACAGGCCCTTAGTAGTGAAAGACAGCTAGGCGTCAGTGGCAACGCCCAAGACCACACGGCCATCAGGGCAGGCCCTGAGTGGTGAGAGACAGCTAGGCGTCAGTGGCAACGCCCTAGACCACACGGCCGTCAGGGCAGGCCCTGAGTGGTGAGAGACAGCTAGGCGTCAGTGGCAACGCCCTAGACCAGCCGGTCATCAGGGCAGGCCCTCAGTGGTGAGAGACAGCGAGCAGTCAGTGGCAACGCCTTAGACGACACGGCCATCAGGGCAGGCCCTCAGTGGTGAGAGATAGCTAGGCGTCAGTGGCAACGCCCTAGACCAGCCGGTCATCATGGCAGGCCCTCAGTGGTGAGAGACAGCTGGGCGTCAGTGGCAACGCCCTAGACCACACGGCCATCAAGGCAGGCCCTGGGTGGTGAGAGACAGCTTGGCGTCAGTGGCAACGCCCTAGACCACACGGCCATAAGGGCAGGCCCTGAGTGGTGAGACACAGCTAGGCGCCAGTGGCAACGCCCTAGACCACACGGCCATCAGGGCAGACCCTCAGTGGTGAGAGACAGCGAGCAGTCAGTGGCAACTCTCTAGACCACACGGCCATCAGGGCAGGCCCTCAGTGGTGAGAGACAGCGAGCAGTCAGTGGCAACGCCTTAGATCACACGGCTATCAGGGCAGGCCGACAGTGGTGAGAGATATCCAGGCGTCAGTGGCAACGCCTTAGACCACACGGCCATCAGGGCAGGCCCCAGTGGTGAGAGACAGCCAGCAGTCAGTAACAACTCCCTAGACCACACGGCCATCATGGCAGGCCCTCAGTGGTGGGAGACAGCTAGGCGTCAGTAATAACTCCCTTGACCACATGGCCATCAGGGCAGGCCCTCAGTGGTGGGAGACAGCTAGCAGTCAGTAACAACTCCCTAGACCACACGGCCATCAGGGCAGGCCCTGAGTGGTGAGAGATAGCTAGCAGTCAGTAGCAACTCCCTAGACCATACAGCCATCAGGGCAGGCCCTCAGTGGTGGGAGACAGCTAGGCGTCAGTGGCAACGCCCTAGACCACACGGCAATCAGGGCAGGCCCCAGTGGTGAGAGATAGCTAGCTGTCAGTAAAATCTCCCTAGACCATACGGCCATCAGGGCAGGCCCTCAGTGGTTAGAGACCGCTAGCAGTCAGTAACAACTCCCTAGACTACACGGCCATCAGGGCAGGCCCTCAGTGGTGGGAGACAGCTAGCAGTCAGTAAAAACTCTCTAGACCACACGGCCATCAGGGCAGGCCTCAGTGGTTAGAGACAGCTAGCAGTCAGTAACAACTCCCTAGACCACACGACCATCAGTGCAGGCCTCAGTGGTGGGAGACAGCTAGCAGTCAGTAACAACTCCCTAGACCACACGGCCATCAGGGCAGGCCCTCAGTGGTGGGAGACAGCTAGGCGTCAGTGGCAACGCCCTAGACCACACGGCAATCAGGGCAGGCCCCAGTGGTGAGAGACAGCCAGCAGTCAGTAACAACTCCCTACACTACACGGCCATCAGGGCAGGCCCTCAGTGGTGAGAGATAGCTAGCAGTCAGTAACAACTCCCTAGACCACACGGCCATCAGGGCAGGCCCTCAGTGGTGGGAGACAGCTAGGCGTCAGTGGCAACGCCCTAGACCACACGGCAATCAGGGCAGGCCCCAGTGGTGAGAGACAGCTAGCAGTCAGTAAAAACTCCCTAGACCACACGGCCATCAGGGCAGGCCCTCGGTGGTGGGAGACAGCTAGCAGTCAGTAAAAAATCCCTAGACCACACGGCCATCAGGGCAGGCCTCAGTGGTTAGAGACAGCCAGCAGTCAGTAACAGCTCCCTAGACCACACGGCCATCAGGACAGGCCCTCAGTGATGAGAGACAGTGAGCAGTAAGTAACAACTCCCTAGACCACACGACCATCAGGGCAGGCCCCCCTTCAAAGCAAAACATATTTGTTTTGCAGATTTCATCCTCATTAAGGAAGGCGCTGGGAAGATTATGATTATACTCCTTTGGGTGTTTACCCCATCAGCCACGGCGTGATCTCCGGATGAATGATATCACTGCCAACTGTTATCTTGCTAATATAATTGCCCTCGATATTGGATTCTACTATTTGCTTGAGGTATCCTTACGCAGCTGATTAGAGTGATTAATTGGTATAATACTCAGCGCATGAGGGATATCATAGTGCTTGATACCCATCTATCTACGGTAGGATTCCTCTCATTAGTAATATAATAGCATTATCACGTGTGAGTTCCACATATCTACCTCAGGTGAGACACGTTCTAGCTTTTGATTGGATGAATAACTCTTAGATATTCCATTATAACGTTTCCTTTGAAAATATTATCAATAATATAAGATGAAAACACATTTCAAAACTATTGCTTGTATTTTTCATCAAAATGCAGAAACATTAGGATAACATATCAGGGTTTCAAATATCTGACACTATCAGAAAAAATAACCCTTTTTGCACAAATGGCCGTGACCACAACTATATTCCTATCGGGAATAACGCACATCTTGTTTTCTCTGTCCGGCACTAAACATCTGACCATGTTAATCACACTGTAAGGAATTCTTCCAGAGAAGAAAACCTCACTGAGTAGAGAGAGAAAAATCGCCTTGAACGAAGGGGGCAAGGTGCACATTTAAAAATAGTTCACCCAAAGGCTCTTGGATGAAATAATACTGAATATGTCTTATATCGGGTAGAATCTTGATGCATAATATTGTAGAATGAGAAAGGTATGCTTATATGCTGAATTAAGATTAGACGAGCGATTCAAACTGTTCTTTGTGTTTTATATTGTTTTTGCAAAATCCAAAACATAATGTCTATGGGACGAAGTGTGAATGCCTCTCGATAAATTGGAAATAGATCACATAAGCCATAAGAAGATTGGGTGTATAAACGTTTATGAATGAACGTATAACGTTTCCCTCCAATGAGAGGTATGTTTTCGATTTAAACTTACTGGATGCTACAGTGCCGACATTTAATTTCTGCACTAAATGCGTAGGTAGCCTGAACATACTGGTCGGCTGCACGACCTAAAACCACCCCGTTTCCTGGGCATGGATACATGGATGATTTCTTAACTAAACCTAGCTCTAATTCGGAAGGTGCTTGAGTCGTCGACATGCTTGGCTTATTCTGACATGCTATTCATGGGTGTACGTGCAAACAGACACTGGCAGTCGTCCAGTCGACTGGTGTGGTAACTAAATGTCTGCGCTGTAGATGGGTCACAATGCAAATGCTGAATGAATTGTAGCCCCTGACATTTGTCCATGTGAACTATATCTATCCTCGCTGTTTATTCAGGAGTTCTATAAGAGTAATGTTTTTCTGCCGGGATACCATTACAAATGTAGCAGTATAATTGAGGACATCATATCGAAAATGATATTGCAATTTGTCATTCCAATCTCATGTCTACAAGTGAAATGAAAATTGAAGGCTTTGCAATCTTTCCATGGAATCAGCTCCATCATAGCATTGTGGTCAGGCTCACTCTTAGGATGGCTCATTTATCAAGACAATATACCCATACGTCATCTTAGAATATCAGTTGATCGTGATTTGTCGTTTTTCATGGGTAAGGAAAAAACAGCGAGCATGATATTGTCATTTGTCATTCTGCAGTGATATTGTAGGATTGAAAATGTGTTTTGCCAGTTGTACTTTCAGAATCGCAGTAATCATACAGAATATATCATTCAGCCAGGCAAATTATATAGTAGCATCTTAATTATCAAGTCACACAAAAAACAAAGCTCGAACAAAAGCTGTGTATGTAAGAATTCAGCATTAGATGGAATATCAATTATATAATACCCACTGTTAACTTTTTGTTCTGACTATTCATTTTTTTTATAACTACATCCAGTAAAACATATATTTACTAAGTGCCCAACTAAAAAGTCCATGGAAGTCACATTATGGACGGGTCCCCTTGATCCTTTACATGTGCACCAATCAGATGGCTAGAAAAACGACACTTCCTAAAACAACGATCCCCACCAATCAAACAGACTGTTTTATGACGTATTCACTTAATTCCGTATGAGTTGAGCCAATCAACGAGTTGATTAATTTCTAAGTAGGTCGATCTTAGGCCGGAAAACCTTTGGAGATATATAGCTTTATGAGCAGTTTTCCAGGCGTCCTAAAAAGGAATATGTCAACAGGTCTTAGGTGTATGTAACCTGGCATATAAATGGAATATTGTCGACACGGATAGCAACACATGGCGGAAATATTCTGTTATAAGGAACTCAGGGTGCAATAGATGTCACCGCCTATTGCATTAGAGATTATTGCTCTTCCTAATTGTATTATATTGTTTATTGATCATATATGACATATGAATAAAACGTGCAGTTGCCTCTGAAATCAGGCAATATGTTGTCTTAGCTGGGATCGCAATAACCTATCCATGTGTGCAAATTTCCGTCTTTAAATCCTTGAGTGTGTCTCGAAAGCGTAAGTCTGATAACTATGATATCTTCCTCTGCCTGTCGGCCCAGCCCTCATGCCTGATGCCTTGAGTAATATTTCATAAATGTCATGAAATATTCATAAGGTGAAAAGAAATTATTCCATGGAAATACTGTTGTATGTTTTAAAGATACATCATCATTATTAAACATCGTTATTTATAAGTACATAGAGATAGAGATCAACTGCTAACATATTAGTTATACAGGCAACTCTGCTTAATCCGGACTGATGTGGACCCTAAATTAGGCAAAATCCGGATTATGTGTATAGGAATTACATGTACAGGAAGGGACTGGGACTTTCAGATCTGTCCGGTTTAGACGAATATCTCGATTACACATGTCCGGATTAAGCAGAGTTGCCTGTACTACTCATTGACGAGGCATCGTGACGATCACATGGTTGTCTATTCGCTTACTTTAAGAAAAGGACCAGACACTAATCAAATATGCATGCACTGAAAAATTCGTTTTCCCTGAAACATTGTTTGGGCAGCCCGGGCATAATAGACGACCGCATGCCCGATTGCCACCCAGTTTCCTAGGCATGGATGCATGGACGACCACACAACTGAACGTAGCTTTACTTCGCAAGCTACTTTGGTCATTGATGTGCTTGGCATATTAATTTGACATGCCATCCATAGATGTTTGTACAACGAGGCACTGGCAGACGTCCGGTCGACTGGTGCAGGAATTAAATGTCTGTACTGCGGGTCACATATACTAGGAATTGGTTTCTGACTTATCCAATGCCAGATTTTGTAGACAAAATATAACAAACGCTCATGTTTACTCTAATGAAATATTTATAAAAACAGTACCAATGGTTATCTAAGTCAATCAAGGAAGATTTTGTTATCAATCACAATGCTCTATACTAATATCTAAATCGATACAGTTTGCCACTCTGAGAATGACAGATGATGTACCTGTCGTCAATAGAACAGATTATCCTGACGTGAGGAAGATGAATGCTGTTTAGTTTACATTAAGGGTATCCTATAAGTATTTGAATATGGATTATTATCACCTGCTCTGCTGTGTATATAATTCTCTATGCTGATTGGCCAATGGGTGACAGACCTGGAGTCGTTCACACTATGTAGATTCAATATCGAAAGGCAGAATTCAATATTACCAACTGAAACACCATTTAATTGATGATACCACTTGGCCGGGAATATGACCTCTAAAAACAAGGCTGGCCTACAAGGTTATTTCAAAATGTTATGAGATGTGTTTGATCTTTCTTCTTAGCATGAAAGAGCAGGTAATAAATTCGTTATAACAATTATGTACCTCTCACACACACACGCACACACACGCATATATATATATATATATATATATATATATATATATATATATATATATATATATATATATATATATATATATATATATATATATATATATATATATATATATATATATCTTTTATCACAAGTATAGTGTGCATAAACATAATAAGTTATGTACATTTAGCTTGCCACATCCATAAAGTGCCTTCCCTGGTAACTGAGTGGCCTGTGGCATTGATATTGATATATGTGTTGCATGCACTGCCTATCAGTCTCAGACCTTATATATCACAGTGGACACCCAACATCATTTACAAACGGCTAATGCACCTTCTATGATGTGCCTTTGTTTGCAAAGCAGATATAAACAATAGAAATAGGACAGTGGGCAGTGATAGCAACTACTATAGCTAATTTGATCAAGGCAATATCTGAGGAGATTATACTTATTTGTTGTTGGGAAAGAGTGGGCCATATATCTTCCTTTCGCTAAACACATCTAATTAAGAATGTCCTTCCTTAATAAAAGTTATTCGCCAACAGCAGAAAATAGAACCGCCATCCTGCTATGATATGCGTCACGCTGCAAATATTGCAGAAACAGTTGAAAGTATGAGCGAGGAAATATTTGTCAAGAAAGAAAAGGAGGGAATAGTTCTAAAAAAAATATGGAAGGCAGTAATACGAATTTGGTATGAACTATATATATATATATATATATATATATATATATATATATATATATATATATATATATATATATATATATATATATATATATATATATATTTATATATTTATATATATAATATATATATATATATATATATATATATATATATATATATATATATATATATATATATATATATATATATATATATATATATATATATATATATATATATATGAAATGACTCTCAAATATGAACGATACTTTATCACCAACTTTAGCTTTAAGGATTGCTCTGCGATATAAAGATGTACTATTCCCCATACTGCACTTCCGGAGAAAGCCTGTTTCTCACATGTGGAAATGAACTATCTTTGTGATGACATTTTGTCACACTCTTCTATGAAGGTAGTTCGAAATTTACAATCCCCTATGGCTTGAGTCTACGGCCACTAAATAAGTATACCTGACTCCTATACACGGCTATGTGGTACTGTGCCGTGCATCTAGAATCTAAATCACTTTACATGGTAAAGGTATCACTTTCATGAATACGCTAGTCGTAATGGTATGAGAATACCATTTATCGTTATGGTTGACGTAGAGTGTGCCATTCTCTTAAGTAAACGCATTTGTTTTGTAGAGAGCTAGGGTTGTTCTTATATAAAGTGAGTGTGGGAAGAGACTATATTTTACCCACGCACAACCAAGTTTCAGTAATTCACTTTTGTTAGCAGTGATGCAACACAAATGGAAAAGCTCGCTTCTTATGGAGGGCCTGCCCTTATGGTCGAGTGGTCTAGGGTGCTGTTCAAATCACAGCCGGGGCATATGAAAAAGTAACTAAGTGAAAAGCCCCTTTCACACCAACTAGCGATGTCTTGCGATGTACTGACGACCAACGATTTTGGGTACTTCGCCAATGTATCGCCGTACATCGCCAGTACAACATTAGAACATCGCCAGCCTTCGTCGGCCGTCGTGAACGCTTCGTCATGCTTGGCGATTTTTTATAAATTTTCAAAACAATCTCCAAGCATCGCCAGCATTGGCATTGAAAAATAGCATAGTAAAGTATTTATTATCGCTTCACCAACCATCGCCACGTGGCTGCAGTTCAGCAATACGTCGTTACGAGTGCGCCAGTGTTTTTGCTGACGAGGTGGTGACGATGCACTTGCAACTTAGCGGCAAGTCTTTGAGACCCTATAGCGATACTTCGCAAAGCATTGAAAGCTGCTGGCTATGCGTCGTCAGTGTTTCGTTTGCAAACGTCTGCGATTCCCCAGTGGTCGTGACCGAGTAGCTACCACATCGCAATCTGTACGTTTATGTGTTGCCACTTGGCCATCAATAAGTTCGCAATTGATCGTCAAGCAAACCATTTCTGCGATCTTCTCGCGATGTACTGATGATTATTGATGCATTGCCAGTCGGGAGGATATCGTGAGAAGATCGCCAGTTGTTGTGTACGCAGCTGGAGGCGATGGATTCCCTACAATGGATGCCCCCCCCCACAACGCCGCACATTTATATAGCAACCAGACCAACCCGCGAACCAACCTAGACTCGAACATGAGAACTCACGCTTGGAAGCCAGGCATCGGAACCACAAAGTCACGGCAGTACCCAACAATCCTATACAAAATCGTAACTTGTAACTTTATCTGGAAACGGCACTTTTCTAGTTTGGGTACACCAAAACAATCTGCAACTTTCGATGATGCTCACTATGAAAGTGTCACACAGCATGTCCAGCGTTTTAATGAAGGCCATGGTGATGATGATGTTTTCTTAGGTCAAGTCTTCTCGAAGGATGAGCTGGTAGCAGCCCTTAAGGCGTTGAATAAGGGCAAAGCGCCTGGCTTTGATGAGGTATCAGCCGAACACATCCTTTACGCAGGTGAACCTCTTACTGATTTGCTTCTCATGTTGTATAACTCTATTCTCCGTACTGAGTATATCCCCGTGTGTTGTAGGACTGGGGTGCAGGTGCCTTTATACAAAGGAAAGGACACCTGTACCCTAGACCCAAACAACTACAGGGGGATCACTCTGCTGTCTGTTTATAACAAGATCTTTGAGATCCTTATATGGCATAGGCTCGAGACATGGTGGACCGGAAATGGCATTATATCCAATCTTCAGTTTGCTTGTAGGAAGCAAATATCCTGTGTTCATGCAGCTCTCGTTCTTAGGGAGACCGTGGCCACATCGTTGAAGGATTACGGCAAATGCTATGTGGCCTTCTACGATGTGGCCAAGGCCTTCGATACAGTCTGGATCGGAGGCTTGTTTTACCAGCTATGGAACATGGGTATCCAGGGAAAAACCTGGCGAATCCTATACAGATGCTATTTAAATTTTCGTTGCTGTGTACGAATTCGAGGACATGTATCCGACTGGTATCGTTTGGACTGCGGGATTCATCAGGGCGGATACATGTCCTTGATTAAGTACACTGCTTTTATTAACTCGCTTATTGTTGCTCTACAAAACTCAAACTTATGTTGCAAGCTCTATCGTGTGCCAGGTTCGCCCGTGGGGTATGCGGACGATCTGGCTGCCTGTTGCCTAGACCTTGATAGGTTGAAGAGGTCCATGGACGTTGTGCACTCCCACGGACGAACCTGGCGATATGACTTTAATGCAAAGAAAAGCGGGGTACTGGTTTTTGGGGAAACTAAATTCGAGAACAGGCGTAACAGGCAGGAGAGATCGTTTAAACTTGGAACTGAGAGTGTCCCCGAAAAAGTTGATTATGAGCACGTAGGTGTCAAGCTTAGTATCTGTAAGGATGATGCAACAGGTGTTGAAGAAAGGCTGGCAAAAGCACGCCGGGCCTTAAATGCCGTCTCCGGTATTGGGATCAGGAAAAACGGACTCAATATTGCAACATGTAGTATTCTTTTCTGGTCTATAATAGTTCCTATTGCAACTTTTGGATCTGAGCTCTGGATTCTGAATAACAAAACACTGAAACTATTAGAAGACTTCCAGCATTTTGTAGGAAAGAAAATACAGAGGCTTTTTCCTAGGTCACCAAACGCTTGTGCATATTATGGGTTAGGTTGGATGCGTATGGAAAGGTTTATTGAAGTGAAGAAGTTGCTTTTTCTTAGGTCAATTGCTTGTAATGATGATGGTTTTATTCAAAATGTCCTTTCACGATGCACCGAAAACTTTCTCTCTAACCCGGAATTTGGGATGGAGAACCCCTTCTCTAGTCCAGTCTATGACCTTCTTAATACTGCAAGCACTTTTGGCTGCCTTAACGAAGTTAGAAATATGGTCCAACAAGGACATTCCTGGAGTAAACACTCCTGGCGTGACATGATCTGGTCCAAAGCCTGGCAATTAGAGAATGTTTTTTGGTGTGTCCAAACAAGATGCCATCAGAGTCTCTCCATTCTAAATAACGTGTGCCCCACCAGCAGGTACTTAATTTGGTGGCAAATCGCTGATGCTTTACATGACCAGATACGTAATTGCGAGATAATGGTTAAAATTCTTTGTAGAGCTAGCCTCTTAAAGGTTGATGATGTTCGACTTAAGGGACGGCCCGCTACCGAAAAATTCTGTTCTCTATGTGACCAGGGAGCATATGATGATGCACCCCACATGATTATGCAATGTCCCTCCACTCAGATAATTCGAAATATTATGTTTGATGAACTCCAAAATGTTCAAAATGGAGCAGGCGGTCTTGTACTTAATTCTGGTGAGAATATCCTTCTAGTCTTAATGGGCAAGCACCCTGCTGGTATCCCTGATAATGTGATGGTCGATTTCTGGGTGGTCGCAGCTAAACATATTGCAAATATGTATAGGAGTAAAACAAAGAGAGGAATCGGCTAATCATAAGTCATCAATTGTAAAAGTTGGCCATTTTGACACATGACAGACCAGAAATACGGACTTATGACCCAGAATTTATTATAGCTGTACATATCACTAGATTCACCTTCATTATGTTCCACATGTATTTATATTTGTACCTGTTTATCTAATTTTCTTTTTGCTTATATATTTGTATTGTGCTTTTATAGCAGATTGCTGTAGCCAATAAAATACATACATACATAATAATTGTGGAAATGGTCCTGTTGTCATGGAAAGAAGATACCTCTGCAAAGATTGATCCGTTTCTCGAAAGACAGGAATAAGCCAAGGTGCCATTACGCCATACATCAACTAAACAAGGTACTTGTATACATACATGTACATTGATTGCACAAACACGCCAACCCTAGGTAGCCACTAGTACTCATTTCTGCAATATTTTCCGTTAGAGCATAGAATTCAGAATTTAACTACTGTCAATGTTTTGGGTTCTTGTGACAGATGGGACTTGTTCGTTGCGGCTCATCATTAATCTGAGCTTCCGATAAAGTGCAAACATCAGTTAACTCGGAGAAGGAAAACAAGATGGCGGAGATGAGTCCGATTATGGAAGAGGTCCTAAGTTTTGATGGGAATGTGGAAGGTTTGGAAGATGACATGATGACCATTTTGAGGCAATATGGTGAATCAAGTAATGAAGATCTGATCAATATGATGGTGGAGGAAACCAACAAGACCGTGATGAATGAAACGAGATTGAAGATTTTCAACCTCGCGAAAGAGAAAGTCAAGGGGTGCTTGAGCAAAGCCAACGTTGGCGGCATATTTGGATTTGAACGCGAACCAGGTCCCCTTGAGGATTCTCCTTTGTCCAGGCAGTTCATCGACCAATGGGAGCCCGTTGGACGCAGGAAACCACAGAAACTCGCGAGCGACGTGCTAGACTTCCTAGGGTTTTATCTTGGACACAACCCTTTGTTCCCTACTAGCCTCGTGCGTAGTACTACTCTAGACAAAGGGTCCTTAGAAGGTTTTTGGAAAACAAGTAGCACGGACCAGAAAACCCTCCTAAAAGACCTGAATGAATCAAATGGTCAAGTTTTGGTAGAAGTTGTAACGAAAGGCGCCGACTCTGAAACTCACTTAGTGACCATCGCAGGCGAAGTGCAAGACGGGTCTGTACACCTAGATATCCCGATTGAATCGCTGTCTGAGGTTAGTGCGACGAAAGGAGGTGATAAAGCAGAAGCAGATACCCCAGTCGAGGAAGAGGAGGGAGACGTCGACGTAGCCCCAGCTCCGGAACGTGAGCTGAAGCCGAGGAAATTGGTGAACATGGCGACCCAAACTGATATGACGGGGGATAGATTCAGGTCAGTGTCACGCCTGGAGTTTGAATATCATGCTGACTTTATTGAGCGACTATGCAAAGAAACGCAAGATAAAGTAAAGAAGATCGAGGAATGGCAGAGTGGAATTGAGAAGAGAGTTGCCGCGGTTGAGTACAATGACTGTACCTTGAGCACTCAGGCCGATATTGACCCGAAGACACCTGCTATAACTGTTAAGGAGAAACCGAAGGCTGCCCTGTCTACCGTGACAAGTGCGTCAGGTGGAGGTACAGCTGTGACACAGAGAAATCGTCCTCAACACAGCAATAGCGCCGGCTCGGCTGCCAAAGAGAACTTGGATGTGAGAGTGTTGAGGAGTATGGGTAGTGCAACTAGCGGGCAGAACGCCATTGCCCTCGAACCGGCCAGACCCATGACTAGGCATATGGTCAATAGGCCTCCACCTGAGGTAAAATCGAGCCAGGATGAGGCGGACGGGAGAGATTACAATCCCTACTCCCCACTTGATATAGACTCCGACCCAACCCAGAACAGGTCTAGGGGTAGGGGTAGAGGATTGCCGAGGAGAGACAATCGCCCGGGAGGCGGTGCACGCCCGAAGGATAATGTTGGTGGGCAACGGGGTAACGCTACACCGGTAGCAGGACCTGTCCACGCCAAAGCTGCCGACCGCACATCAGCAGTGACGTCCGATTCGCCACTAACCGTGAGTGAGTCTGATGTGTCAACAGCATACGATTCGTGGTATGAGGAATGCGATGATGAACTGACTCAACCAAATAAGAAGAGAGTGACCGGTATAAATGTTGGCGGAATGGAGTGGACCGAGGGGGTGCTTGAGCATCCGCCTGTTAGCTCGACTCCCCGCCCTGTCCAGAGCAAACCCCAACCGTCAGCCGGGGGGGGGAAACAACAGGTGGAGCAGCGACGACCAACTGGTCAGAGCGCCCAGGGTAGAGCCCCAGGTCAAACTGTATTAGTGCCGAACCCGAAAGGTGAAATGAGTGTGTTTAAGGACAGAAACCGTAATGATGGTCAATCAGGGGAAGCCAGTACCGACTCGTATGCTGACAAGGCGAGGAAAGAGCCCTGGCAGAAACCCAAGAACAAGAAAAGGAAGAACATGAAACCGCACTCAAGGAAGATCCCTCCCTTAGAAGCGGTTACTAAAGACACCTTCAAAGACATTTACGTCCAGGAGCTGAACTATGCGAGATGTTCGTGTAAGGAGGATTTGGAGGCTATAGTTTCGGAATACTGCAAGGACAGAGGAGTAACGGCCTACGACCTTAACACTATCCCGGTGCGGGGCACCAGAGTCAAGGCCGGCTGCAAGGTCACTGTCCTGGAGGCCGATTATGAAGCTCTGTTGGTAGACGAGTTCTGGCCGGAGGGAGCAGTCGTCAGGCCATGGCGACTGAAGCCGAAATCCGATGATGAAAGTGATGAACTGCCTGAGAAGGCCAAAAAGTAACATTCATCTCTGAAAGAGACACTCACGCACCACCGGCACAGTCGTATGCTACAGTGTGGTGCTTATTACCCATTATATGTTTACTGATTTTTGTGTTTCAGGTAGCTCCCCCTACCGGCGGGTCTACCTTGTCGGGGACGCCCCCAAACTGGAATGTTGTTGGTGGTGACCAGTACTGCGGCCGCCTGTCTACTATGAACCCACATAATGACGCTACACCGGATAGAGTGAAGCCGATAGAGATGGGACTCACACCGACTTGCTGTGATGCGGGTGCAAATATAAGTTATGTATTATGTATTGATTCCATAAAGTGGGTTCACTCCAGTAGGACTGGTTTAGTTGGAAGTTTCGATGATACCACACTCTGTGGACCCAGTACTATTGTAGGGAGTATCAGAACTGGTATAAGGGGAAATGATGATGCAATTAAGTACCGTTTAGACCGGCGGTTGAGTAATATAGACAGTGGCTGTATATGCAACAATCTACTATGCCATGACTTATACTCCTCCCCGATGTTTTTCGCTGTGTATTATGTATATCCCCATAATTCTACCCATGATCACCTTGTATCTTTTCAGTACGAACACCGGATGACGGACAACCAGGGATATATCAACCGCTTGCAGTCTTCGATAGGAGAAGTCCCGGGATCGCACAAGGTCATACGAGGACAAATGAAATACATCCCTGATGTTTCCTCTCGAGCAGACCGTGACGACAGACATCGTCGACGATACCGGTACAGAACCTATGAAGCTGCGGGGCCCACTCTCCCTGGATGTCAAGTCTCCGGTGTGAGTACTTGTGGGCAATACATTCCTACTCTACGAAAGGAGATATATGTGAAGAGGGGCTTTGATGCCGCGCTCTTGATTGGGTCCAGTATTAAGCATATATGTACGACCTGTAATAGGTCTCAAGCGTACCCAGTAAACTATACGATGACTCTAGGAGATTCGTCTGTTGACGCACCGCTAGAGGGAGATGTACGCACAGAGGCTAGATTCTACCAGTGTGTTAATGATGATACTAACAATAGTTATAGTGTATGCAGGGGCGAGAAGTCTACTGTAAATTATAGTTACCCATCTACTCGTTATATACTAACATTTGCTAGCTTGTGTATGACACATAGTGTGTGTCTGATAATATATTATGTACAAGTGTGTGCGATAGTCCACAGTAACGGTGACACTCTCGAATTGACTAACATCGTAAATGAGGGCACCTCTTATACCGCTTATGAAGATGTAACTGGTGTAGCGCTCTATTTGTTTTCGACCCAGTGTATTGTTAGATCCATTACTGCTGGCTTGTATCTCTTTTGTCTTGAAGATCTGATGACGTACATGGACTGCAGTGACAGACCCCCTCGGAAACCTGGATCGGGCAACCGTGCTGAGTACAGGGTTCCTCTTGCAAACATTACGGAGGACGTCGGACAATTGACAATCTGTTTACATATGCCGATTCGCATATACCCTGGACAACAAGCCGGACGTCGCTTACCAGGAGGAAGAGGACTTGGATGTCATCGCGCAGGAATGTACATATCTAGTGACTCTGGGATTGGCCTAGCCAATACCCTCGTAGTGTGTTATGTCAGTGAGTATTGCACACTAGGCATGAGCTTATTTGGAGCCGGGCTCATAACGGTATATGTGCATACAGGTGGTTGTACACACACTGACTGCCCCCCTTTGGATAGTACTACTGACAATGTTCAACGGTATAGTTCTAATGTTAATAGTAAGATGTCTTACAAATCTATCAAGCTATATGCTAGTGGTTGTACTAGTGTGGGACATTCGTGTGATATATACGCGTGTGAATATCCTGTATTACATTACACAGTTGTAGCTAATGATGAGTATGTAACAAGCCGACATGCTAGGTGCCAGACTAGCATGCCATGTTTGACTATGTATGATAGCAAACGTTCAGTGACGTTTCGGTATCTTACATGTCATAGTGGTACAGGTGGAGGGAATGCGTTCATGTGGTATAATATAACTGATGCGTGGACTAGCCTTACGACTATTAAAGCTTGGCTATCCAGACGTAACGGCAATGGCTGCTGTGGTTATTGGCTAAGGTATATGGGCTTACGGGTAATTACAATACGATCAAATTCGGGATCCTCAAAGTGTGCTGCTGGAATATGAGGGGTTTTTCTGGGTCAGTACCCTACCTCAGGTATCTGTGTAAGCGGTTCGATATCATCGCAATCTCTGAACATTGGCTGCACAGTAATAAGCTGAGTAGGTTTGAGGAGATATCGGATGAGTGTGCATTTCATGCTGTAGCCAGCAAGTTTGCGTCAGCAGACAACTATGGGACAAAGAGGGGCCAAGGGGGCGTGGCTATAATCTGGAAGAAGACGATAGGTGGGATTTCTAAGATAGATAGCCTGATCCATGATAGGATATGTGGGTTACGCCTACAGACGAGATGTAACAGGGTTTTAAACATATTCAGTGTTTACCTTCCATCCCAGGGGTCCCCTGAATGTTACAGTGCATGCCTGGATGATTTGTGCGAGGTAATGGATACTTGCGAGACTGGTTCATCATCCATAGTATGTGGCGACATGAACGGAGACATGGGAGCTCTGGGGGGACCACGAGGTAATGGAATAGCCAATAGGAACGGGAAATATCTGGTTGAATTTGTAGATCAGTATAATCTTAAATCCGCTAACCTGAGTAATATGTCATCTGGCTCAGTGGGGACTTATTTCGGACCGTACGGGTCTACTACAATTGACCATATTCTGGTCCCTTTAGGTTTGTCTAATGTTATTGTGCACAGCCAGGTCCTTGGAATGGACCCAGAGAATTTATCTGATCATAGGCCCGTCACTGCGGACCTTAACATTGGGGCCTTAATACCTAACTTGGGGGGGTCTATGAAGCCTAAGATCCGGAGATGGGACAAATGGACCAGGGACGAGCTAACAGCAAAATATACTGTACCAGTTGATTGTGCTATGACTCCCATCCTTACCTTTCTAGAACGAGATGATGTGTCTAAGACTGACATTGACTTAGCCATAGAGAGGATAGTTGCCATACTTGATGATGCTAGTAGTGTTGTCCCCTGTACCAATTTCCGTAAACATTTAAAACCATTTTGGAACGAGAAACTGAGTCTACTTAAGAAAGATAAAGTCCAAAAGTTCCGAGACTGGGTAAATGCCGGCAGGCCTAGAGGCCCGACACACCCAGAATGGGTGGAGCATGTTAATGCCGAGAAAACGTTTAGAAAAGAAATGCGCAGGTTGGACAAGTCCTACGAGAATCATCAAGTGGACAAGGTTATTGAGAGTGCCACTGCTGATCGAAATATCTTCTGGAGACTGCTAAAGAAACAGCGCAGCCCCACGGGGCAACGAGTTCTAGCAGTCAGGAATGATAAAGACGAGGTGGTATATGATATTGATAGTGTTCTAGAGGTGTGGCGTAGTCATTTTTCAGCATTAAGCACCCCTAAGGCGAATGACGATTATGATAACGACCATTTTAACTTTGTAAATGAGAAAGTAGCTGAATACAATGAGTTAGACGATGTGGGTATGTTTCTTGAACAGCGGTTTACTTATGACGAAATAGACAAAGCTATAAGTAAATTACATTTGAGAAAAGCATGTGGTGAGGACTGTATAACCACGGAACACATTTTATATGGTGGTAGAAATCTTAGATTTGCCTTAACCCGCATTTTCAACTTAATAGTTGAACTAGAGTATGTTCCAGTAAACCTTAAAGTTGGCATCCAGATCCCCCTATACAAAGGCAAGAACCTCTGTAGCCTTAGCACTGATAGTTATAGGGGGATCACGCTGCTCAATAACTTTAATAAAATATATGAGATTTTGTTATGGGGTAGGATGCATGATTGGTGGGATGAAAATGTGGTCATAAGTAGACTGCAGGGAGCTGGGCGGAAGGGTCAAAGCTGCCTTCACACCGCACTCCTTCTACAGGAGACAGTGTCGGATGCCTTGGATACCAGACGAAATGTATTCGTCTCATACTTTGATGTATCCAAGGCATTTGATACTGTCTGGACAAACGGGCTGTTCTACAAAATGTACAAAATGGGTATCAGGGGAAAAATGTGGAGGCTCATGTACCGAGCCTATCAGGGTTTCATGTGTAAAGTTAGGATTGAGGGGAAGACATCCGGATGGTACCCAATGCTATGCGGGATCCATCAGGGTGGATTCCTCTCACTTACCAAATATGTTGCCTTCATAAATGAGCTTATTGTGGAATTGGAGGAATCTGACTTGTGTTGTAGGATCAGCGGCATATCAACCTCCCCAGTTGGATATGCCGATGATCTAGCCACAGCCACTCTCTCGAAGAGAAAAACTGATAGAGTGCATGACCTAGTGTATGAATATGGAAATAGATGGCGCTTCCAATTTAATGCTGGTAAATCGGCTGTCCTAGTTTTCGGTGAGAGCAAAAACGATCACGATAGATTTATAAAAGACAGGGTATTTAAGTTGGGGAGTCAGAGGGTTAAGGAAAAAAGCACGTACGATCACGTCGGGGTCAAATCCTGTTTATTTAAAGACGATGAGTTACGCGTCGAGGAAAAAATTAGCAAAGGCAGGAAGACTCTGAATGCGGCGTCCGGACTAGGCATAAGGAAAAATGGCCTTAACATCATCACATGTAATAAGATCTTTTGGAGCGTGGTAGTTCCAACTCTACTGTTCGGGTGTGAGTTATGGATATTATCAGACAAAGATAAGGAGAATTTGTTAGCTTTCCAAAGATATGCCGGACGCCGCATTCAGAGATTCCCACAACGATCACCGAATGCTAGTTGTTTCTTTGGGCTGGGTTGGATGAAACTTACTACTTTCATCATGGCAAAGAAAGCCATTTTTGTCATGTCCATTGTAAGAAATGTTGATTGTATACTGTATGGTGTGCTGTTGATTAAACTCAGGCAGTACATGGGAGATAGAGAACGTGGTAGTTCCAACCCCCATAGGAGTATTTTCTTTGACATATTCAATACATGTGCGAGACTTGATGTTTTACATTGTATTCTTGATATGGTTGACGGCAACGAACCAGTCATGAGTAAGCAACTATGGAGCAGGCTTGTCTGGCAGCAAGCATGGACCATAGAAGACGCATACTGGGAAAGTGCCAACTTGATAATGAGAGACAACGACCTTATAATGAATACTCAAGTTACCCCTAACTATCTTGTATGGTGGCACCTATCGGATGCAGTGTGGGGTATCATGAATATGTGCGAAACAATGGCGAAGCTGATATGCCATGCTAGTAGGCTCAAAATGGATGATTGTAGCTTAAAGGATAAGCCATCTTACTGTAAAGCCTGTAGCAACTGTGATATGTGCCTGCCAGAAGACCTATATCACATCTTGATGCAGTGTCCCTTCAACCGAACTGATGTTGACTCTCTTATGAGAAATATCACTTCGAGATATGACAATGTGAACAGGGCTTTTGTAAACGAACCAGGGGAAGTTTTCTACTGGTTACTAGGTAAACCTATCCCCAACATCGAAATCGATCAGATGAATGATGTGCGAATTTTGGCAGGTACTGGCATCAGTAAAATTTATAGAAAAGTACTGATGACACGCACAGGAGTGGGCTAAAGAATTACCCCCTTACCGGCACTATTCTATGTAAAGGACCAAATGACCGAACACCATTTATGATTTAAGAAAGTGCGAAATCAATTGCTTACAACAATTTTTAAAGTATAAAGCTTAGACACAACTATGTGGAGAAAGTTTACTGTCATGCTTTCTATATTAATGATAAACAACAAGCCATATCTATTGTATGAAGATTATTTAGTACTGCCCAATATCGTTACCACTTGAGTAACCATTATCTATAATATATTATATGTTTAGTATTGTGTTCACATTCAAAATATGATAGTATGTATAGTTTTTGTATCAGAGCGGTATAGTCAATAAAACTTATTATTATTATTATGCTGACTTCACAACCCCATTTCACAATTTATCACACAGTGAACTACTATGACTGTCTCAATTGACTGTAACCGCTATGCACCAGCAAATCACCAATAAACCTTTACAAAACAAATATCGATACGCTTTTATTTGTCAAATGGGTCATTTGAAAAGTGACAAAACAAATATTATTACCCTACTCGATTTGTCATTTGGATTCAGGTGTCTTAAACATTTGACCTGTGGTCATAATTAGGCGGCCAATGATGACGCAGTTCGCAGATAATCATTAATACTGTAGAATGTCTAATTTTCCCGTGTGACAATTTTCCCTAATTTCTCATTTTTGGGTGTTTCCGTTTCTAATAATTCCGAAAAGAGAACATATGTTTTTTTTTCGTTTTTAATTGTCCCGTTTTATGTAGACCTTTAATTTTAGTATACCAGAGAGTAAATATTAATGGGTACCTGCACGTGCAGGGCCTTACTTGCAGCAACGCACGTGGCGATGGGACTATAACCACATAAACAGGCTCATCTTGACCAAATCCGTATACATGATAAGGTAAAGTTTTGAAAAGAAATCAATAAGATAGATGGAAAGAAGGGAGATAGAGTACCCTTTGAGGTTTACACCCCTGATACCTTTAAAGAGACATCAGATGTGGTTGATTCTGTGAAAAGGGGGTAAGGCAGCTGGATCAGACAATATTTTTGGCGAGGTTTTAAAAAATGGAACTAGTCTGAATGCCCTCCATGCTCTCTTTAGTTTTTGTTTTGATCATGAGATTATACCAACAGCATGGAAAGAGGGACTTATACATCCACTGCTTAAAGGTAATTTGGACCCACGAATTCCATTACAAACTAGAGGTATAACTCTGATCTCTGTAACGTGTAAGATATTCTGCCATATTTTAAATGAGAGATTAACCATTTTTAGCGAACTCAAGAACATGATTACTGAGGAATTTACAAAAAAAATCAACTTATGTTGGGTTCATAGATCTAAAGCGGGCTTTCGATGTTGTAAATAGAGATCTCTTGTGGTGGAGGCTAACACATTCTGGTACTGGTGGGAAATTTCTTAGAATTTTGCAAGGGCTGTACCAGGATACAACATGTGCAGTAAGAGTTGGTGGTCGTTTAACTGACTGGTTTCCGAGTAGTATTGGGCTTAAGCAAGGATGTTTATTATCACCAATTCTCTTCTCCATTCTGATTGACGACCTGGCGAAGGAGATCAAAAATTTAAATATTGGAGTTGAAATAGGGGATACACTACTGAGTATTCGGATGATATAGCTATCCTTGCCTCAACCCCTGAGGAACTACAGTTAATGCTGGATACAATTCATATGTGGTTAAAAAATTGGCGGCTCACATTAAATGGAAAGAAGAGCAAAGTTGTGCACTTCCGCCCTAAAAGTGTTAAGCAAGTTGAACACAACTTTCATTGTGGCCCCACTGACATTGATCTCGCTAAAACATACACTTACCTTGGATTCCTGTTTCATGAGCATAACGATCTTACTGTACGTGCCCAAGCTTTAGCCCAATCAGCAAGCAAAGCACTTTCAGCTCTTCTATGTAAGACAAGAAATTTCGGGGGGACTGGGTTTTGCCACTTATTCCGAACTTTTCCATACAGGGATTGCTAGTATTTTAGATTATGGTGGTGGAGTATGGGGTTATAAAAAACAGCTTGTATCGATAACGTACAGCATAGGGCAATCCGTGCCTTTTTAGGGGTTGGAAAATATACGCCCAATCTTGCCCTGGACTCCCTAATGGGTTGGACTAGTTCACAAAATAGAAGGCAAACTCATATGGTAAGGCTTTGGAACAGAATTCAATCTATGGAAAATGACCGCCTCCCCAAAATTATAATGGACTGGGACTGTAAACTAGCATTAGAAGTCAGGAAAAACTGGAATTGGCACTTCAGGGAGATAATGGCTGACTGTGACCACACTGAGGTCTTTGATCTGGAGCTTTGTCTGGGCGTGTCTTTTGTCAAAAGAATTCAGGACATACTTATTGAAAAAGCCCAACAAACATGGACAAATAACTGTGTAACCACCAGTAAACTCCGAACCTTCTATGCTATTTGTGGTCTCCCACTCAAAGCTGATGTCATAGTAACTACACCTCTATTAAAGTCGCACAGATCAGTTGTCGCAAAACTAATGTGTGGCACATCTAACCTTGAAATTGAAAGAGGGCGCCACAAAAAGATTCCAAGGGAAAATCGTTTCTGTATATTGTGCCAAAATATGGAGGTGGAAGATGAGGTGCATTTTATTCTAAAATGTCCTTTTTATGACGATTTGAGAAATCCCATCTTGCAACTAGCCAATTTCCAATATCCTAATTTTACAGACCTCACTGATTTGGAGCAACTTAAGGTCATTTTTCAATCAGAGGATTTGTTAAAAACTGCATCATTTTGTCTCAATAGGATGTACAACAGGAGGTCACAAATGTTAACTAGCAACTGATTGTTATTAAACCATACTAGTCATGTTTCGTATTAGACATAAACTCGGCTGGCTCGATTTTAGATGGGTATCAGAAAATTGTGTATAAAAGAAGTGACTCCTCATATACAAGACTCACTGTATATATACATATATATATATATATATATATATATATATATATATATATATATATATATATATATATATATATATATATATATATATATACATACATACATACATACATACATACATACATACATACATACATACATACATACATACATACATACATACATACATATATATATATATATATATAAATATATATATATATATATATATATATATATATATATATAAAGTTGGAGGATAGCTACCAGGAGGCTTTGGAATATCAGTAAAGGAGAATGGTCTACACAATCTTTGAGCTCTAAATTTTGCTCCATACAACAACTTTGTGTGTCTAGCGGAAATACCTAAACGTCACACATTTCAAGGCATGTCATACCTGGGTCCCAGAAGTAATAGTAGTATTCACCATGTCAAATTACATGAAAGTACATCCACTAAATTTCCAAAACTATAACACCACTCTTACTTGTATGTTTGTAAAACTCATGACACCAAGTACACCCATGGCAATAAACGACAACTATCTCAGCATTCCAATCTATTTCATTGATAGGTAACATGCGGCAAGGTTATCAGCATAACCCAAGGGTGCACTCTGCATCCTGTACTGCATGCAAAATAAATCTTTTATTTAGCTCTATCAACAGGGAGTCTATTAGAACAAAGAGAGATGCACGCCTGGTGATTCCAAAAGAAGAGTTTGTACCAACCTGACACTTGGCCTTGGACTTAAACACAACATTTATAACCAATATGCAGTGCCGATATTAAATTTCTTCACTAAATGCATGGGTAGTCCAGGCATGATACTTGACTGCGCACCCGATTGCCACCCAATTTCCTGTGCATGGATGCATGGATCACCTTACAACTGTACGTAGCTTTGATTTGCAAGCTACATGGTTCATTGGTGTTCTTGGCTTATTTTGTTATTTATGTTATACATTGTCAAACAGACACTGGCAGACGCCAGATCGAGTAGTGTAGGAATTTAATGCCTGCACTGTAGCACTTTTATACCAGACGCCAAGTTTAACCGGTTCTAGTATTATAGTCAGGTCAGAAATCAGAAAAAGGAACTTCCCCAGGCATTTTGGGGTAAAAGTCGGTATCCAGTCGGAATCTGAATATGATGGATACCAAAGTCAATTTTTAGTTTTAAGCCCATAATTTGCAAATTTCTTAAACACCCCAAAATATGTAAGAAAAGCCCCAAAATGGTCAAAATGATAGATATAGGGGTAGGAAAGACATCCTAAAATGTTCAAAACTTAGCTGAGATCAAACATAGGTATCAGTGTTTTTGTAATCAAAATGTTGGTCTGAAAGGGAAGTACCTTTTCAAATACTTATCACATGACTCACAATAACTCATGATGTAATAAAGGTCATTCAAGGTCAAAATGGCTGCCAAATCAAGAATCTGGGATTTTCCGATAAATTATAATTTCTATTTATAATTTTCTTAGTTTTCTATAAGGTATGTATTTCTTATCTGTAGCCACTTTTTCTAAAGGATTGCCTTTTAGTGGAGTTGTTAAACATTTTAGAAAGTTCATTGATTAGAATTATAAGTCCAATTTTGAGATTTAAGGTACAAAGAAGGGTACCAGGCCCACCTGGAGCCCCCTAAAATGGACTAAAATGGTACAAATTTGAGAATCAAAATGACTGTATCTTATGTTTTACAAGTCGTAAAGGAGTAGATGATGCATCGAAATATCAGGTTTAATTTTCTCTTTAATCTGGAAGATGACGGTAAAAAAAATCTAAAATTAAAGGGTCATTGAAGGTCAAATAAAGGTCAAAATGTCTTTTTTTTCTAAAAGATTCAAATCTTTTGATGAAGAGATTTGGATGAGTTAGTAGTTTTTTGTCATTATATAATTTCCAAACCAAGTTACCACAATAACTGACAGATATATTATCTCGAATAAGGACCACCAATACCTTTTTAAGAGGTGATCTCCTACAGAGTCACCTCTTCATGAAATCACAAATTGTTGTATCCCCATCGCATTTGTTTGCTTATTCAATCATGATTGTTTGTTTATCTCTTTTGTTCTTGATGAAGTTCTGTCAGAGCCTAGTTTGTGCTCATTGAGGCTTTTCTATCTTTTCCTTTTAGATTACCTTGTTCATCAATGTTCAACCTTGGCAAAGTTTCTTTTCTTTTTCTTCTTGTGTCCTTAAAAAGTTGCTTTTTTGGCAATTTGTGATTGACATTGGACTGATGCTCTGTCATCTACCACAGAGAAGGAGGCATTTACGAACTTTACATCCCTTTCATAGTGTCATCAAATGATCATTAAAGATAATGACCCCAAGACACCATATGCCTTCCTCCGTGGGATTTCCTGCCTGAAGAGAACACTCAATCCTAGACTCCCAACAGGTCTGTGTTACCTAAGCATACATCAACTGCCACATGCAGATAAGACAACCCCCCCCCCCCCCTCCCATTGTTTTATGATCATCACTCCATAAACAATTCACTCTCAATAGCCACTTCCTTAAAGGCCTGGGCAGCAAAAGAGGACCAGCTGTAAGTTCAACTGAGTGCCTTACAGCTGACTAGCAATGTTGTAACAGCATACTAGTAGTTATGCACACTCAGACATTTACCAAAACCCCTGTATAACTGTTTCAGCTCACTCCTGGATGATGTTTCCCCTGTTTCATCAACTTTCTTGGATGAATTGGATTTTTCCGATGTTTATCTATTTGATGAGAGACAAGTCATTTTTTGCTGATTTAGATATTCACAGGTCTCTTAGAAATAGATAAGTTATGACCGAATAAGCGGAACATAGTACTTACAAATAGATCAAAGTTGATTTCCCTGGGGTATATTTTCCTGGGAAATGTAACACCCTACAGGCGATGTTTTACTAAGAAATTTTACCCCTCTGGAGTAAAATTTATTAGGTAACTTGAGGGTTTCTGCCTGCTTTAATTTCACTACTTATACAAAGTATATATTGCTATACCTATTTTTGAGAAATATACCCAAACAGCAGGGTATAATTTTTTGTGTTTAAAAAACTGGAAAAAAAACATGCGTACAGTGTTTTAAACAAAAATGGACTTGGGGACCATCAAATCTCTGGAAAAAACATGCGTACAGTGTTTTAAACAAAAATGGATTTGGGAACCATCAAACCTCTCTCTCTCTCTCTCTCTCTCTCTCTCTCTCTCTCTCTCTCTCTCTCCTTCTTTCTCTCATTCTACATTTAATAAGACAAGCAACAATTATTCTCTACTAGGACAAAGCCATTTAGTTAAGTCAGTATGTTTCCTCCATCCATATTCTTGAATGGTGGGATGTCACATTGCACTTATACTAATCACCCAGAGTACATGGTTAAGACTTCATTCCTATAAGAGCACCTCTTTAAGAATGCGACCGCATCTTTCTTGTTTACCATTTACCGGTGAAAATGAAGTTGTTTTAAGTAAATATGGCGGCATGGAATGCGGCATTTGGTTATACCATGCTTATAATAATTGTTAAAAGACGGCTTGTGAGAAAGTGCTAGTATGGGACCACTATTTAGGTCATAAAAGTTGTGAAAAACAAACATCATGGGCATTGTTTGGTATCAAAATGCTTGGTGTAAGACAATCTTTCCATATCATGCAACCAACTTAGGGTAGGGTATATTGTTGTGATATTAGAGGTCATTCAAGGTCAAACTAACTCAAGCTTCATAATATAAAGGCATTTCGTCTTTGAATTGTTCAGTTAGCAGCTTATTAAACTCTCCTGGAATAACTTTTTCATCCTGGAAATATCTTTAGGCGAGAAATATCTTTAGAAAGGTTTCTCAGACATTTTTTGAGTCAATTCAAGACAAAGTCTGGGCTAATCTTGAATATTTAGGGACCAAAAAATGACAAAATGCCTGATTACGGATGCACTCAAATATCTAAATGAAGCAGCAGAAAGTTGACATAACAGAGTCATGTCTTATGCATATGGTATGTCAGCTTCCATTTTTAATGGAAGAATAAGCCTTTAAACTTGCCATTTGTGTTTGTCATGTAAGATTAAAGGCATTGTAAAATATTACCGAGGTTTAAAGAACAAATGAAGGTCAAATTAAGGTCAAAACGTCATTTTTCTCTAAAAATATTCAATTTTTGAAGAAAGATTTTTGGTGAAGAAGTTGTGTTTTGCCATTACATAATCTCCTAACCAAGTTTTTCCACAATAATTGACATATAACTTATCTTTGATATGTTTTATAATATTTCCTTTCCCCGTTACCTATGAAAATGTAGTAGTTTTAAGTTAATCTGCAGATGCGGAATATGCTATTGGGCAATCCATGCCTATATTGAGTGTTTAAGATAGGGTTGTGAAAAAGTGCTAGTGTTGGACCATTGTTCAAGTTATAAAAGTTTTGAGCACCAAACATTATAGGCATTGTTTGGTATCAAAATCCTTGTTGTAAGACAATCTTTCCATTTCATGCAACCATTTGAGGGTAGGGTATTCTGTTGTGGTATTAGAGGTCATTCAATGTCAGACTTAAACCCCATTTTCACGCATTTTGTCTTTGAATTGTCCATTAAGTGGCTTCTTGAATTTTCCTGGAATACATGTTTTATCCTGCTAATATTTTCAGGTGTGAAATATCTTTTAAGAGGATTCTCAAGTTTTTTTGTGTTACTTCAAGACAAAGATTGGCTGTTTAACTTGCCTATTGTGTACTTCACGTACAAGCAAAGATAGTTTAAAATATTGATGAGATTTAAGGAAAAAATGAAGGTCAAAAGGTCAAAGAGAGTATTCGTGACTTTGGGGCATATAACTGTATATTGCAGTGGAATCTTGTTCGAATGAGTAATTTTATATACCTGCAAGGTATTTTTGACATTCATGAAATAAAAAGCAGTTAGTTTACAACTCTAGTAACAAGTTGATTAGCATCTTTGTGGAGGTCAAATAATGAGACTGCCAGGAATTTAACTAGAAGCGATCTCTGAATTGTTCTTAAAAAACAAGGCCAATATTGACTTTCAGTGTCATCTATGCCCCGTACACCAAACTCCATGCACAAGGTTTAATAGTATCAAAATGTTTGCTACATATCCATTTTTGTCATTTAAGCATCAAAGCCAATGTAAAATATAGATGGTGTAAAGGTTTGAGGTCAATAGGTCAAATATAGTAGTCATGACTTTAGTCATGAAGTGCAGGAACTGAGTTAGTTTACAGCTACATTACTATAACCAGATGAAATGAGTTGCTTTTGATTGCATTTCGAGGTCAAGAAATAGGAAGTTTAATTTTTACCTAGGACAGCGTGCAACATAACCACTGGCTCCTTTGCAAGCTAGTGCAAGTGAATTCGGTAAAAAACGGCAATTGGGCAAGCTGAACAAGACCCTGACTTGCCCCGCTCTGCAAGTAATGTTTTGGGCAAGGTCCAATCTCACCTTTATTTTACAGTGGCGGGGCAAGTGGAAGTGCTGGCGGGGGAAGTCAACTTTATCGGCAGCTTGCCCCGCTCAGAAAATAATTTTTTCGACCTATGTTGCACCCTATTGATGTTTTCTTGTTAAATGAAATATGCCGAAAAAAGTAAGATAGGAGTTAAAGTAAAGGTTAAACTAAGGTTAAAATGTAGAAGGAAAGTTTGGGGTTTAACCTCTTTCAACAGTTTGTCATATTGCAATGAGATAGAAACCGGGATCAGGGAAAAAAATCTCTTCTCTTTACGAATAGATCCAAGGGGTCTTTCACTGTGCAGAAGGACCATACACAGACCTCCACAACGCCACATATTTATAAAGCGACCAGGTCAACCAGCTAGTTGACTGGGTACCCAGTGGAGATCTAAATCTGCGAACTCTTGCTTAGGAGCCAGGTGTCGTAACTGCTATGCCACGGCTGGTCCCCAGGTTAAATTGTAAATAATTTGGCATATTAGGAATTCAATAGCAGACGATGATGTTATGATCATTATGATGAAAAAGTACTAATCAATACAATTTCTCTATCATCATTCCAATATATGTAGATACTAAATTAGTACTTTTTAATTTAGAATTTCTCTTGTTGTTTTCCCTCCAGTGTTTCTAAATGTGCATGTGCACAACGTGTGGCAATTTCTGGAATTCAATGACAACCATTTTATAAATCTAGTCATATGATTTATAAAATTATTATCCTTATGACATTGTCAATTATTCCTGTCAGTTCAGTTTTGACGGTTCATAATTTCCATATAAAGATAACTTTAATTGTATCTGGGGGTTAAAAACTAATATTAATGTCAAGATTCATGCTGTTATACCAAGATAAGCCAGGATAACCTCTGGAGGTTTATAAGGTAGAACACCACCGTTCACTGGTTCTTTTTTGTAATAATCAAATCAAGCACATGCGACCGAGTGTATAATTGAATTATGTTTACATACCTTAATCCATTTTGGAAAACAAGCATATCTAAACAATCCCAATTTAGGATTCTGTTCATTTTTCGCTGACAGTCGTGCTATCTGTGACTATTTTATGTGCATTCCTAAGCAGTGAAGGCCTTTTGGCTTATTTCAATAAACAGCTAAATAACCCGGTTAAATAAGTGACATCTTCTGAGGTGAGAGATTCAAAAACATGTACCAGAGCTCATATTGACCTTCAATGACCTCTAAAACTGAACAGGGACCGTCACAGAAGAAAATTTACTAAACTGTAGAAATCGTAAAGAGAACCTAGCATCATGCTAGCAATTCTCCCCCTAAAGTGCTGTTTCTATGCATTAAAGAACCCTAGGATAATAATGACTGAAGTTAGTTTTACTGCATGAGCTAAGAAAATAATTCTAGCTTTGAACTGAGCTTATTTATCTTTGCTGGCCTCAAAATTCACAAAGTTACCAATGTTTGTGCAAATGGTATCAATAAGCTATCCTTGAACTTTATGACTACCAATTTTATTCTGAACACAGATTGCCAATAAAGAAAAAATGACGTTTTGACCTTAATTTGACCTTCATTTTTTCCTAGAAATATTGATATTTTACACTGCCTTAATATTTTCCATTGAAAACTTAACTGCAGTAGGAAGACAAAAAATCTACTTCAATTTAATAAATACTTTAATTAATAGTATGTTTGACTTTTGATTAATTTACTACTGAATTTGAATCAGAATTAGGTAAAACCTTGGTAGTCTCAGTCTTTTACCTCCGCATAGGTACAAAGCGACTTTTTCTTATCTGGAATTATTGTAAACTTACTATTCAATTGATTTCATGATTATCAAATATTCTTTTCAAGCAAATGAGCAATACTCATTTGACCAAAATGCAACTGCAGTATATAGATCTTTGTTTCAAAGTCTAAAGTGCTCAATTAAGCCTGATGACCTTGGTTTGACATTCAGATTTTCCTTAAATCTTAATATCATTTCACACTATTTTCAACCTCACATGACAAACACAAATAGGCAAGTTGAAAGGTTAATATATTCTACTGAAAATGAAAACTGACATATCATAAGATATGAGTCTTTGGTGTCACCTTTCTGGTGCTTCATTGATATTTGGGTGCATCTATAATCAGGCATTTTGTGATTTTGGTGCCTAAATATTCAAGATAGGCACATGCTTTGTCTTGAAATAACCTTAAAAGGAGGCACAGCATGTCCTTTTAAAAGATATTTCTCATCTAAAATATATGCAAGACGAAGTATATATTTTAGGAAAAATTGATGTCCTACTAACTAACAATTCTCAAAACGAAATGCCTTCAATCATGTACTTGGGGTTAGTTTGACCTTGAATGACCTCTAATATCACAACAAAATACCTAACCCTAGGTTGGCTCCATGAAATGGAAAGATTGTCGTACAACAAGCATTTTGATACCAAACAATGCCTATAATGTTTGGTGCTCACAACTTTTATGATATAAATACTGGTCCCATACTGGCACTTTCTCCCAACTCCATCGTTAACGCTAATTATAGGCATGAATTGCCCAATAGCATATTCCACATCTGCATGTTAACTTAAACTATTTCATTTTCACAGGTAAAGGGTAAACATGTTGGGGAAAAGCATATAAAGGTATTTTTTCTGTCAATTACTGTGGTAATTTGCTAAGGAGATTATGTAATGACAAAACAAAACTTCCTCACCTAAATCTTTTCTTCAAAACTTGAATTTTTATAGAAAAATGACATATTGACCTATATTTGACCTTCATTTTTTTCCTCGAAACATTAATATTTTACACTGCCTTTAATATTACATGACAAACACAATAGGCAAGTTTAAAGGGGTATTCTCCCCATTGAAAATGGAAGCTGGCATACCATACATGCATTGAATATGACTCTGTTAAGTCAACTGTCTGCTGCTTCACTTAAATATTTGAGTGCACCGGTAATCAAGCATTTTGTCAATTTGGTCCCTAAATATTCAAGATGGGCCCAGACTTTGTCTTGAAATGATTCAAAAAATGCCAGAGAATCCTTTTTAAAGATATTTCTCGCCTAAATATATTTCCAGGATGAAATAGTTATTCCGGGAGAGTTTAATAAGCTGCTAACTGAACAGTTCAAAGATGAAATGCCTTTATATTATGTAACTTGGGGTTAGTTTGACCTTGAGTGACCTCTAATATCACAACAATATACCCTACCCTAGGTTGGTTGCGTGAAATTGAAAGATTGTCTTACAAAAAGCATTTTGATACCAAACAATGCCTATGAAGTTTGGTTTTCACAACTTTTATGACCTAAATAGTGGTCCTATACTAGCACTTTCTGACAAGCCATCTTTTAACACTTATTATAGGCATGGTATAGCCAAATGCCGCATTCCATGCCGCCATATTTACTTAAAACAACTTCATTTTCACAGGTAAATGGTAAAAAAGGTATTGATTGACCATATTTGACATTATTCATCTGTCAGTTATTGTGGTAACTTGGTTTGGAAATTATATAATGACAAAACACAACTACTTCATCAAAATTTCTTCATCAAAATTTGAATCTGTTAGAAAAAAAAGACATTTCGACTTTTATTTGACCTTCAATGACCCCTTAATTTTAGAAAATTTTAGAAAATTAAACCTGATATTTTGATGCATCATCTACTCCTTTACGACTTGTAAAACTTAAGATACAGCCATTTTGATTTTCAAATTTGTACCATTTTAGGCTATTTTAGGGGGCTCCTGGTGGGCCTGGTACCCTACTTTTTACCTTAAATCTCAAAATTGGATTAATTCTAATCAATGAACTTTCTAAAATGTTCAACAACTCCACTAAAAGGCATTCCGTTAGAAAAAGTGGCTACAGATAAGAAATACATACCTACAAAAAAAAACTGAGAAATTTATGAATGGAAACTATAATTTATACGAAAATCCCAGATTCTTGATTTGGCAGCCATTTTGACCTTGAATGACCTTTATTACATCATGGGTTATAGTGAGTCATGTGATTAGTATTACAAAAGGTACTTCCCTTACAGACCAACATTTTAATACCAAACACTCAACCCTATGTTTGGTCTCAGCTGAGTTATGAACATTTTAGGATGTCTTTCCTACCCCTACACCTATCATTTTGACCATTTTTAGGCCTTTTTGCATATTTTGGGGTGTTTCAGACAAATGCAAAATAGGGGCTTAAAACTGAAAATTGACTTTGGTATCCATCATATTCAGATTCAGCAATATCAAATTATGCTAAAACCGTTGGCAAACCACTTTTACCCCAAAATGCCTGAAACTCCTTAAATAAGGCCCTTTCCCAGATTTCAGACCTGACTATTACCAATATCGTGAATCTCTTTAAGGTAGAACCCTACTCGATACAATGGTCATTTTTAAAACTTGAATATCTGAAAACTGAGTTTAATGAAGACAACAGCACTTATGCTATTGTAAAGGTTACATCTCATAGTTGCCGTATAATGGTAAACTTATCAATAAGTGACTATTTTGAGGTAATGCGGCACCCTTAAAGAACATATCTGGATGTGTTTCGTTTTTTTGGCAAAATGTCAAGACTTACCCTTTACTTGAAAATGAGAGTATACCATATGATTATTCATGTCTTTGGTAAGGCGCAAGGTCCTACCTCAACAGGGTATTTGCACAATGAGTATTTTAAAAACATATTTGAATGTTCTCATAAGCCTGAAAATTACTAACAGCACGTGGTTTACATAGTAAATGCTGATTTTCAGGTCCTGTCAGAATTCAAGGTACCTGTGACATGACCTTGCACCTAGAGGGGGTTCATATCTGTCATATTCTAAAATACTGGCTTCGAAGACTGTATCGTTATTCACTTTCAGCCAAAAAAATGAGATGAAAATTTTGGTCAAAATGGTCTAGGCATAATGAATCTGCATGGTTAAAGCAGACAGCCATGTCGTCTGAAACCAATTCAACACGGAAAGCCCAAAGGGCCCACCATTTGTTCTCCACAAAACAATGTTGCTAGTTCGAGGTTCGACGGGGAGTGAACACTGCTCATGTGTAATCTTTCGTTTTGATATCCATTCTTAGGGGCCAGCCAAGGGGCCAGCCAAGGACACCACCTAGTGGTGATAATCTTGGTGTCATCATCATCATCATCATCAGATATGGCTTCTTTCTCTTTAGAACATTATGGCCGGCGCATACTGAGTTAGTGTGTTATGATATCCGAAAAATAGAAGATCAGGAAAGGGAAAATAAAAGATCAGAGGTTTGATTAGTGTTGTTATGGGTTAAAAACAGACACAGACCATCTAATATATTTTACTGACATCTATTGTGGTTTGTTTTATGCCGGCTTTGAATTGCTCCAGTGTGGTAGACCTGGTGACATCTGCTGAGAGGGTGTTCCAGGCTCGTATTGCGACTGGGAAGAAGCTGAACTTGTGGTAGTTGGTCGTGGTACCAAATTGAACGTACCCCCCTCGGGCCATGCTGCGTGTGTTGTAGCGGTTGTACTAGACTATCACCTTAAACAAGCCATCCGTTCAGACAATGTCAAAGGCCTCAGCTACATGTAAACCTGAGAAGGCAACTAAACATTTGTTCTCCAATTACGCAGCAGGCACGATCTCTCATAGAATTGAATACGATTCAGTCGAGCATCGTTTGATGGCATATTCATCATGGAGGTGAAGATCTACTCGTTTTGATGCAATCACGGAGAGTACTGCAGGAAAACCACGTGACGAATGGTCCCTGCGTCAGCAGTATACAGGGCATGGAGTCGGCCTGTCTAATATTGCTAGCGAGGCATCTCTGCAATCACAAACATATGTTTACCTTGCAAGAATATTGAGTAGCTTATATTCATCTACCATGATTTGTAAACGTTTAAAAAGCAAATTCTAAGTACATATTCCGCTCTAACCTTGATAAAGATGTTTTAGACAAGGATTTTTCAAGTTTTATGGAATTTGATAGTGTTAGAACTCTTTTCAGCCGTCCAGTGACACACATATGAAAAATGCAGAAAATAAATGTCGGCGCTATATCTCTGATAATTTACAATATAATCCTGCATTAATCTTTTTTCTTCCTTGCATAACCCTTTGATCATTGCCTCATCCTTCAGTCCGCGTCAACTAAATTTGCTTCGTGTGTCTTTGAAAGGCGTCTTATAATATGCCAGTTATCTCACTAAAGATGGCTAAGCTCCTACGTATTCTAGTAATCTCGGAAAAGGGCTACTTGCCCGCTGGAAAGTCACCGAGTCCTTAGGCGGAATACTCAACACCACTAATATCTGATCCTGCTGAAAGGAAATGAAAGTGTATCGCAGTAATGCGTTTTCCAAGTAGCGGTTCCAGGGAGAACACTTGTCCTATTAGGTAAACCGGGCTGAAATGGCAGCAATCTTGATCCAAAGGAGTCCTGATTCCTGCAGGTCCAATCGTCTCAGTGATACTCTTCATTAATGGAGAAAAGGCACATTTATACGCATTTCCTCAAAGAGATGGAAAAGCTTGTTTTTTAGTTCCTACCGTCTATTAGTTTCATAAGGAGCGACTTGAAGTGCTCGTATCTATGCCTGTTGAGCTTTCAAGGAGTCCCTTTGTACTCACTAATACATTAATAGTGCGAACGAGGTCATGAAAGAGTGATTAAGGCTAAAAGCCTTGTCATTTTTTCTCCTTGAGGATTGTAAAGCAAAGGAAACAGGAGACAAAATACGCATTACTAATAACGAAAGTGCTCCCTGTGAAGAATACATTTCTGATGCAATGTTCATTCTATAACTTATGGTACTGTACATTTGTTATTCTTAGTATCCTTGTTTCGTAGCAGCCATATAAACATCTTTAAAGAGTTGAATGTTCGGGTATATATATATATATATATATATATATATATATATATATATATATATATATATATATATATATATATATATATATATATATATATACATATATATATATATATATATATATATATATATATATATATATATATATATATATATATATATATATATATATATATATATATATATATATATATATATATATATATATATATATATATATATATATATATATATATATATATATATATATATATATATATATATATATATATATATATATATATATATATATATATATATATATATATATATATATATATATATATATATATATATATATATATATATATATATATATATATATATATATATATATATATATATATATATATATATATATATATATATATATATACAGAGGGAGAGAGAGAGACGCGGAGAGAGAGAGTGAGGGGGGGGGGGCGGGATGCACCCGATGCTTTAAGAAAACATGGCAATACCATTTCCATCCCTTCAATTGACCATCATCCCATCAAGATGATTGTTGTGATGAAAAAAAGCAGTTAAAAGACTAAACGCATAAGTGTACGAAAAGCAATTACATTAGAACCCTTTACCTGCGTCTCGTGTTCGGAGCATGAAAAGGCTGCAAAATCTCCATAATTCACTTGACGTTAAGCGATTCTTTTCACTTCTTTCCAGACGTTGGTGTTGTCCTGCGAGGACTGCCCGAGGACATTTCTCCTGAGCATCAAAGAGCACCGCCACAGCTGCCCGCGATGCGTATTGATCCTCTCTAGATTAGGAAAAGCAGATTATCAAAAGATAAACTCCCCATAATGCACAAGCCTTTCATCCGCAAAATGACGTCTTGGATCCTACTATCATCCCTCACCCTGCAGGTCAGTATGGCAAAATACATCAGCGCTTCATTTCCTACAGTGCCGACATTTAATTCCTGCACTAAATGCGTTGGACACCCAATCATAATACACGACCGCATGCCCGATTGCCACCCAGTTTCCTGACCATGGATGCATGAATGACCTCACAACTGTACGTGCTTTCATTCACGAGCTACGTGGGTCATTGTTGTGCTTTGCTTATTTTATTTGACATGTTATGCATGGGCGTTTGTACAACCAGGCACTTACAGTCGTCCGGTCGACTGGTGCAGGAATTAAATATCTGTACTGTATGTACTCTACTCCCTTGTGGGAAATACTGTTTGGTCAATACGCTATGTGTCCTAAATAATGTTGTTAGGACTTAGAGTTTTAGTGTATTTGTTCCATATGTTTTATATATTTCTTTTACGGAATATAAATATTAAATTATCTAATCGGTATTTTTTGTTACCACGGCTGAGCCTGTCTTATCAGTTAATACATATCTGATTATCACCTAAATTATTGATGATCTCCTAGAGCACTATAGCCGAACTATGACATCAACATAAAGCTTTAAGTATATCATAACCTCATATCTATATAAGGACATATATATGTATGTATGTATATATGTATGTTTGTACACATGTATGTATGTATGTATGCATGTATGTATTTATGCTTTTACTTATGTTTGTATGTATGTTAATGTATGTTAATGTATGTATTTATATATGTATGTATGTTATTTGTATGTGTCTTTGTCTTTGTTAAAATGCTCTGGTTATAATTTCCGTTTTGTGAGATTTCTGATCTTATTCCGGCAGTTCAATAATTATCTTAGAATTGTCCCGTACATTTCTCTCAAGGTTCTTGAGATTGCGGAAATGAAAACAATCTCGCGATGAAGGGAAATATTTTTCTTGTCAGAAATTGATTTTTCATTTTTAATTGGGAAATAGAAGCAATTTCCGATAATTTGTGTGTGAAGTCAGTAGGAATATGTTCCCTGTTGGTACGATTTTTACTGCAAGGGACGTTGACCAAATTTTAATCTAATACGATAATCATCTATGTATTGCTTTTTCAGCCAAGTATAGTGGCATTAAAAACGCTCGGGTATTCATGAAAACGAACTTCTTAAACGAGACGTTGACCGTGCTTGCGGTAGATATATATGCATTTTGTGAATATAAAGTCATTTCTACATCTTTACTTAGTACGAAGCCTAATAACCAGACAGACTATAACTGTCTAGGCAATCACTAATCAGAGTAAGAGGCATAATATCTAAAGAGGCTTAAGTAGGCCTTTTTGTGCATTGTACCACAGTTGCCTGCCTTCCACCAATCAGAGGCCTAGAAAAGTGTAGGGTTATAGGACAAAGCCACACTTCACAAGCCTTTGTTCTCTAAGCTGCAAAAATCCAAAGGTGTTACCTAAGGGAATTCAGCAAGAGTGCTCTGCCAAGCTTTTCTCGGCCTGTGATTGGTGGAAGGCAGTCAACTGTGGTACAAGCTACATAGATCCCTCGGAAGCTGTGGTGTATATGTTACCCTTTGGGTTACCCGGCTCCGCCTCGTAACAACTCGGGTATATCACATACACCAACACTTCCTTGAGAGTACTCAGCAAGAGCCCTCCAATGAATACAAACATAACAGGGTTTTCCAAAATCGTTGCGTTCTTATGTTTTAGACGAAAGTAGCCTCAGCATTGTAAGGGATAAGAGACCATGCCATGGCTATGGGTACCTACATACGAGACTAAAACGGAAAGTCTTGAATTGAAATCACGTGCGGTAGTGCACTGACCGTATACTTATATACTGTATACTGTATACAACACCAGTTTACAAACATTTGCAAATAACAAATTGCAAACATTTTCAATGGACTAAAGACAGACCCATAATGGCATATGAACATAAAGACATACTAGTCGATACAATAGTAAGCGGCGTGCACACTGCATGTATGGTTACATCACTGTTTGTGGATGTAATGCCTTTGTAAGGGAGGTGCTTTGATGTTGCTTTATGTTTTCCTAACACACCGTTTTTGCATATCATCGTATCAATGTTCACATGGCGAAGCCAAATTACTTGGTTGAATGTTTTGTTCCTTGGCTTAAGTTGCAGTACGTGGGAGAGAAATCATTATCTGGTCTCCGCACCGCCGCACGCTTTTAGGTATATTTGATTAGGCCATGATAAAGTTGATTGTCAGTCAATCTCAAAACAATGTGTTCTCATTTCCTTTCCTCTGACATCATCACAAGTCATCAACCCGCCCTTAGTAAACCAATTAAAGAAGGCAAGAGAAGAGAAAGCTTTTATGTTAATGTCTTTTTGTACTTTGCTGGCAACAGTGCGCGATCCATCGATGGCCCTTGTCTCTATCGATGGTTTGTTTCAGATATATATATATATATATATATATATATATATATATATATATATATATATATATATATATATATATACATATATATATATATATATATATATATGTATATGATATATATATATATATATACATATATATATATATATATATATATATATATATATATATATATATATATATATATATATATATATATATATATATATATACATATATATATATATAAATATATATATATATATATATATATATATATATATATATATATATATATATATATATATATATATATATTGTATATATATATATATATATATATATATATATATATATATATATATATATATATATATATATATATATATATATATATATATATATATATATATATATATATATATATATAAATACATCCCTGTATAAAATACATGTTAATCAAGTATCTACTTGATTCGTCTGATATCACCCTAGACAATCCAAGTTGTTATAATTCACCCGTCTCTATGGGCACTATCGCTATGAAGTTCATGGGAATAGTGAACTCGACGTGGAGTCTATTGAAAGTAAATACTTCAGCAGCACTAGAGTCCCTGGTCAGCAAACTCATTGATAGTCACAGCAAACACCCTCATGTTTGCTGAAACAATTAGTTAGCCATAGTATGCCATTGTCATGCCATCATTGGCGTACCACTAATGTTCCACCCAAGCCCTACTCTTCAGACTGTTGCCTGTGCAAACGACGTGCGTGTAAATGAGCAGAAGACAGGATTTGTATACGTCAGTCCCTAAGTGCTTATTTTGTAGCAGTAGTAGGTACCTGAATCACGGAGATGTTTGCCTTAAATCTGGCCGCTAATGGCATCTGCTGAAATAAAGATGTAGAGTTCATTGACCAGCAATGGGACTTTTTCCTAGTACTGTATTCGGATTATATTGTTACTGATGTTGTCGTGGTCAGATAATTTTGAAGTGAAACATAATGATTTAGCTTTCGCCAAAAAGCTCATATGTGAAGAATAGTTATTATTCTGTTCGCCAGAAAACGTAGATGTGAAAAATATGATTTTGCCATAGCAAAATAATGTACATTTAAAAAGTAATAATTTTATCACAAATTGCTTAAAAACAGATATTCCAGTTTTATCAATTTGAAACTAAATCAGTATCGTTAAACATGATTTGTACTAAAATTTCACATCCACATTTAGAACCTAGTAATATATAGGCCGATAAATTAAAATAAATTTATCCTTTCTGTAAGCGATTTCACACACATGCTCCTCTGGCCTTTTTAATCTTGTCACGTTATTAAGGTCAAAAAGACGAAGTAGTTTTCTGTTTTTCTATTAAGCATTGTAGTTGCTGATGGAAACTAGCCGTAATTTATACAACTTAATTTACCTGAGATGAATAAAGAACATGTATCAGAGCAATGTAATAGCATAACAATACTCTTTTATCTATATAAAACCCATTTACCTGTCCCTTATTTCATCTAGTCCGGACTTTCTCATTACCTAATATATATATATGTTTATTGACTGTAACCTTTACATTACAAAAGCATATAGTATATCAAAATGACATAGAGATAGAGTTGTAAATAAAGTACAAAGGAACATAATATTAAATTAATTTACAAACCACAAATTCGCATTTCCATTATATACAGACATTGATGCTCTATATAAATTATAATAAGAACACTGTTGTGAGTAAGTTGTCAAGAGCATAGAATAGGTCCATATCTCATTCCTTTGACCCATGAAGTAATTTTGGATTATCAGCATACATGTAGGTTTCATATAGGATTTCAGGCATGCCATTAAAATGGTCGAAAAAAGCTCTCAACTGTGTACGTACAGGAGTGTATACAGATAGATAATATATGAATGCTGTTTTGATTTAGAATAAAAGAATTCATACTTTGCTACAACTCATAAGCAGAGTATTATTGTAGGAGGTACTAATACGCACCGCATACATGAGATACAGTATACAGAGATTTTCAAAACATCGCTTTTGTACTAAGTAATAAACTTGTCGAAAATGTGCCATTTTATCAGGCGGCATACACATTTACCCTTAAGTAACATCATATAAAAGGAGATTTTAAAACAGGTGGAGATACATACTAAACATATCATATAACACATTTGTGTTATTTAATTGGAGCTGGGAGGCTCCATACCAATAAAGGGTGGAAAAAAGAATATAACAGACCCTGAGTACTCCACAACAGATTTCATGGGCTAACCAACACCCTCTCTGTGTCTTACCATAGTTTTATACATACTGTCTACTTTCGTAGCGATAATTCTTAGCATAATAAACATGACATCCTGATTTATATCAGCAGGGACTTTTCCTAGGAGGACATGAAAGTTATTGTCATGAGGTCTTATCGCCTGGACATTATACCTGCATTCTACATCATGTAGCTCTGATAACATCTGGTTTCTTATTCCATTGAAATATTGGCAGTGCATGATTAAGTGCTCTGCATCCTCTATCTCCAGAACTTGACACATTTCGCAATACATATTTTCCCTATTATACAGATAGGAATCACTCTTTTACTTACTTGATTTACATATTATCTTAACCATCGTTTCACAGCATGTCATTATGTCATGGTTTTTGTCCCCTAGTCTCCACCATACCAAAATGTGCACATCATCTAACAACAGCCTAAGATACTTTGTTGACTTAAAGAGGATTTTCCTGATATCCCAATCCTGTTTCTCTATTGCCCATGCCCTTTCCCAGACTAAGTCTTTCCACTGTCTTTTTGTATAAAAACTTGTCCCTAAGACAAATTCTTTGACCTCATCTTTGATACCAAAAATATCTGCTACCCGAATTATGTCAAAAGTGGGGCTACAGCAAACGTTCTCCTTGCTAATGTGTGCTTGCTCTATCACAGAAAGAATAAGCAGCAAGGCAAGTAGGTAGATTTCATTTGCATGTAGAATTGCTATTTCCTGGTAAGCAACATGTTAGGCATGTGTGTAATTGTTATGTTGGAATATCGTTTACTGTCTCTTTTTCTGGCATACTTCGGTTAATTCGTGGTCAGCCTGTTGTACGTGGTGAATGAACCTGGGGTATCTGGGGTAGACCACCGTCTTATCCAAATCACTGGCAACTTTCTCACATGCCCTGGCAAGGATTCAACCCCGGGCAGTGGTAAGGGCAAGCAGTCAGGGACAACGCCTTAATTAGGCCAACTATACAAGTTGTACATGTATAATTGATAACAGTATAACATTAATTTCTAATCAATACCGATTATGAACATAGAGCACTTATGAAATTCCCCTGTTATGTTTCATGTTAAGACATAAATAAAACCGTACATATTTGTAGAAAAATACCAACCATAACGAGATGAGTATTATAAGTATAAAGATTATTATCAAAGCACATAAAGGTCAAACGTGACTAGAAATCTTAAAAAAAGACAAGTAGTACTGTAATCTCAGCTGAAGACTATCCATTTCTTGCAAAGGGGATCCACCATGGCCTAGTGGTTACAAGGTTCGACTCCCTGCCAGGTTGCAGTCTCCGTTGGATCCCCACAAGCAGGTTTTCCTGGTAGCTATATAAATGTGTGGCATTGTTTAGGGATGTCTGTTGTTCTTCTGCAACTGACAGACCCCCTCGAAATATTCTTGAAGAAAGGGGATTTCTTCCCTGTTCTGGGTTTCCATCTAGTCTTGATATGACTTAGGCTGTTGAAAGTGACCCAAAACATCATTCCTTCCTTCCACTTCTGGCGAATGTATCTAAAAGGAAGAACAATATAAGAAAAAAACTATCAAAATAAACTAATGTTAGATATTTTCCTCACATCTGAAAATTCCAAAAAAAATGTCTCAGGCAATTAAAGAAAGAATCTGGCTCTGAAAACTTAAGAATAACAATATTCTTTCTCTGAAAATTTGAAAAAAGAAATGTCTTTGAAAAATGTACATGATCCCCATGATATCAAATGTTTAATGTCTAACGGATCCACGTCCCAGTGAAATTCAACATATTCTGCTGTTCATTTCATCGGGTGTATGGAGTCAACCTATCATTATATCTAGCATTAAAATGAGGGTAATATCTTGTTTTGAAGACAAAAATATAACATGTTGTCCCTTGGACAATTGAAATTTGACCTTTATGTGATAACATATTTTTCTCGTTATGTCAACTTCCTAATACTAATCTATCAGGAGAGACATAGATATGTTCGTGGGGATTTTGAAAGAACAGTTTTCTGGTAATTTTACACCGAGCTGAGAAATGATAAATTGTTCTATCAAATAGCCTCAACTTCTCAAAAAGGATTCGCCTAATTCACAACATACGAATTTATTTTCATGTTGGTGGTGCTACACACTTTTAGTTGTCCATGGGACATAGGAGGGTTTTTTGCTATTTCATGATATCAGTCCTACAGATATTTTGAATAAAAATTCTTTTGGCATCTGTCTTTCTGTAAAGTTCTGATAAATAAGTTGATTATTTGCTGTTGATTCAATACTGGGTGTCAATGAATAGATTTCTAGTAAAGAGTCATATTTCTTGTTTTGTAAAAAGCAATCAATGAATAGAAATAGAAAACTGAAAGTATTCTATGTATTGTATTCAAACAAAAAACTGTTGAAATAGCTTACAGGGTAATATTTTAAGTTTTCATATCAATTGAACTGTTTCTTTTATTAGAATAACCTCCTCACCAGGTCCAAAACATATCTATGTTGGTGGCAACAGTGTGAAATTATTTCTTTAGTGGTGAGAAATAGCTGAACAAAAATAAATAAAACGAATGAAATGAACCATTTTCTCTTCACCCATATATTTATAGTGTATTGCATTGTTGGGATCTTTCCAGTCAGAAATAAATTTCAAAAACTCATTTAATACGAAGAAATGTTGTATTCTCATTCATATTATTGGAATAATGATTTATACCAGATGTACCAACTCGTATGAATCCTCGAGATGGTGCACAAATTTATTTTACATATTTTGTTGAAAGAACAGATTGCTTCATCATGCTATATCTAGGCAAAGTTCAATGCACCCTAGCCTCAAAAAATGGTGGTGACTTTTTTCCTTGTCAGCCATTGTATATTTCATATTTCCTTGTAACTTTCCCTTCTTAAAGCATGTGGCAAAAGTGATAATTGAGCACAAGGCATCGAGCAGGATGTTCACCTCAATCTAAAACCATAGCTTG
>OZ012696.1:19316445-19341445 GCA_963942565.1 Maea johnstoni
TAGTTTTATTGATAGTTAGTTGTCACCTGGCCCACCACAATTTTTATCCTGTTTTATGAATCAAAAGCGCCCAGCCACCATCAAAACATGGAATAGGGCAGATTATTGACTGGCAAAATTATTCACCTACTTGTGCTATTATTCCACCTTTTCTGATAGATAGGGTGAATTATGTAATGACTCTTAATATAGGGTGAGGTATAACAATTCATTTTAAACCCATTTGACGGTCAACCACTTCGAATTATTTTCTGGAGACAGGAGATCGCAACAGTTATTTGAAATATAATGCAAATAAATGTACAAATATCAAGCATCAACAAACCTACATTTGAGAAATCCATCTGGAAGGGGCATTTATTCAATAAATGAAATTTCAATTGATGAACTAAATCATCCGTTAAATTCACCTTTCACCATCATTAAGAATAAGCTTGACTGAGAATCGAATCTTGCTTTTTGTTTTTCGTCATAAATATTCTGTTTTGTCGAGTCCTGACTTAACCAGTGGCTTTTGGTGAATGAATCTGGAATATCCATTTAACCCTGGATCACTGGTAACATCTGTACATGCCAACAGCCTGATTCGCACCCGTGACATTCCTCAAGGGTGAGACACACCAATTCCTGCACTAAATGCTCGAGCAGCGCAGGCGTAGTACACGACCGCACGCCCGAGTGCCACCCAGTGTCCTGGGTATTCACTTTTTCTTTTCCATGAGTGAACGACCTCACAACGGAACCTTTTTTTATTTATTATTATTATTATTATTATTATTATTATTATTATTATTATTATTATTATTATTATTATTATTATTATTATTATAATTATCTATTCAATATCAAGCATGACAAAAGTCGCAGAATGGCAAGAGGTACAGTTTACAAGTATGTTCATATCAAGATTGTTATGAAAATATTGGCACAACGGAACTTAGCTTTGATTGTCCAAGCTACGTGGGTCGTTGATGTGGCAGTGTTATATGTTGACACGATATTCATTGCTGCTCGTACAACCAGACACTTGCGGACGTCCGGTCGACTGGTGCAGGAATTAAATGTTTGCACTGTAGACCACTCGTCTACATGTATCCAGACAATAAAAAAAACAGAAATGGAATTCCTAATCCAGTTCTAACTTTGACATCATGAGGGTCACGTGTTAAATAATGAATCCTGTGAACCAGGTCAATATAGTATGCAGAGACGTCTATAAGAACTATTTCCCCGGGTCTGGGGACAGCTGCTGAAGACGGGTAGCATGATGGGCGATAATAACACAAAGATAACTATCAAACACACACGCTACTGAAGTGTGCAGTCTTAATGGGCTCTCTCATTTTTCAAAAGAATTCCTTCTGGAGAGGTTAGTCTTAACCCATTTCTTGCCGAAGTGTTATAATAAATCTGAATATTAATTGGTGGTACTTTATCGAAAAAGCAGCTTTTGAGAAAATGTGCGACTTGGTTATGTTATTCAAATCCCATCGAACAACACGCTTTAATTTTTTTGTGAACTTGTCGCTTGATTCAAAAGTTATTTCAAAAACTATCTGAAGAGCAGACGATATTTGGACGATATTTGTTGAGTAGAGCTCAGAACCCGTATGGGTTAAAGACGCTCACTACAAGACGATTTATGCGAGCCATTAAGAGGAAGATGTGAATAGTTGTCTTAACTAGTCTATCAATCATTTTCAATCCAGACTTTCACACAAGATTGCCATCTTTATGCAATAATTTATTTCAAATTTACAGGAGTATAACAATTATCTTTCCCTTAATAGCTGTCGTTATTGGGATGTAAGTGTGAAGCATTGGATTTCAGATCTAATATCCTTTTTAATAGGTTAACTCCTCCACGCCAACCCATGTCGTATTGCACCTCTATTGTTAAAAGCAAAGGCATCTACGCTATTGTCAAATCCCTATACTATCTTTACTTTGTTGGTCGTTTTATGGCAATTATATTGTATTGTATCTTTATTGACTGCACTTGTAGTGCAAAAGGATACATAACATGAAAAAGGTGCAAACACCCGAAAAATGAAAATTACAACATATGAACAAAGAACAAAAGGTACATATAATACTACTGCGATACAAATGTGGGGAGAAGGAGGATACCATTAGTAAGTAAGAAAATCACTCCTACTCCCCATTAGCAAACAGGTAAGCAATAGGCTATTCCAAACTAGCCATGGGACGCTTCTTAGGAGAAAGGGGGAAAAAGAAAAGAAAATAAGAGAAAAACAAACAAAATAGTTTGGAAAAAAAGGGAAACAATACAGAAAAGGTGGGAAAAACCCGACCCACCGAGGGTGGGACATTCGTCTAAAGAACCGAAAAAATAGCCACAAGGGTAAAAAAGGGGCGTGGTTAATAGTTCCACACACAATGACCGATATATCTTAAACGATGCACATACATACATGCATACGTGCATGGGTACACACACACTCGGCATACATTCATACATACATACGTACGCACATACATACATACATACATTAATGCTTAATTGTAACCCCGTTTCCTGGGCATGAATGCATGCAAGGATGACCTGAAAACAGGACGTAGCTCAAGATACGTGGGTCAGTGAGAATGTGCTTGGCTTATTTTTTTTGATATTTATAGTGCACGTGTGTGTATTTCAATATATCTGTATATCCATTGATGATTCTGCTTTCTTTAACAGGGATTTACTTAAACAAGATCGGATCCGACTTCACACGAACTTTTTTCTCTCTCTTGCTCTGTGTGGGGTTGCTACAATATTATGGGATATGCTTGTACGATATGACCTACTTACGTCGAAGGAGCACTCGCATGCCCTCATGACTAAAAATACGGTACGTACTGTAAATTGATTTGGATATATAACATATGTACGGTGGACAAAGTGAGGAAGAGCAAATAAAAAAAACTTTATTTTCACGACCGTTTTTTTTCCTTTTTTGGGGGGGCGTGGGGGGGGGGGGTAATAAAAAAATATTTTAATTTTTTTGGCGGGGGTAGTAAACAAAACTACTTTATTTTCACGACCGTCTAGGGGGGGGGGGGAGAAAATAAAAACCTTTATACTTTCATATGCAACGGTCGTGAAAATAAGTCTTTTATTTGCTCGCCCAAAAAACGGTCGTCAAATTGAAGTTTTTAAAAATAATTCTCTGCAGAAAAAGGTGAAAATAAGTGTTTTTTTATTTTCTCCCCCTAGAAATGGTCGTGGTGAAAAAAAGTTTTTTTTGATCTTTCACAATTGGATATGAGATAAAGAAAACAATATGTTTGTCTCAAATAACATGATATATTTCAATGCGCAAATTTTGTTGTCTGGAGTATACATCGTTAAGTGTTTGCGGTGCGTGATTTTTATATTTGACGTGTACATTGATCATTGCATATGTTCCCATTTCTAGAAACGTGGTTAATCGTCTAACACTTTATAAACCTTCCGTACCATGCTACGTATGTCTAAGCAGGTTAAATGTAGGAATAGGAATACTCAAAAATGTATTTCCAATATTCACAAACGAATAGAAAATATTCAGAAATATTTGGGAATATTCCTAAATTAGAGTGAATTGGGGAAATGTGTATAACATTGATAGTTATTCTTACTTAATGTATATAGTCGACGAATTTTTACAAATGGTTTGAAAATATTCAAGTTTCATATTCAACATTTATCATCAATGCTGTTTGCAATTGTTAGATTGAGCAATCTCTTTTCTAAAGAATTTGGGAATTTAAGGGTAAATGTGCAAAAGGTTGAATGTCTAGTATATGCCACTACGTCTTAACCTAGCACATGTCTCAGTGAGGTGATTCAGCCCCTCTCTAGCCATTTGCGCCTAAATGGTCTATAGCTAGGAAATGAAGATATAACACTGATAAACAAAGTCCTAAATCCCAGTTTACTATATCTTCGCCTGCTTACAGGCGCGTGTTTTTTTTTTGCGTTATTTGTGTCGCTTTGAAGTTGGCTCGTCCAATGATCAATAAGTGGGCGTGGCCAACTTGGATCACAACTCGCCCTCTAGCAGCAGTAGTCTACATAATTATAATGATAGTGAAGATTGGCAATGGCACCTAGGAATCATGTGTATGTACATGTATGTATATTTATTGACTATGATTTCCATCATAAAAATTCATACAATTGTACGTAATTGAACATCGATTATACAACATATAAAGAAGAATCAATGAATTACATTTGAAAATTAATAATAAAGTGGTACAATTGGTCTACATGATTCAATTTCCAGGCTGTACGTCAGCTTATATTATGTATCAACCTTCTTGCATATTCAGCTCATGGATGTTCATATCTACTCTCAAATAGTTTATTTGCAGCAGCACAGTTTGCATGTTGATGACAGACACACATGTTGAATCTGTTTTCATTCTCAATCATATGAGGCCAAGGTTTAATTAACCCATCACTGCTTAATAGTTCATATAGAAATTATTGTCTGGATCCCTAACACTTTTGATTAGAACTAAGAATTGATAATGAAATAACAAATATTTGAAGAAGAGTTGTCAGTAGTACAGGCAACTCTGCTGAATCCGGACATGTGTAATCCGGATTTTCGTCTAAACCGGACAAATTGAAAGGTCCCACTCCCTTCCTATACATATAATTCCTATACACATAATCCGGATTTTGCCTAATCCAGACAGAACTTTAGGGTCCACATCAGTCCGGATTAAGCAGAGTTGCCTGTATTATAATTAACATTCCTCCATCAATGATCTTCCGAAGTATGCTCTTACTTCATTAAAGATTTCATTAGAAGTGACAGGTTGCTTTTGGCCGCTGTGAGCATTAAAAGTTAAAAGTGTTGCATCAATGTAAGACCGTCTCAAGTGTTACAGGCCTAGGATCTTTGATATGCTGAAGTGCCATAAAAGAGGCGATAATTCATTGAATTCCTTTTCAAAAGACAACATACTAGTGTTATGCCATATGATTGTCATTTGGTTGTTGTAGTTGTTATTCTTCCTTTTGCTGGGGCTGTTCTTTCACTTTCTCTCTCCTTATTCCTCTCTTACCATCGTTACTATTATCTTGCAGACTGGCTGTAAAATACTATCGATGTTGACAATATACTTCAAAAGTACAACTTATATGTGGATGTTTTGTGAAGGATATTTCTTACACAGACTTGTGACCAACGCCTTTAAACGGCTGGATTCATTACGAAGACTGTATATCATTGGATGGGGTAAGAAACCTACATACTACCTCACCATAACCTTAAAACTGTGTTCATTAATCCAAGTCAATTCAGTAGATATTCTAATACCACACCGGGACAGCGAATAAACAAAAGTATACAAATGACAAAGGGTTGTTAAGGGTTGGCACAACGTAGTAGTAGTAGTAGTAGTAGTAGTAGTAGTAGTAGTAGTAGTAGTAGTAGTAGTAGTAGTAGTAGTAGTAGTAGTAGTAGCAGCAGCAGCAGCAGCAGCAGCAGCAGCAGCAGCAGCAGCAGCAGCAGCAGTAATAGTAGTAGTAGTAGTAGTAGCAGTAGCAGTAGTAGCAGCAGCAGCAGAAGCAACAGTAGTAGCAGTAGTAGTAGTAGTAGTCAAAGAACACAAATGATACACTTATACCCCCCCCCCCCCCCCCCCCATCTTCAGTACCTACCTCATCTCTGACATGTATACACATCCCCTTCCCTGACACACATGGTCTTACAAACGATATAATACCATGCCAAAGTGTCTGTTCTTGTCACCTCCATCCATTTCAACCTGGTATTGATATATTATATACACATAAATGTCAATGATATCCATAAATTAACGCGACCATGATTCAGTAAACATGTTTTGCAGGAAAATGCATAAGAGCCCTAATAAAGTGATTCTATGGTGATTAGAAATTTAAACATTGTTTTACCCAATTTCGTCTCTTATCCAATGCACCCCTGATATCGTGCGATCACGCCACAGCAGTCGCGTGATAATGGCGTATATATTGCCTTACCGAAGACTATCTCTGCATATGCTCAATTAAGCCAATAATAAAACAGTCATTGTGTAAAAGATTTTAGTCATTTGACTATCGAAAATATAGGAATTAGCAGTTGGAGCCCCTTATTACCGATATATCAGGCAGGTAACTGGCCAATTTAACCGACAACTGACAGTTCATCTTTGTCCGGGAGGTGTAAATTAGCAAATGTTTACATGGCATACTAATTACTTGAAAGTTTCCATAAATCAGCGTTTTATGTAATACGTTTATATATATAAGTTTTAATATTTGGTATTGAATAGAATTGAGAGACCACAATCACTAATTATGCGTGTCTGTCATATCTGTCTAAAAGCAGAACTGCCATTTTCGTTTAGGTATTCCAATTGTACAGACTGCTTCCTACAGCCTAGTCCGAGTATTTCATTACAATAAAAGGTAAGGATTGAATATTTAACTTAGGCCATTCCAATTTAATAACTCGTCTTACGAGCTTTTTTTGGAAAAAAAATCCTGTCAGACTCCAAAAAAAAAAAGAAAAAAAAGTCACCTTTGGTGTCTTACGGACGAAAGTGGTTTCGAAGTTTTCTGTCAGACTCCCAAAAAAAAAAAAAAAGTGCAAGTTTTAAGAATATTCTTTGTAAGGGTGATTCAATCATCTACAGGAAGCTATCATTGCTGTAGCAGAGCCTCAGACTTGAGGAGGTATACCTCCCACCCTTCAGGTTTCAGGGATTAATTGATTGATTGATTTTATTTAGTTGAGAATAGGCGGGTAGAAACATATCGCTACCAGTCCTAGTCGGCAGACTCTTAAAAAAATAAAATAAATAAAAAAAGTTGCATTTTTCAACTTTTTTTTTTATTCCAAAATGGCTCATTTCCTACCTCCTGAGCACGTAAGACAAGTAAATAAATTGGAGTGGCCTTAAATGAGTGCGAGTTCCGAGGCACGTCAGACATATTGTTATACAGCGAAATCCCTTTAAATTAAGATTGAGATCCCTGGGAAATAAAACATGATCATTCATTGGCCTTTTAAAGTAAAGTACATTATTCTGATAAGGTCATTCTGCTGATAATTATTATCAGGCGGAAACTCTACTACTTTTTGAAACTTCTTTTTAGTAATGTTTATTTTTCAGCTGCTGGGCTGTCAACACAGGATACTATGAATGGATTATATACACGCCAAATCTAATGTGCCTTGTGGTAGGTGATACTATGCATACAGCAGCTTCTAGTTATTGTAAATCACTCACGTATAGCGGGAACAATATGCGCTATTGTAAAATCCCCGTCATTTTTTAATTCTTACTTCACCGCTATATACTATACATACGCTATCCAGGACAGTACCGTATTTACGCTATATAATGTTCACGCCATATTTAAGTGATTTACAGTATATTAATAACAATGAGAAAATGCCTATTAAACGCCTTTCTGATGAAAGCCACATAATGATATAGTCTTAAAAACTGTCATTAGACCTATTTTAATAACGTATGTATCTGTCCATCTGAAACGTAATTTATATATTTTGAGAATGGATTGTCACATTTCTTTTCTGCATCTTTGACAAGTCTTATGCCCATATCGGTGTCTAGGACTATTTACACTGTATAAGACAAATGATCTACGTCTATGTTATTGCAACTTGCCGTACCGTCTCCTTAGTTCCGGTTTACTTGTATTTGAAATATATCATAATTACATCATTAACAGATGTAGTTTTTTTTTCTTTTTCAGTTTAATTTCTTTTTCTTGTGCAATATCCTGAGAATCATGATGTTTCGATTACACGGACAGGCGGATGAGCCTAGTAGTTTTAGGTAAGATTAATCTCCAGTACATATGCAATATGTGAGCTAAAGAATGGAGAATTTGCTGGATGAGATCTAGACCGCACATGGTGAAGAATATGATGATCTAAGAAATCCAAAAGAAAAACGCATTCTCTGTGTCATAAACTTGAGGAGCACTAGCTAAATAATTGTCATTGGAACAATTTGCATAAAGCACAGTTTTATATTTCTAATCATAAGATTGTAAAGAACCCCTTGAGAGAGAGAGAGAGAGAGAGAGAGAGAGAGAGAGAGAGAGAGAGAGAGAGAGAGAGAGAGAGCTATATGTATGTATACCATGTATGTATTTGTGTTGGTGTGTAAATAGGATTTAATACAAAGAGTCAATTAAGTATAGACGAAATGTTATATGCTTGCTGATGTGTGTATATGTGTAAATGAGTATGTGACTATCCGTTCATTGTCATGTCACCCATTAAAATCAAAGTAATAATCCAGATTGGCTAATTGCTGTTTAAATTATTTTCAACGTTTAAATTACTACAGTATACGGCTACTAATGCATACACGAAATAATGGGCGTGTGAAAGATCCTGCCACGGACGTGTGGCAGAGGGTCAGGTAAACCCTTTCCATTAAACGTAGAAAATTTGTATGGAAATGTGTATGCATATGAATTCTACATTAGGGAATTATCTAGTAAACCTTAATTTTTGTTTTCTTAGCACATCAGATATGCATTTTCTCAGGATCTACTACATATCCATTTTGCATAATTTAGATGTTTGAATTGACTGCAAACATTATGGCCATTGAACTTTTCGAACGCATCTTTTAAAAATCTAGACCGTGCAACAGATCACTAACATTCACAAATGATTCATATGCCTGACTATCAATCGTGAAATTAGCATTTGTTTCTGTGTATTTGAACGAAAGAACGTTGTATATAGTTTTATTTGAAAATCAATGCATCAATCCGATTTTGAAAGTAATGAGGAAAGAGGATTATAACGATCATATTGTATTTTGACGAATGAATCTTTGATTTTGTATATAATTATGTCGACAAATATTAAATAGCTTTTTCATTAAGCTGAGGGTTCTAGCATGGTTTGTCAATATTCTTCATAGGATATAATCAAAATTAAATGTGTATGCCATGGCCTGACTGTTGATAATACAATCGTTATCTGAAACCCATTGTTGAGGTATAATATCAATTCTACGTAAATGAATAAATTCAACTCTCGCCCGATCTTGTTTATTATTTAAAGTAATAAAATCTAAATTGGTAAGAATATATCGTCTGGATTGAGCACACACATCATATGTCAGGCTTATTGTGATAAACTTTTATTAAATGGGTAATGGCCTACTTTACTTCGTCGTCCTTAATTGTTTTATATCGAAGAATTACTTTACTTCTCCCGAGATTAAACCAGACTCAGAGTCACGTTGCAAACTATATTAAAAACCTGTATTTCAAGTCTGCATATTTTTTCCGTTACTAATGTACATCGGTTCCTTAGATCAAATACTTCCCAATATGACAAAAACGTAGCAAGGGCAATCCGATTCGTCACAATTTTCTTGTTAAGCTGCCGGAAGTGGCACATTGACGCTTCTAAAGTATGGTACCCTACATTGTACCTTCTAGACCATTGAATGATAATATTGCGGTTTGTATCTCACTACATGCGTATAACAATTTGAAGAGTGTTCCAGACGGGCCGGACTTTTGGGTCACTCGAATCATTTCGGTAAGGCTTTGAGATGAATCATTGCATTGCATCATATTAACCCATTTTTCTATATATATATATTATATATATATATATATACATATATATATATATATATATATATATATATATATATATATATATATATATATATATATATATATATATATATATATATATATATATATATATATATATATATATACATATATATATATATATATATATATATATATATATATATATATATGTATATATATATATATGTATATATATATATGTATATATATATATGTATATATATATATGTATATATATATATGTATATATATATGTATATATATATATGTATATATATATATATATATATATATATATATATATATATATATATATATATATATATATATATATATATATATATATATACGCATACATACACACACATGTATATATATATATGTATATATATATATGTATATATATATATATGTATATATATATATGTATATATATATATATATATATATATATATATATATATATATATATATATATATATATATATATATATATATATGTATATATGTATTTATTTATATATATTTGTGCGTGTGTATAGTAAATAGAAGTTGATGGAAAACTTATTTTAGTCAATATATTTTGACTTGATAAGTGATATTTTTGAAATCTACTTTTTATCAGCCTTCATGGGCGCTTTTGGCTTGGAACGTGTATTAGCCCAACAGCTGCCTGTTGATGTAACCTTATAAATGTAGATAGCAGTTTGAAGATATTACCAATTATTCATCTCAAAACTAAAACGACGTATTGTGTTTTATTTTTCCGTAATAATACTAACACCGTTCAGTAGTCTGCGTTGCACAGCAGTTACTAACAACTCCCAGCATTACTGTTCGACCAGTTGGAGACAGAAAATATCACGCTTATATCCAGATCCGTCTCCCGAATGCAAGCCGCCGTGTCTAGAACAAATGGTAGAGTGAATGGATTTATATTGGTTTTGCATAAGGCCATGGGGAATGTTTCTTATCACCAGGCATTCGAAAATCATCCACAAGAAAATGCTGTTCTTTTCCCTTGATAGTTATATACAGACATTCAATTCCTGCACCAGTCGACTGGACGTCTGCCAGTGCCTGGCTGTTCAAACAACCATTGGTAACATGTCAACAATATAAGCTAAGCACATTAATGGTCCTGGCGTAGCTTGCGAATCAAAGCTACGTTTAGTTGTCAGGTCATCCATGCATTCATTTAATTTCTGCACTAAATGCTTGGGCAGCCCGGGCATAATGTATAACCGCACGCCCGATTGCCACCGAGTTTCCTGGGCATCGATGCTTATTTTGTAACATGTTATCCGTGGGTGTTTGTACACCCAAGCACTGGCAGACGTCCGGTTGGCTGGTACAGGAATTAAATGTCTGCACTGTAGACCAACGCCTATGGAACATTTGTAGCTAAAGCTCCGTTTTGAAATATGCATTAAACCCATAGAAAATGCGCATTGTTGCCGGTGATGAGAAACAAGATCTTTATTGGTGATCTATCTTTTCTTTTTTACTAAAATGGTATTTTGCACCAGCTCATGTATGTGAAAGTGACCACATAACTAACGCTTTTCCCACACCTGTAGTGCCTAACCTGTGTACTTACTATTGCAGATACATATATAGGCAGCTCGCCTGCACACTACGCTTGTTTTTTATCATTATCTTATAAACTGTCTATGGTACGAATTCACTCCTAACATTAATATACCTTTGCCCATATTTGTTTAAGGTTCTTTAAATAATACCGTTATTTTGAAATATGGTTTCCATGCTAACCTTTGGGTAAGGCGACGCCGTCCACAATGTGTTTTTGTGTTACTTAGGCTGGTACAGACATGCATTGTTTAAATTGTCTTCGGCATGCGAATCTTCCTTATATATACTTAAATGTATATGCTTGTGTTAGTTGTATATGTCTACTGAATAAGTTAAAATATAACATAATGCATACCTATATGGCCAACGGATTAATGAATCAATGTAATTTTCTTTTAACAGCAACAGAATATTTTTCTAATCTTTCATTACTAAAATATTGCTAAATAGTTCTGCCACACCTAATATTCCTTCGTTTAACATTTCAAAAAGCCCACATACACATCAGAATTTTTGTTTCCATTATAATACTCGATACGTACTGCAAACTGTTAGGTATATAGTAGGGTCTTCTCAACGTACAGTTGATTCTACATAAACAAATGCCGAACACAATGAACAAAAACAGAAGTCCTTGAGAAATGATTAAACGAACTTGATTTTGCTTGTCCAAGGATTAAGAAAATTATTCACTGATCCGATATGTACGCAAACCTAAAAGACATTACCCATCGTCCACAAAGACCTTGAACGGTCAATAAGAGTGTATTAAAACACTCATCAAAAGTCAATTCCTCTATAGTACTAACCATTTGATAGGCAACATGCAATTATCATTCAGGATTTTGCAGATATTCATAATGTTTTGTGCTTGTTTCTAGGCGTGGTGTGCGGGCAGCCTTTATGCTGATCCCTCTATTCGGCCTGCAGCTGTTTCTGACCATACACCAGCCCTCGCCTGGCACCAAGGGCGAGAGAATCTACGAGATCGCAGGTGTCTGTATCAGCAGTCTACAGGTAGGTCCACCTATCCACGAGTAACAAAACTAATGACAAATCACAGATATGCATATACAGTCAAAACTGTACAAACGGCCACTTCTTTGAAATGACCACCCGCTTCGAACGATAGCATCCAGATCACCCCAAGGACGTTCCCTGTATATTCTACCTTGATTAAATGACCACTTGCTTCACCCGACCAACAACCATAAAATCGTATCCCTAACAGTAAATGACCTTCATTCAACGGCCACTTATTAAATGCCTAGATGCCTTGTCTGAGGGTAGCTGACAGAAAGCTCCACGTACAAAGTATACCAGTTTTTGACATGTTACATTTGATTAACGCATAGGACTATAAGATCTGAGTGTGGCTGAGAGGTTGGTCCACCGATAAGAGTGCGAAGGAAATCTTAACTGTAGGTTCACATATCAATGTGATGAGGGTTAATTTATGCTGTTATCATGTAGTATGTATATGTACATATATATCATCATTATCATTGTAGCTATTGTTATTATTATTATTATTATTATTATTATTATTATTAGTAGTAGTAGTAGTAGTAGTAGTAGTAGTAGTAGTAGTAGTAGTAGTAGTACTATCAATTTATTATTTTTATTATGCTTATTATTGCTATTATTATTATTATTATTATTATTATTATTATTATTATTATTATTATTTATCATCATTACTATTATTATTATTATTATTATTATTATTATTATTATTATTATTATTATTATTATTATTGTTGATAAAATTATTATCATCATTATTGATATTGTTTATTAGTATTATTATTTTTCATTATAATCATTATTACTATTTGTAACGGTAGTAGGAGTAGTAGTAGTAGTGAAAAGGGTGTCTTTTCATGAATGTAAATATCTGACTTTATACACGTTTATTCTTACAGGGAGCCTTCGTTGCATTAATATTTTGTTTCTGCAATACAGAGGTAAGCATAGATTATACTCAAAGCAAAATGATGTTCTATGCAAATCCGAATTGTGAATAAAACCGCTTTTTTCATTCAAAAATAAGTCTGAATCCTCGGATCTAAAATAGAATAAGTAAGAAATCCACGTGCAAGCACATATATACATGCCCTTTTGTAGATAAGTTGTCATTAGTGATGATGGTGATAATAATACCCATCGTGTTGATACAATAACATTTCTGATACCCTGGCTTCAAAAAAATCAACTTGTCTGTGATGGATCTGTACATATTTCCCTAGAGTTTGAGCCAAACTAGAAAAATACATCAGCAATTACCATTCTTTCCCGCTGCACGTTGATTGTGCAGACAACATCCATTTACTAAACCCGTCTGATGAATCGCTGCACCATGCTGTGTACTTAGAACTACAGTACAGACATTTAATTCCTGCACCAGTCAACCGGACGTCTGTCAGTGCCTCGTTGTACAAACACGTATGGATGACATGTCAAATTAATTAGCAAAGCACAGCAATGACCAACGTAGCTTGCGAAGTAAAGCTACGTTCAGTTGTGGGGTCGTTCATGCATCCATGCCCAGGACACGGGGTGGCAATCGGGCATGCAGTTGTTTATTATGCCCGGGCAGCCCAAGCATTAAGTGCAGGAATTACATATCGGCACTGCATCATTGTAATTTTCAAAGCAATTGAAGAACCCTTGTAAAATACTTCAGGAAGCCAATATCATAGTTATTTTAGATTTATTAATAGTAAGTTGTCACCCGACCTACCTGGCTGATTAATCAAATGCTGCGGGCCGCCATGTGATAATAAACAGTTATTGCCTGGCTTGTTGGTGGATAGTGCAGATTATCACCCCGAGAATGAATTATTTCCCGAGGGCAACGCCAGAGGGAAATAATTCCCTTCGAGGGGTGATAATCTGCACTATCCACCAACAAGACAGGCAATAACTGTGTTGTTATGCCGTACATGTTATAGGCCTAACAAGCATCAAAATCGTAAGACAGGACCAGAGGCAGAGCATGTTTAGTGGCAGCATTCATTTAATAAACCAGCTAATGAAACGGTGTACCATGCAGCGTACTTAAAACTATAATTTTAATCGCCATATCCGTTGAAGAACTCTTGCAACCACCTGATAAATGTTTCGGCAAGCTTATGTCATAGTTATTTCAGTTTGACATATAGTTAGTTGTCAACCGGCCCAACACATTTCACCCGGTCTTATTAATCAAATGTGGCCGACAGACATGGAATAGGGTAGATTATTGACCGGCAATTATTCACCTGCTTGTGCAATTATTCCACTCTTTCTGGCTGATGGGGTGAATTATTAAGTGACTCTTATCATAGGGTGAGGTATAACAAGTTAGATTATTAACTGGCAATTTTATATAACTGCTTGTGCTATTATCACACTCTTTCTGACTGATAGCGTGAGTTATCATATGACTCTTAATATAGGGTGAGGTATAACAATATTTATTTTTTATTTTGAAAATGTTATCACTACGGGGCCAAATAGCCCAAAATTTCAAGTGGCCCTGTATCTCTGGAGTGCATGACCGAAACTTTATGAAATTTGGCCAATAAATAGCTTGCAGAAGTACAAAACATTTGAAGAATTAAAATGACATTGATATGACCTCTAATGACCTTGAAATGACCTTTAACTATGTATTTTCAACATATCTGATTTTGGTCCAAGTTATTGCCCCCTAATAATACAAAAATGGAAATTATACCCCCTTATTATCATAGACATCATACTCTAGTATATATTTTCAAGAAAGTCTGGTCAGAAAAAGCAACTTTTGAATGTTTTTATGAAGTATGATATGAAAATATTTATTTGCTTTTCTTGTGCCATAACCAGCATCCCTACCAATACAAAACCCACATTATCAGGTTGGTCTCAAGGAGAAGATATCATTAACAAAAAGTTCACCCCAATATCTACTTTCATCGCAAAGTTATGTCCTATTTTCGAAATCTGCGATGACCTGTGACCTCAAAAATCCAAGATGGCCGCCTTGGGCGGCCAACTTGGATTTAAAAAATTGGACAATAACTTTGCAACGGAAGCAGATATCGGTATGGTCTTTTTTTAAAATGACATCTGTACTTTTAGCTTTAATTAGTTATGTGGTTGTCGTCTTGGCAGGGCTTACATGTCTGGCAGTAGAAGAGAAAATGCAAATGTTAATTTCGACCTTCACAAAAAAATTTCATTTTTGTACTTTTTGTACCGATTTTTTTGTAAATGTATTCTAGAGTGCCTTGCTTAAAATCGTATGAGAGCAGATTTTTCATTTTCAGACAATTTTGGGCAGAAAATGTGATTGAAAGAGGGATATGCTGAGAAAAAAATGTTTTCTTATGTCATTTCAAGGTCATCCAAGGTCAATCAAGGTCATTTGGGTTTATTGATTTTGTTGTATCCCCATTGGCTATCATGTGGTCAAAAATGATGAGAATATGAAAATGTCTTACAAAGATATGCCCACATATGCTCTCAACTTGGCAATTTGGCTCATTTGGCCCCACAGTCTATTGCTAATAATAAATATGATGCTAATAATAATGCTAATAATGCTAATAGTAATGATAATGCTAATAATGATGCTAATGAAAATACTAATGCTAATAATGATGCTAATAAAAATACTAATGATAATAATGATAATGATAATAATAAGGAAAATAATAGTAAGGAAAATAATACTAAGGATAATAATAACAACACTTTGAGAATACGAATTAGAATTATAACAATAGTCGGAAATGCAGAAACCACCTAAGGTATAAGCTGATTGGTATATTTTGAAAGATTTTCTTGTAATTGATAGCTTTTTCCCAATTCATCTGATCGCATTTAAAGTATGATACCTGCTATAAAACTGAGTATTTTGTTAAGTATATGTACTTGCCGCATTGCACGAATGCCATGTAAGTGGATCATGCTATTTGTTCCAGGTCCTGTCTTTAGTGCGCAGAAGTTGTTACAGGGCAAAGATAATGAGGAATCAGCGCAGCATGACAACCTACGAGTCCGACGCCATGGGCAACATGGAAACCTCCTTCAACCAGCAGCGCCATCTATCGCTCCAAAAGCCAACTACAGACAACTCCAGCAACAAGCTCCACAGCTCACAGAATGGCGCGCACGTGGCGCCATCTATCGCCTGTTCCGCCGATGAAAACATTGTGAATCATCGCAAGTTCACACCCCTTAATCTCAGCAAAAGTGTCTCGGCAGAGAACCGATCGAAGAAACTAAAATATCACCTCGTACCGACGAGGGCCTCCAATACCTCACTAACGTGCACGTCGCCTCTCTGAAATCTACATAATGTACTCTTGTGCAGTGCTCCGTTGAACAATATTTCAAAAACGTCAGCGGAGTATGCATTGTAATTCATCGATCTTGACACCTCTGTTCGGATATGCTAATGTTCTAAACGTGGCCGATCCAGGATTTCATAAGGGGGTTGGGGGAGGGGGGGGGGGGGTCAAACTTAGTTTTGCCTCTGACCACCAGGTGGTGGAAGGTATACGTTCAGGCGTTGAACATAACCTTTGCAAGGACACGAGACGGAGTTATATACCTTTACTTTAAATCATTACCGCAATTCAACTACAATTCAGACATCCAGCTGAAAACACAGTTATAGTTACAAATCTTACCACTGATGGCGTGCTGGAGCCAAATATGTCACCCAAAAGAGGAAGGGCGGTCTCGTTCACGTACACGCCTGGACTACCACCACAAGACCCACAACTTAAACCGTCTTGGATTATCATCCTCGGTCTAATTCCTGGCCATAATCCTGTCAGGGAGTTAACGTATGGAGACAATACAGTAGAAAAACATTTAATTCCTGCATCAGTCGACTGGACGTCTGCCAGTACTTGGTTGTATAAAATAACAACTACAGTGCCGACATTTAATTCCTGCACTGAATGCGTTGGCAACCCGGGCACAATAAACGACCGCATGTCCGATCATCAACCAGTTTTCTGGCCATGGATGCATGGATGACTTTACAACTAAACGCAGCTTTGATTCGCAAGCTACGTGGGTCATTGATGTGCTTGGTTTAAATTGACATGTTATCCATGAGTGTTTTTTACAATCAGGCACAGGCAGTCGTTCGGTCGACTGGTGCAGGAATTAGATGTCTGTACTGTATACGCCAAGCACACCAATGACCCACGTTACTTGCGAAAATAAAGCCATGTTCAGTTGTGATGCCATCCACGCCCAGACACCTGGTGGCAATCGGACGTGTGGTCGTGCATTTTGCCTGGACTGCCCATGCATTCAGTGGAGGAATTAAATGTCGGCACTGTAATAACCAATCATCCTCCACTGCGTGGCTATCTATGACCCGATGAACACGCTACCACTTCCAGTATGGTGGTGAATGGCAACTGGATCCAAGTTGTGAATTGGATTTCTGCAAGGACAAGACATCTCATGCACTTAACCCATTCACACTCAGATTTCCTCTTGAAAGTATCGTCTGCTACTCTTATACTTTTGAAAACAACTTGGGAATAAAGCAAAAGGTCACAACATATTTGAAGGAGAGTTGTACCTTGGCTTGTGATCAACATTTCTCCCACAAATATTTTTCAAATCATGCTTTTGTTAGAACAGTATTATCAAAATTGTAAGGCCTGTTTTGGCTGCTCTGAGTGTGAATGGGTTAAGATGTATACCTGAGGCAACATTCAGAAAAACAATTCCATGTGATATCTCCGCATCCGGTTTGTCTAGCTGGTGAGCGGCATTTCCCCTGGAAAGTGATTAGCGATAAAACCTAAAAGGTATGAACATACTGCACTGTCAATTTATTTGGAAAAAGAAATGATTCAACTGTATATTATGTGTGGGTTTGTCTGACTCGCCTTTTAGACACTTTCTGGATTAGAAAGATGAGATTGATAAACATTTGTTCTAAAAGGTAACAATATGTATGTACAGTCAAATTACCTTTACGTACAACAGCACTATAGCTTTTTCATCCAAATGCACCAACCCAATTTACAGAAATAAATTAAATGCCACAAGCTATGACTTTGTTATATTTCACTGTATTTTTCCTTCGTTTGTTGAATTCTAATAACGATGTTCCCTCTTTGTTTTTAATTAAGCGACACAGGCAAAATAACTAACAAGATCGATAGATTTGTCTCAGTATTACGTAATTGGTCACTCATTCTTTTAATATTTATAACAAACTCTCAGAAATATTGAAAATATGAATCTTAACGAAATTATACTCTCTCTGGCGTCTGTTTTGGGTATATCAAACTATATTGTCGACGATTTATTGGAAACGTTACAGGCATCCAAGTCTCCAAGAGCTAATGATTAGAAACTTTTTCAAGTAAAATTGAATTTCAAAATCCTTTTTGTTATAAGACTAGCCTGTCGAAAATTGTTAATTTCCTAATAGCCGTGCATTCACCAAAGAAAACTGTTATCAGAGAATTGAATGGGAAGTTCTACCGCATCATCTGGAATCATAAATTTCACAAGGTAAACTATCATTGAAAATAACAGTGATTTGAAAAAGGTCACTATTAAAGATAGAAAAAAAAACACACTTAAAAGTCAAATGGTAAAATCAGTTCTAGATAGCTGTGCTAATTGGATCGCTCTTTTTCAGATATATGAAACTGACAAAATACTGGGGTATTGAAAAAATAACGTTTGTCAATTATCAAGTAAAAACATTCTGGGTCTCAGTGAATACTAGTAAATCTACCGTTGACTTGGACAACGCGAATCACATTAACCACGTTTCTCCACTCAAAAAACACTCTTAAAAGTCAAATGGTAAGATCAGTTCTAGAAAGCTTTTATAATTGGATCGCTCTTTTTCAGATATATGAAATTGACAAAATAGTGAGGTATTGAAAAAATAACGTTTGTCAATTATCAAGTAAAAAGCATTCTGTCTCAGTGAATAAATCTACCGTTGACTTGGACAACGCGCATCACATTTAGGTGATGAGTACCATTGCAAGCGAGTTAAAAGCCCCATCCCAAAACACACCTCACAGCAGCATAATCATATAACAAGGTGTACCTACAGGTTCCTGAGTGTTATCAGGGAGAGAATATCATAGTCAGCCGTCTGTAGTCAACCCATATTCTAATTCATTTTAATATTTACAACTTTTTACTCAAATGACATATTCTCATTACTTACGCAGGTGATGGTCACTACAGGTTCACAGTTACCTTAGGGATATCATTAACTATGCCCAATAAGAAGTATTTTTTAAATCTTTTACTGCTAAAGATTTTTACAGGCCATAACATTGAAAATTTTAGTGAGATATCTAGTGTGTGGAGGCATGGGAACCCCTTCGATAGTAGTGGACATACCTCGCTGATCACTTCTGAGCACTTGAAACAAAAGACAGTTGCACAAAGATACACCTCGACGACCTCAAGACAATGGCTTGTGGTTAGGATGCTATACATAGGTGCTAGCTATGAGCACGTGAGGTTACCAAGTGTAGTTGGTGTGAAGATTTCTAGCTAAAATTTTCAACGTTATGCCCTGTAAAAATCTTCAGCAGTAAAAAATTAAAAAAAATACTTTTTATTGGGCATAGTCAATGATATCCCTAAAGTAACTCTGAACCTGCAGTAACCATCACCTGCGTAATTAATGAGAATATGTCATTTGAAAGAAAAGTTGTAAATTTTGAAATGAAACAGAATATAGATTGAATAATGACAGTTGGCGATGATATTCTCTACCTGATAACACGCAGGAACCTGGAGATAAGCCTAGTTATAGGATCATGCTGCTTTGAGGTGTGTTTTGGGACAGGCCTTTTAACTGGCTTGCAATGGTACCCATCACATTAACCACGTTTCTCCACTCTTCTAAAATCAAGCTTTAAGGTGCAATTCAACAATCCCAATTCAACTAGTTAAAACATGGCACAAAGAGGAATTGAGAAAGGTAAGGGCTGCTCCACATGAAAAAAAATCGTATAAAATCTAAAGAAAAAATTGATTCTGGTTCCGGGTGTAAAATAAATTTTATTGATTATGCCATGTTCACGAGATCAATTCCTAAAGAAATATTAATCACTTTTGATACGAACAATCATTCGTTAAGTTTTTGAGGCAAAGGTTTCATAATCGTGCATGGAAATTTCATTTATATCCATGGAAATTTTCATACTTTCATGCATGAAACATTTTGTACAGGACTGTAAGGAGAATGAGGCCTATGAACTCCAATTTCTTGTCTTCAGCCAGTTACTCATCAGAGCCTGGGCTATGAGCTGCAAGAAACACAATGAAAGCTAAAGGTGCTTCGGTACAGAGGGGGAGGGGGGGGGGGGGGGCGGCACGATCTCTTTTCAATCGGCCGCAGACGGGGTGCAGCCGTCTCGACCGCAGACATTACACTTTCAAGTCAGGCGCGTTTTTTCAACACATTCATGCCAGTGAGCCTGAACATTAACCTGGTTATTACCTTGTGATCAGAGCAATTGTTAAAATATTCAAAAGAGAACTGTTGGTCGAAAACTAATAACAACTGTATAAGAACCGTAAATGAATGAAACGATATTTCTTTTCCAAGCCCTATAATTGTACGGCCGAACCTAAGTTTATTTTGGTCACATATAACATCATTCTAATTTTTTAAACATTAATTCTACTGCATCAAATAATTTGGAGTGGTTAAAAATCAAATACGAGAAGAGCGATTCAGGAGAAATGGTTCGTTATGTGCGCATCCTAAGCAAATACAAGTACTCGCAATGTCAAACAACCTGGAGTGTAATATTCAAAGAACATTTGGTTTACTGTTGCATAAAACGGACACAAGTGACTGACAGTGGCAACACTAGATGGCAGCACCAACCTAATACACACGTATGTTGTTTTGGAAATTTAAGATAAACAACAACTCGAAATTCCAGGCATACTACAATCGTAATCAATGACACAGTTGCTAACTCGAGTGTGGGGCCATGAACCCGCCCAGTGACATTGCAAATGGCGACCGAGTAAGTATTTTGGTGCACATGATCACTTCAGGCATAAACTGTATAGAGTTGGCAGCATGTTATGAGTTTATTTGGCGGTATGCCTGTGGGTATGGTTACATACAAACCCATATTGTACTTCAAAAACCTTACTGTTGCATAATTTGGTCGTCAAATCTAAACGTTTGGATGTTGTAATTTTCCCTTTATTTTGATCAATATTTTCGTTTGTTTTGCAGTATCCAGCAGTTTGATGTTATGGTTTTTATGCAGGTTGGGTGTCTTCGTACTCTGCACCTATGCATTATATAGACCCTTTGATATGATGGACATACAGCCTGATACAGGCTGTATTCTAGGGTAGTCGGTTAATACTCTTTAAGCCCCTACTGAAGCACCTTAAGAAGGACACCGAGGATAGTTACGCTTTCCCTCACCGGAGGTGATGGCGCCTCGATATTATTTTACCAAAGTGCGTGTTTAATGGCTGGTGGCACATTGCTATGCGCTACCATAGTAATATTAAGTTAACTTTGATTATGAAAAAAGATAGTTGCAGTGAATATGAATGAAATGCAGTGCTGTACATAAATGAAGTGGCTGTGGTGCTTTATTTAGTAAACATTTTATTGTAAAGAATTTGAGTCCAGAATTTTGATGAATTTTATGGAAATGTGTTTCTAAAATCAGCATGCAGTATGATTTTGTAATAAATTATGCTACTCATACTTCCTCTTATTCTTATATATTGTTATCCCCTATGCTCACTTCCGTTTGTGTGCAAATCCGATTTCCATTCGATCTCCCATCCCCATTTTGGTTTAAAATAAAGACTATATCCACTAGCATATCCATTAGTCCAAGAAAGTTATGATATCCTCTGTTTATTAACTAGTATGTTATCCATGTGCACGATTCTGCCCTCTTGTTGTCTAATAAGGTTGACATAATTATGAAAATCTTATTCGCAAAAATATAGTTTCTGTCGAGTACCTGGGTGTTCCGAAGTCGTATGTTGTTTTGCATTTTCTGTCAAATCTCTTTTCAATCGGCCGCAGACGGGGTGCAGCCGTCTCGACCGCAGACATTACACTTTCAAGTCAGGCGCGTTTTTTCAACACATTCATGCCAGTGAGCCTGAACATTAACCTGGTTATTACCTTGTGATCAGAGCAATTGTTAAAATATTCAAAAGAGAACTGTTGGTCGAAAACTAATAACAACTGTATAAGAACCGTAAATGAATGAAACGATATTTCTTTTCCAAGCCCTATAATTGTACGGCCGAACCTAAGTTTATTTTGGTCACATATAACATCATTCTAATTTTTTAAACATTAATTCTACTGCATCAAATAATTTGGAGTGGTTAAAAATCAAATACGAGAAGAGCGATTCAGGAGAAATGGTTCGTTATGTGCGCATCCTAAGCAAATACAAGTAGATCACTCGCAATGTCAAACAACCTGGAGTGTAATATTCAAAGAACATTTGGTTTACTGTTGCATAAAACGGACACAAGTGACTGACAGTGGCAACACTAGATGGCAGCACCAACCTAATACACACGTATGTTGTTTTGGAAATTTAAGATAAACAACAACTCGAAATTCCAGGCATACTACAATCGTAATCAATGACACAGTTGCTAACTCGAGTGTGGGGCCATGAACCCGCCCAGTGACATTGCAAATGGCGACCGAGTAAGTATTTTGGTGCACATGATCACTTCAGGCATAAACTGTATAGAGTTGGCAGCATGTTATGAGTTTATTTGGCGGTATGCCTGTGGGTATGGTTACATACAAACCCATATTGTACTTCAAAAACCTTACTGTTGCATAATTTGGTCGTCAAATCTAAACGTTTGGATGTTGTAATTTTCCCTTTATTTTGATCAATATTTTCGTTTGTTTTGCAGTATCCAGCAGTTTGATGTTATGGTTTTTATGCAGGTTGGGTGTCTTCGTACTCTGCACCTATGCATTATATAGACCCTTTGATATGATGGACATACAGCCTGATACAGGCTGTATTCTAGGGTAGTCGGTTAATACTCTTTAAGCCCCTACTGAAGCACCTTAAGAAGGACACCGAGGATAGTTACGCTTTCCCTCACCGGAGGTGATGGCGCCTCGATATTATTTTACCAAAGTGCGTGTTTAATGGCTGGTGGCACATTGCTATGCGCTACCATAGTAATATTAAGTTAACTTTGATTATGAAAAAAGATAGTTGCAGTGAATATGAATGAAATGCAGTGCTGTACATAAATGAAGTGGCTGTGGTGCTTTATTTAGTAAACATTTTATTGTAAAGAATTTGAGTCCAGAATTTTGATGAATTTTATGGAAATGTGTTTCTAAAATCAGCATGCAGTATGATTTTGTAATAAATTATGCTACTCATACTTCCTCTTATTCTTATATATTGTTATCCCCTATGCTCACTTCCGTTTGTGTGCAAATCCGATTTCCATTCGATCTCCCATCCCCATTTTGGTTTAAAATAAAGACTATATCCACTAGCATATCCATTAGTCCAAGAAAGTTATGATATCCTCTGTTTATTAACTAGTATGTTATCCATGTGCACGATTCTGCCCTCTTGTTGTCTAATAAGGTTGACATAATTATGAAAATCTTATTCGCAAAAATATAGTTTCTGTCGAGTACCTGGGTGTTCCGAAGTCGTATGTTGTTTTGCATTTTCTGTCAAATAATCCTCAAATCGCTGACGACTTCCAACAAGCACTCAGTGACATTTCGATCGTGCGATGTCATGTTGTCTGCTTCATTTTCGTATCACATGACACCGCAAAGGCACGCCACCTATTGACCCGATGCAAAACTGTTTTTGATTTCGGCTTGGTTCAATAGATGGCACTGCAGACGCTTTCCAAATAAATATACGTGGGAAATTGATGTCCCACAATTTTCATCTATTCTACAATAGCATGTATACTTTTCTCTGAGTACTCACAAACCTCAAATAGAAACACCATAACCCATGATTTCTTTGCACATGGAAATTTCGCCCATACAAATATTATGTGCAACTCTCTTACTATACGTTTATCTAATAAGCCTGGCCCGTTTTATAAGAGGGCCCCACATCTTACAGCTGAAACTGATGCAAAAAGCCGGCTGGTGCTGACTAGACAGTGTATAGATAGGGGCTTCCCAAGTTATAAAAGTTCAGATATTTCCACATCACTTTAAAGAATTGATTAAAACGTGCTGGGTATATTGTTAGATTATGATGACACTATATATGAAAACTTCGTAGTCTCAGTGTAACAGGTTTTAAATAATACTACCCCAAAACGGCAAAATGTAGAACCTCGCTTAGCATAGCCATACAGGATATATAGGAAACAACCTGATGAATATTGTGAAATGCTACCCTACTATTAATTTTTCATTTGGTTTCTTTTGATATGAGTGTGCCTTTTGAAATGAGTATGCTTGTAAATGTATGGTGGTGGGAAGGGTTCTCAATTTCTAGACAGCATTCTGTAGTGACATGTATCAAGCCTTATCTCCCCAAAGTCTGGCTGTTCAGGGTAATCTCTTGTCAAACTGCATTTTCCATTTACAGTGTCTTTACAACTGTTATATTGTTTGATGACAGATTTATAATCAACTAACACAGTTTATTGTGGTAAGAGCGATCTGTACGTGTCCACTCAGGTCAAGAATGAATGTTACATTTTCTTCTCACTTTAAGAGCTATAAAACTTGATTCGGTGCGCTTATGCCAGGCTGCTGAT
>OZ012696.1:19346445-19351927 GCA_963942565.1 Maea johnstoni
AATTTAATTGCAATGTTAAAGCCTTAACACTGATAACCGGCGCTTTTAACTTGCCACCATACAGGGCAATTTGTTTGAAGCCAACAGGCAAATCTAGATTGCAAATCCTTTGAAGAAGTATATTCTGTCTGTGTTTGCTCTTATCTTAACAAGCTATCTTGATTTTTGAATGATAGTCTCCAAATTATAACTCATGAAATCTTTTGTATTCGTAATACCCGTTTTCGTTTCATTCTTAAATTTTCACGTTGTCACCCAAGCGTATACTATCAATGTCACCTTAGCCATAGCGCCATGACAGGAAATGGTCACATAGAACTTCTGAATGTCTCTAGATACAACTTTCAACCCTCAAGAGCACGCTAAAATCATATATTAAGCTGTAAGCCGTCGTATTAAATACTTCCTTACCTAAATATCCCACTGTTTGGTAGTCATTTCCAATAAAACTGCTTTTATACTCAATCTTCGTCAACGAGTGCAAATCTGTAAAGCTGTCACTCCTTGTGTTGACTCCCCCTCCAATACACATAACAACCAGAATGTCCGGGCCTGCCAGAGGCAGCGTTCCCGAGGGAGGAACTTGACCCGGATCAACGGAGCGAAGGGAGAACATAGAGGGCGGCGACTAAACAGGAAGCACGGCTGTATCACAGTGTGCTTGCGTCCGGGAGACTCCACAAGTTGAGTCTGGGGGACGGTAGCCTATGTGCACATTTCCTGTAATGGCCGCCTGGGACACTAATGCAAAGCGCATCAAACACCAAAACATTACTCTGTAATCCAATTCAAGTATAAAGCTGTTACACTTATTTCCAATCAGACCACGTCACTATAACCATATGTGTATATCCTTCCAAAAAACTGCGGAAATATATCACATCAAATCTGCTCTCATCCAGGGTGCCACTTCGTTCTCTCCAGACGCTAGGGAACGCTAGTTTACTGAGTATTCCGCAGTAGTAATGTCTTATAATGGCATATACTGCGTTCCTAAGTGAGTGGGCTATCGCACGCGAGACCTGCCTAGAGTTGGGCGTGTATTTGCACCATTCTTTGCACTTTTCACTCGTCCCAATGGGCGACCACCGCAACTACATTTTAAAACTTAGTTTGCTTTCCTCTCGCTAGATATGCTGCACACGTGATCCTGAGGCTCGTCCAAACGGGATCTCGCGGAGATGAGCGATAGGCGAATCATAACAGCCTATCTTTGAGTACATTTAAACAGCCGATGCACCAAACACCGGTTTGTATGACTACACTGTGCTGTAATATTCAGCAGAATCTTTGGAGCCTCTTTTTCTTCCATTCTTTCCTTTGTCCTTCTTAAGCTCTAGCCGTTTTCTCTCCGGGGGCCGCGGAGAGCCCTGCTGGTTATACGCGGATGAATACATGTACGGTGATTGTCCCGTGGGGTGGCTCGACCGGCTGTTATTGTACGTAGTGCACTTTGGAGGTGCGTTATTGAGGGAACTATATCTTGGAGGTGAACCTTTGGGCGTCACTGTCGTTGAGGCGGGGTCCGCCTGTGTCACTGTTGTATGGTAGGTCCCCCTAGCGGCGCGGCTGCCAGTGCGCATGAGCTGGTGCTGACCCCACTTCCGCTTGATGACAGATATGACCTGTAATTAGAGAAAAGATAATATTAATAGATGATTTGATAACTTACTTTTACTACGAACGAAGAGCGTTACCACGGAATTATTTGAGCTACATATACACAGGCTGAGAGACCCCTAGGGGGCAATATGCATAAGACCAGCCAGCAGGGGTGTCCAACTGTCGCACCAATGTGCGACAGAGACTTCAAAACGTGCGACAGGGCAAATTAATCAAGCATTGCTTAACTCGCCAAAATATCAGGCTGCATGGCCAGTAAAGACTTTAGTATATTCTCAAATATATCATTATATGCAGATTGAGTTAAACATGTGAATTCCGATTATTCAAATAGTGTTATCTTTTGTCTATAATATATAGTATATAACTATGGGTGTGTTTAAGTTTCCTGAGTTACTTGGGGAGGCTTTAGCAAGACGAAAAACACCGGCGCAATCGGAAAATGTTTATACACACAGATTGGTAGACTCGCATTTCTTAACAAGAGGCCATTTTAATACTGATTATGGCAAATGGTCGTCCTTTTCAGCATATGGCTCTGTCCTACTGCCGTGGCTCTAGAAAAGAAACAAAGGCTCCCTCAACTAGCCAACTATAGAAACGTCATTTTCGGTACTGGGAACGTCAGCCTCGGAGAGTTTACATGGCCGAAAAGCATTCACTGACTGTGAGATATTTCCTTCCTATAATTCGCGAGATGAGGACCTTATTTCTGCCACATTAGATAATTAGATAAAAATAATGATGAAACGTGAAAGAGATGCCATCATGAACACGCTGAACCATTAATATTTTTTTCTTTGATTTATAGTATAAAAATGATCACTTACTTCACCATTGAAAAAGCAGAAGATCATTGCCACAAAAAGACCCTGTAAATAGAAAAATGGCGTCATTACATAGTATAAACAATGACACTGGAAACACACAGGCACATAACACATATATTCATATATATATATATATATATATATATATATATATATATATATATATATATATATATATATATATATATTTATATATATATATATATATATATATATATATATATATATATATATATATATATATATATATATATATATATATATATATATATATATATATATATATAAATATATATATATATATATATATATATATATATATATATATATATATATATATATATATATATATATATATATATATATATATATATATATATATATACATATTAATATATACATGAAGAAGAGGAAGAAGGATGAAGAAAGAGAAGAAGAAGAACGAGCACTAGTATAACTACTTATAATAAAGACGATTTCGGACGTCACACCCAAGATGAAATACCTCACAATTGCGACCCAGTGAGCCTGGAAAGACTGCAATACTAGTACTCATGAATAAGCGGGTTTACCTGGAATGATGTGATGCAGGCGTTGACGACCAGGTAGGCCACCTCGGCATCGCTATCCTCCTCAGGCCGCAGAGGGAAGAGGATATTCTGCAGACCCAGCAGAGGGATCAGGATCAGGATAGCACGAGTGGCTTTCCTGGAAAACAAAAGGCTCATTTGTTAGAAAACAGATTGGTTCTCATGCAAATTCTCGGAAAAGAGAAATTTAGAACCCAAAGGAACACTACAAAGGCCAGAAATGTTTTGATGGTATATTGTGACAGGAATTTATTTCACACGACATTTGAAAGAGTCAGTAATAATCAGTGCCGTATCACGCACTAATCATGAATTCATGTTATAAGGTTTCTAACAAAACTTTTCAATGTCCACTTTGAGTCACCGATGGACGAAAGGCGTAAGGTAAGATTAAGGCAATAATGCATTACTGGTATATTTACTGACATTTTATTTTCGCGGTCCCCATGATAGTACTAAAATAACATCCTACAAATAAATATCTATAAAGTAATGAATATATAGTTTGAGTGCAAGAATGCACGAATTTTAAGTAGCACAAATACCCCCCCCCCCCCCAAAAGAAAAAAAACGCTGTAAAGCGAAAATTATAGCACTCCAAATTAACGCGGTATACAGTCTGCCTACCTTGTCTGATTGGTGTCAGGTGAGTTGACATCGCGAGCTATAAGCTTCGTGATAAGAACCCGAACGATGTTACACAGGAAAAACAGGTTGAGCTGAAAAGTGGAATGAGAACTATTAGATCAAGCAGATGGATGGCAATCTTGCATTAGCGTGGCAGAGAGCGCACGTGTCAGAGGTACATCATAGAGAAAGACTGTAATAGCGGAAGATGCAAGATGAAAGGTCACGTATCGTCCTTTACAACAGCACCTCGAACAGTGCAATGCACTTTGCACAAACTAATTAGCATTATTTTGAAGTGAAGAATTCATGATAAGTATTAACCCTTATGCGTAAGTATTAACTTTTATTTTCAAGAAAAATATTGTTATATTGTTACTACACAAAACGAAGGAAAAAGGTATTCGATAAACAATATATCCTGCTTTCAAACATATTCGAGAGTAACTGGATGAATCTAATAATATATACATGTACTGATCATACACGATATTTTGTATACCCTGTACCTGATTGTTGACAGGTTTTTGGAGAACGAAATAAAAAAAAACTATTTAGAAACAAATAATTAACCCTTATCCTGTTAGTTGCTATTTTAGTTAATATAAGATTATGCAGAGAAACCTGAAAAATTACAGAAACCATGGCATGTGGGTACTCATCTGGTAGTAATCAGAGAGAGACAATAGTTACCAACATAAGAGGGCTTGGTTGGATTTCAAAACCGTTTGCATTTTTCTGCCTTTGACCGAAGTAGCTTCAGCATGGAAAGGGTAAACCGGAAGTTAGGCCAGTAACTTATCCTAGACAGGTCTATCTTATAATGATATATATCCAAAAATATATGCATAGAGGTTTGTGTAGAGGTCTTTTGTAAGCTTGATGATCCATGATTTTCAACCTTAACCTGGCCTAGAAAGTTGGCTTACTTCAATATTAACCCGGCCTAGAAAGTTAGCATACTATTCCGGTTCACTGTTGCAGAAATATTCATTCGCAATATATATCTTTTATTGACTATAATGTTATTACAAAATCATACAAAATATAACGAAAACAAAACATAGACAAAATAAATATGTACTAATGTAGTCGGGTGCATCATAAGTATAAATCTTTAGCCATTTTCTTGTCTCATAGGTAAATATAGTCTATTTTCCGAATGGGTCAGTCAATGTAGTGAGGATTAGTACCTTTCCATTCGCCAATTCAATATGCGAGGAAACGCAACCTCTTTGAGCATTGAATATAGTGTATGATTCATTGAGGCCCTTTAAAAATTGAGATATTTTCATTTCTATTTGCTACCACCATTTTATAATATACATGTTGCCTGCCTTTATTGTAGTTATATTGATATTGAGAATTGAGATAGTTTGATTACCCGTGGTACAAATATAATACGATGATGAATATGCACTTTGAGATGTAATTAAACAATTTCTTTGAGATTTAAGAATAGAGTAAATATATATTATCTCACCAGCAAGGAAACTGCAATAGGTCCAAACATAATCCACTGATAGGACACCTCATGGAGCCAGCATCTGAACAAATAGAAACATACACATTAACACATTTATCAATATAAAACTAATGCTATGAATAATTAGAACATTATATTAAAACATATAAAGACTTTGCCTCTGATTAATTGTCTTTTTTTGCTGTGTAAATATTACTTCTGTTTATTTTCAGTGTTTTTCTCTATTTTGTGTTGTTTGAACTAAAGTATGTGTATCTTGATTTTGTATCGCAAACATAACGTTATTATAATGTGTATTTCATTTTTGAAATGCGTGAGGTCGTACA
>OZ012696.1:19352127-19389627 GCA_963942565.1 Maea johnstoni
TTATAAATAAATTAGTGTTATGACTAATCATACATCATATTAACCCTTCTGTTGCTGATACAGGTCACTTCTAAAAGAAATACTATTCAGGCCAAGATATTTCCATAACAAGTGTTGTCTGGAACCATAAAATCACACATATTTTATCTAACGATAAAAAGTCTGTGTTTTGACTTCTTTTCGATAGTTTTTCTTATAAACATTTCCAAAGAATTCGTGGTCAGAAGTGAGCTAGACGGTTTGGCGCTACGGGCATAAATGAAATGGTTTGGCAGCTTTTAAATGCAAGTTACGATAGTCTCTCTCTCTCTCTCTCTCTCTCTCTCTCTCTCTCTCTCTCTCTCTCTCTCTCTCTCTCTCTCTCTCTGTATATGTGTTTAACACATGTAAACCAGTCAGAACTATGCTTTCGCACCAGCATATTCATTATCATACACGGGAAAGCGGTACTACTATCTTTCACGATAGAAAAAAGTGGGCTAGAAGATCCACAAATACATTTAATTTTCATTATACTTCCCCTCAGGTCGCATGCATTTTTTTGTAGTTTTTTGTGGTTATTTTTCTGCAGAAGGACATATCTAGTGCCAATGTATGCATCCTTTTGCATCTTTACTTAACAAACAGTTCACCGTGGAAAGTGGTGCATAAATACTTACTCTCCGCTTGCGTTCTCATCCAGAGCTCGGACCACGGCGTACAGGACACTGGTGATGATGGGGACGACTGTAAAAAAGAAAAGATATAGTAAGAAATGACGTAACAGGTTCATAAACTTCCATCCGCTCCAACATTATACAGGTCTATGGTTTCCCAATATTGTATTGTATTGTATGTTTATTGGCCACATCATATATATATATTTATCATACCTCACTTGAAGATCGTAAGCCGTGATTGGCTGACTTAACAGTGAACAATCATCATGTTGCCTGATGCCATCAGTGAGGGCTTCATGTTGCCCGTTGCCACTACCGACACCTAGCGGGGAATGTGTGAATCACCAGTCATCTGTGACCTTGATTTGTTTAAATTACAAATGGGGTTTGTTCAGTATGATAAAACAAATATGCCATGCCAGTGGGGGTAACATGATGGAATGTCTCCCCTCGGGAGGATGGTTTTCCCTCGGGCTCCGCCCTCGGGAAAACCATCCTCCCTCGGGAAACATTCCATCATGTTACCCCCACTGGCATGGCATATTTGTATAATATATATATATATATATATATATATATATATATATATATATATATATATATATATATATATATATATATATATATATATATATATATATATATGTATATATATATTCTCTATTCGTGTGATTTTTTGCACACCGTCAATAAACATACAATAAAAGACAATACAATATTGGTATGAAATTACAAATACAAATACAGATATACATGAAAATATAAGTAAACAATTATAGAAGCTTGATGATACACTGGTAGATAACTGAGGAACGAGAGCAAACTAAAGAGACGTATACACTATATAGGACACAAGTAGATACATAACTATCATACATTAGTGAAATAGTTCGAGTATTCTCATTTATAAGTGTCCGAAAATCATTATGAATGAATATATAGCGGGAGACCAATTGCTATATGCGCTATAGTGAAGACCTGGCTATCCCAGGTGTCTCGATAATGGTCTCAGTGTGACGTCACAAGGAGACGACGACCCATGATGGCTCTCGGATCGTTTACATTACAGAGAAAGCTGCGTATGAATATGCGCATTTTTAGCGTAACCTTTGGGCTATTCGCCGCAGCCTGGTTGTTTAGGTTGACCGTCTGGTTTCCTATCCACTTGTTCTTATCCGTCTTAGGATAATCGTACTATCCGTACTGTTGACGCCTACGTGTGTGTCATTTTATGTATTCCTTTAAACGTGACCTTTGTCTTTATGTTGCTATCGTTCTTTCTCTTTTTACGTTTGTAAACACTTGTAAATGTGTTTATGTGTACTTTTATGTATTTTATGGTGTATAAATGTATCATTTCATTCGGTATGGATTAGTCAATGACGATACATACTTGCCGCAGTTGCTTTCCATCCACCAACCACAGGCCTCGATAAGTGTAGGTTATATGACATAACCCAAACTTTTTCAAGCATTTGCTTTATAAGCTGCCTAAACCCAAAGGTGTTACCTTAGGGTATTGAGCAAGAGTGCTCTGCCAAGCATTTCTTGACCTGTCATTTGCGGAAGTCAGTCAACTGTGGTACAAGATACATAGACCCCTCGGATGCTATAGTTTATCTGACACCTTCGGGGTTACTCGGGTTCGCCTCGTAACACCTTAGGTATATCACGTATACCGCAGCTTCCTTTGGGTCTACCTATCACATACACACGGCTCTCTACTCGATAATACAGCTCGATACCCAGTGCCCCTTGTGGTCTGGTACACAGAATCTCTTTGGAAGTTATGCTACCTATTCTTACTCTAATGTTATACAGAAACCCCAAGAGTAATGTACACAGTTTAAGCAACTAATGACACTGCTATAATGCGATATACTGAGAGAAGAAAAACATAAGTAATCTCTCCGCTGAGTGAGTGGAATATGACCTTCGAGGTTATTAGATTTCTGCTGATGATGAAAAGCAACGGTAGACAATTGTGCTCAGTGCCATCTGTAATTGAAGTGCCAAATAACGCTATATAGATATACACATTGCTGTATTTTTTTATTACAATGCGATTAGCGAGATGTATTGGGAGGAGGGTACCAAACAACTATAATTAGGGGCTGGTGTATAATAAGTGGATTGCCAGAGATGGAGCGTTGCTAATTATGACAATACGGTAAGAATCGTAAAATGACTTTCTCCGCTTGGTGGCAGTATAGGCATATATACGTTAATAGACAAACTACTAGTATCTATCAAAATACACATCTGCGTTAAATCACGTTTTTCCAATGAATTTCCATAATACCAGTTTTTCTTTTATTATATCTAATATTAAACAGTTATTGCCTGGCGTGTTGGTGGATAGTGCAGATTATCACCCCGAGAAGGAATTATTTCCTTCGAGGGGTGATAATCTGCACTATCCACCAACAAGCCAGGCAATAACTGTTTTGTTATACCGAACATTTTACAACAAGGGGCAAAATCATAAGACAAGACCAGAGCTGATTTCAATATTTTAATGAAGGGTAATATCAAAATGTATTAATATCATAGTTTCTAATCTACGGCTTACTTCAATTATAACATAATCACTTTAATATGAAGGCTAAATGCACTAGACTTGCGCAGGTCGCCATCTTTCTTCCTGAGATCAACATAGAATAACTCCAATACTCATCTAACTCCTTTGGATCCAACTTCTCAAGCTCAACATTGCTGCCTTTCTCCCTGCAGTACTCCCTCACAACAGAATGATTAACTGATTTTTTGCTGTTTAAACTGTCTTTTTGGTCAAGTAAATCTTGAATATCTTCTTTGGTAGCACTGCCAAACCGAGACATTTTGAAAATATGCTGTGCTCCAGTCTGGTCTACTTTGCAGACGATATTTTGAATGAAAATTCACTCTAATCTCTACTATCGCTCACTACTCAAAATTTAATTGAAAATATCCTGGCTTCAAAAAATAAATCAAGAGATTCATATAGAATCAACTAGTCCTGAAATGGATCTGTACCTTTTTCCTTATGTTGGACCCAACAAGCGAATAAAACAGCTGCAATAACAATCTTTGCCAGCTGCATGCAGTTTCTGTTTATGATGCCAGCAAAAACTGCATTCATTTAATAAACCGGTCTGATGAATAGGTGCACCGGTGCACCATACAGTATACTTAAATCTATCATTGAAGTCGCCAAATTCATAGAAGAACTCTTATAACCACCTGATAAATATTTCGGCATACTAATATCATAGTTATTTTATTTTTATTGATAGTTAGTTGCCACCTGGCCAACCACAATTTGTATCCTGTTTTATGAATCAAAAGCGCCCAGCCACCATTGAACCATGGAATAGGGTAGATTATTGACTAGCAAAATTATTCACCTGCTTGTGCTATTATTCCACCTTTTCTGACAGATAGGGTGAATTATGAAAATACTCCTAATATAGGGTGAGGTATAACAAAGCGTTTTAGATAAGCCATGCTTAAATACCAGGAGTTGGTGATGTAATTAACGAACCGGGATTTAATATTTTTCTGTTTTTCTTCCATGAATTAATACTTTGTCAACGTGTTTAGTGTAGGGAACATTTAGCAAATGATTGTAATTTGAAATGGGAGAATGATGACCAACCTTTTCCCGCACTTTATTATTATTATTATCATTATTATTATTATTATTATTATTATTATTATTATTATTATTATTATTATTATTATTATTATTATTATTGTTGTTGTTGTTGTTGCTGTTGTTGTTGTTATTATTATTATCATTATTATTATTATTATTATTATTATTATTATTATTATTATTATTATTATCATCCGTAATAATAATAATAATAATAATAATAATAATAATAATAATAATAATAATAATAATAATATTAATAATAATAATAAAAATAATAATGTCATTATCAATATCATTAAAATCATTATCATTAGTAGTAGTAGTAGTAGTAGTAGTAGTAGTAGTAGTAGTAGTAGCAGCAGTAGCAGTAGTAGAAATAGTAGTAGTAGTAGTAGCAGCAGCAGCAGTAGTAGCAGCAGCTGCAGTAGTAGCAGCAGCAGCAGCAGTAGTAACAGCAGCAGCAGCAGTAGTAGTAGTAGTAGTAGTAGTAGTAGTAGTAGTAGTAGTAGTAGTAGTAGTAGTAGTAGTAGCAGCAGTAGCAGTAGTAGAAATAGTAGTAGTAGTAGCAGCAGCAGCAGTAGTAGCAGCAGCTGCAGTAGTAGCAGCAGCAGCAGTAGTAACAGCAGCAGCAGCAGTAGTAGTAGTAGTAGTAGTAGTAGTAGTAGTAGCAGTAGTATCATTCTCATTCTCATCATATTGTAAAATAAGTTATTCTCAATTCGCTGTCAATAGTATGGCGGCAGCAGGACGACACGTGTCTTGGGGAATCAGGACGGTGAGGAAGCAGTGTAAAGGTTGCTAGTGGCGAACTGATAAGTAAGAAGACGTGATACGCGAGGGAGGTTGATAGGTTGAGGTTGTGATAGGTTGGTGGGCATACCTGTCAACATTCAACTATCCAAATTCATGCGGTTAGCTATAAGGGCTTCTTTTGTGGCATTTTACCTATTCCCAAGGGGTCTGGTTCGTAATTTGGCATAGACGTGGGTCATTGTATTGATAAGCATACACATATCTTAATGAAATAACTTCTATGTAGCAGCTCACACTTTCTGCATGATATATATATATACAGTTATCAAAAACACGAGTTTCGTTTAGCAGGTCAGTAGATAATCAGAATATTTCTCCAAATCAGGTGCTCTATCAGGAACAGCAAATATGGGGTCTCAAATCAGAAGAGTACTTCTCGAATCAGTAGAGTTTACAGGCATGGGTGGGGGACCCCACTGGAGGATGATAGGTGGGGATCTGATAATTGTGCGGGTTATAAATGGGGGGGGGGGGGTTGATAATTGGGGATGAAAAGACCAACTCACCCCAGCCTATGACGTAGCAGCAGATGATGAGAGTTTTGCCGGAGGTGAAGGCGAAGACGATGATGGTGTGTAGGTAGAGACCCTCACAGAACATCCACGAGAAGTTACTCGTCACAAAGTACTGCGTGATCACGTGAAGGACCTGGCACCACACCTACACAACAGAGAGAGGTACAACTATGTATCAATACTGCATTATTGAATTCAGATTTGGTATTGCTGTGTTATAGCAAGGTAAAAAAGGGAAAACAGCTTTCATACCGTCCCGTACAACGTTTTCATGCATGTAAAGATTATGGCATGAAAATATCAATTTCATGCATGAAAATGCGAAATTTCCATTCATGGATGGAGATTTCATTTTTATGCATGAAAGTGATATTTTCATATTGGAAATTTTCATGCCACGAATTTTTCATGCATGAAAGTATTCGTACGGGTATAATATAGCTACCTATCAGATGGATACAGAAACATTTGTCCACACTACATCATCGCATACAGAACTTATATGGTATAACTATGCTATACATTCGTTGTACGTATAAAAGAAAGACATTATTTTCAAATCGGATGTAAACTATTTGCTACAGAAACATATCAACCATATGTATAAATGCATAATTATTACTTTGAATAGAACGCAAATTTTAAGTTTAAGATTTATCCTGCTGGTGGCCAATCTAGCAAATACAAATTAATGCAAAGAAAACACTGATAAATGACTGAAACTCGAACTCTGTCACATCGTTACTCATATGATAGTGCTCCAATGAATACCACCATGGCAGGCTTTAGATGATTTTCAAAATGTTTGCATCATTGTGCTTTGGACGAAATTAGCCTCAGCATTGGAAGGGTTAAACAGGAACTGAATTTCAATTGTTGTCACTGCGTAAGACAAGTAGTAACCTATTCGCAATAGTCAACGTTTTGTGGCACGGACGTGTCGAACAGATCTCATCGCTCTGATACCTAGGGAGGGGAGATTTGTTGAACTCACCGGATTGTTGGTTAATACGTCTTCATTGAGAGCCACTTGTAGGTAGTAGAGAATCCACACTAAACCATTGACGATGTAAGAGATGAACAGATTTTTATGGATAGTGATTCGATCGCACTTTAATTGCCTGAAAAATAAGAGTAAAGTTTTAAACCTTTTTTCGTTACATATGTAATTAACATGATGTGATTCTCCTGTGAGTGATTTGTGATGGCCTTGCCGAGTAGCTCATCTCTTCAGAGAACTCTCGCGAGATTCCATTGCGACGAGATTTGGTTCCATCACTCTTACAGAGCAAGGACATTCAGCAAAACGTAAGGTCGTTTTCATGCACACCATAGTGGATGTCGTGACAGCACTTATTTTGTGAAGGCCATTTTATCAAAAAAACACCACTGATTGGATTGATGTCTTGCCGGATATTGATTTGAGACTCAATAGTGACGTGGAATCTTAGTCAATTGTGGGCGGCGTATCCACAAAGAAGCACTTATACATAAAATGGTTTCATATGTTGTTGCATATAAATGCAGTTTGTGCCACTAAGTCACCATCATAATGTAGCTCACCAGGTGCGCAAGTCGATTGCCAATCTTGTCGCAGAAAAAATTGAGACACTAAGGCGATATAAACAGCATTGGCTAGGTCAGGCTCTTCTACTATTCCAGTCAACAATGGCAGCCGTGCCAAACTAGACCACGTGGTTCGTATTAGATTAGTTAGTATGGCGTGATTTTCTAAATGATACTTTCAATAAAGTATGCCAATAATAATATATCACAGTAATCTTTGCCGAACAGTTTCCTACAAAAATAAGACTGCCAATATTGGACATGGTGATGACCGTAAATGGTAGGATTAGTCCTATTGTGACTCAACGTGAGAAATAACTCTGGGTGATAGGACAGGTGTGTGTGTATGAGAGAGAGAGAGAGAGCGTTTGCGTTTGTGTGACTTGTAGTCTTATCAGATAAGGTAAAACCGTAGAGTTATAGAACGTACCGATGAACCTGAAATACATATGACATAATTATACCAGACATATGTTATTATGGGTAGTCATTTGGAGAGGAAATGACTGCACATAATAACATATGCCTGATATTGTTATGTCATACCTATTTCAGGTTTATCGGTACGTTTGCAAGCTCTGGGGTTTGTAGGATACTGTTACGAAACACTTTAGTACCTAAGTACTGTTAGCTTGACTATGATTTATGAAATCAGTAATTCACATCTGCATTAGTTTTGTTCTATACAGGGAAAGATAAAAGTACACTTACTTGAAATAAAAGAATATGACCAAGGAAATTAACAGGGCCACCATCGATATTGAATATCCTGCAACGTACAGGTAAATTATCCCTCTTTTGATCTGAAAAAGACGAAAGTATTGTGTGAACACTCCCCCTAAGTATGCTGATGATAAACTGTAAGATGTAATGCGAAGAGGATTGTTTGTACCCGGCGTTTGAATATGTATTGAGCTTATCAGATAGAGAAATAAGTTAGAAAAGTCCGTGTACTATGATATTATTGTATCTGCAGTGCAGACATTTAGTTCCTGCACCATTCGACAAGACGTCTGCCAGTACCTGGTTGAACAAACACCCATGGATAGCATCTCAAATAATACGATAAGCTCACCAATGACCGACGTAGCTTGCGAACGAAATCTACGTGCAGTTGTCGGGCCATCCATGCATCCATACACAGAAAACTAGTTGGCAATCCCAGGCGTGCGGTCGTGTATTATGGCCGGTATGCCCACGCATATAATGCAGGAGTAAAATGTTTTCTCTTTATAACTAATTCTTGAACATGCATGCTAATTCAACAGAGATCAACCACAGCGATGGAACTGAAAGATTTAAATGTCAGTTCACATTTATCCTGAGAACTGGGGTTGGCATGTTCTCGAATGATGTCACTTGACGTGCATTTTATGTTAATGATTCAATAATAGATAAATAAACTTAATTCAAGTTACACAATTTACCTGTATTCTTATAAATTGTTAATTGGAGTTAGCTTATCTTTCTTCCAGAATAAGCTTGGGTGGCTAAACAGACAGTTCTCAATGAGAAACACAGTGAATTACTAAATGGACTCTCATCATACTATGGCTATTGCCACCATAACAACTTTTTTAGGTCATTGCCATTGATTGTCAGGCAGTCGATTTTCGTTTTTGGTGTTTTTGTCCTAATACAGCATTTCAGACTCTTACACTTTGCTCTATAAACAATGGAAACCTTGTGGCGCGCTAGTATGAGTGACAACGTACGTCGTTTATTTAGATTTGTGCAGCAAGAACTCTTAATGGCTTTCAGAAACTACTATAAAAACGCAATCTACCGTACTTCTGAAGAGAGCGCAGCCTCTCAGCGAATGAGAGTCTTCCACACTAGTGAGCAAATGTTCACTTCAAACAATTTATACTTTACTTCCATTAAATTCAGTGGAAAATTATTCAATCAACGTTATTAAACGCAAACTCAAGTTTGTTGAAAACAGAGACCTTCTAGTGAGGATGCTTCTATTCATAAACATCTATTATTGCTAAACTACTCAGCGTAGTGAAGTTAGAAGACAACACAAAGACCAATAACTGTGCTAGCATTTACGTACTGCATTGAATTATCGATGTAGTGCTAAGCGATAGATGGAAAACACAGTTTTTCTAAAGCAGATACTTTACCTTGAGTTTTTCCACGTCTATGCACGTTGTATAGTTGGCCCACGGGCTATTCGTCATAGGGTGTGTCCACCATGTGCCATTTGTGGTGCAGATTCTAAACGCTGTCACTGAAAACAGATGGAAACAAGAAATACAAATATTAACTAATAGAACCACATAACGTTTTGTTGTACAAGACAAGAGATTATCTTCGGTAGCATTTGAGGAAGGCACCAGCATTTGCATTGAATATTTCGAAGTTTGGAAATGTTTGTATTGTCAAGCAAATCCATTATGGACGCAGAAACAAAATTACAGCATGTTGACATATATCAATAGTTCATTCAAAGTAAATTCCTATTATAATGATTTTGATGAATATCATCTTTTTTTCTAGTAACTTTTGCTGCTTCGTGTCTGATTAATACTGTAACCATGGGAACTGAATCAAATAACCTATTTCTACTACTACTACAACAACAATGATAACTACTACTACTACCCCTACTACCACTACTTCTACTACTACTACTACTACTACTACTACTACTACTACTACTACTACTACTACTACTACTACCCCTACTACCACTACTACTACTACTTCTACTACTACTGCTACTACTACTACTACTACTACTACTACTACTACTACTACTACTACTACAACTTCTACTACTACTACTACTACTACTACTACTACCGCTGCTGCTACTGCTGCTGCTGCTGCTGCTACTACTACTACTACTACTACTACTACTACTACCACTACTACTACTACTACTACTACTACTACTACTACTACTTCTTCTTCTTCTTATATTGCTACTACTACTACTACTTCTTCTACTACTACCAATTAGTATGGGACGTACGTGTTGAGTCGAACTCTGTCATAACGACTGTTGGGCAGTTGATGTAGTTGGTTTCGCCGGCTGCAGTGTAGTTCCAGCATCCTCCCCAGTCATCCATAAATGGCTCGCAGTACAGGCGACCTGGAGCAAAAGAGAAATAGTATTGAAAGTTAGCGTGTTTCATTTCTTCATGGAAGTCATCCCACTAGGGTATGCGTCACTATCTGCAAGCATGCAACGTTGCTATTTTTCAATTCGTAAATATGCCGTCACAGTTAGCTATACCGATTTGGCACACGCAGTGACACTACAATGCCAGTTTCAGGATTGTATTCTTTCCATTTTGGGATATAGATACCTCCCATTATTTTCCTCCTGATATGAAAGATTTCAATCGTTTTAAAAGGTTTTAAACGAATTAATGCGCATTTCATCATACAGTCATGTTCAGGAAACTGGGTGGCAGTCGGGCGTGCATACGTGTTATACCCGGGCTGCCCAAGCAATAGTACAGTACAGCCATCTAATTTCTGCAACAGTCAACCGGACTACCAGTGCCCGGTTGTACAAATACCAATTGGTAACATGAAAAAGAAATAAGCCAAACACAGCAATGACCCACGTAGCTTGCGATTAAAAGCTACTGAGTTATAAAGTCATCCATGCTTAGGAAACTGGTTGGCAATAGGACGTGCGGTCGTGTATGATGCCCGGACTTCCCACGCATTTAGTGCAGGAATGAGATGTCAGCACTGTAGTACATTAGGCCACTTTTCTTGTGTTTACACACGCTGCAGCTGTTGAGTAACTCTCACGGGTGAGAGAGGACGCCCTCAGGATGATTGAACGACTTTTATCACTTGTGGAGAAGCACTTTAGCCAGAATTATTTAAGCGCCATCACTCATTGTCAGGCTATGTCGATACTTGAACAGTCCATTCACCCACATACACCCACTACTTGTACTAGCCCAAAGCAGTATATTATACATTAGTCTTTTGTTTTATATGTACAGTGCTGACATTTAATTCCTGCACTAAATGCGTTGGCAGCATCTAGTCACGATACACAACTGCACACCCGATTGCCACACAGTTACCTAGGCATGGATGCATGGATGACCTCACAAGTAAATGCAGCTTTGCAAGCCTCGTGGGTCACTGTTGTGCTTGTCTTATCTTTTATTTGCATGAAGTCCATGGGATTTTAGTACAACCAGGTACCGGCTGACGTCCGGTCGACAGGTGCAGGAATTGAAAATCTGTACTGTATTATTTAAAGAAAACATGGAAGAGACTACAAAATATTCTATCATCATTGGATCACTTGCTGTACGTTTGGCGACCACTTCTGAAACAACGGGGGCAGCCTCAAAGCCGGGCAGTAGGACTATTTTGTGATTCCCTTCGACTTGTCTGGATTGCTGCAAAACAATCAGCGTCTAATCAGTCAAATCACTGTACCTCCGCTGGCTTGATTTAGCAATAGTATGCAGCACCGTTTGTTCTATAGATAGTGAAAGCGCATGCGTGAATGTATCCCCCTAACAAAACACGTGGCATCAATGTGGGCAGATGCGAAACTTTCATAGACCTTTTTGTCATTTTTTAATACACTCGAACAGCTTGTTTCTTAGATCTTGATAGGCAGGACATTCCACTACCTTTCGTGTCATGTGGGATTGAAGAGGCGCCCTCTAGCGGGGGGTAAAATGCACACCATCACCTGTGCACAGGTGTACAGGCACGAGAGGCTACAATGTATACAGTCAAAGCTGACACCGGGAGTTGATATTGGAACCCGTTCAATCAATGACACCTCAGTCATGATTCAGGTTTAAAGTTTCTCTACTTTTCATTTAGTATGGAAATGGATAAGTATGGTATGGATAAGTCATGACGATCGAATAAGTCGTGCCAACTTTTTGAAAATGACTAGTGTTGGTTTACTCTTTTCATTAGCTCTGGTAGAAGTCGACACCAGTAAACTAGTATTTCCTCATTCATTGCTTTGGAATACAACTCCTCTAGTTCTATTCGATGGCGAGTTGGAGGTAATTTAATCCTCCTCGGCAGACACCCGTTTACCAGGTGGCGAGAATGACATCCGAATGACATATATACATATATATATATATATATATATATATATATATATATATATATATATATATATATATATATATATATATATATATATATATATATATATATATATATATATATTTATACATACATACATACATACATACATACATACATATGTATATATATATATACTAGTATATATATATATATATATAATATATATATATATATATATATATATATATATATATATATATATATATATATATATATATATATATATATATATATATATATATATATATATATAAACATATGTGTGTGTGTTTATGTGTATGTACATCAGTATGCATGTGTCTGTGAATATAGAGATATTGTCCCCTTTGCAACGAGGCCATGTATACTAGTATATCTTAGATAATTGGTTATCAACAGTTCGTCTTCTAAAATCCGCAATGATCTAACTTATCAAACACATTTTCCATGAGCCGTTCTATCTTAATATTAGTATATTCAGGGAATTATATAAAAATATATATCAATGCCTCTCGTTAAATTAGTATTGCCTAAAATTACAATGAGAGAGAGAGAGAGAGAGAGAGAGAGAGAGAGAGAGAGAGAGAGAGAGAGAGAGAGAGAGAGAGAGAGAGAGACGGGAGAGGGGGGAAGAGAGAGAGAAAGAGAGAGGGAGAGAGAGAGAGGGAGAGAGAGAGATGTGTGGGAAGTTTAGCTTTGCAGTTAGAACTACATGTAGGAGACGCATACATTTGCCTCTACATGGATGATTGATGTGGTTCCAACACATTGTCAAGGACAATATTCGAGACTTAGTCCGTGCTTGTATTACTACTAAAGTATAGCATAACTGTTGATTGGTTCACTTGCTAGATTATCTGCTAATCTCTTGTGCCAGCCTCGGCGTATTCGCTAAATGAAAAATGTTCATTAATCCCTACTGCCTGGAAATTAGAAGCTATATCTCCTGCTATACGTAAACACAATTTATTATATAACAATTTATGTCAATTTATATTGCCTAAGGGATGCAATATTTGGATTAAATCGTTTCTTATTGCTACTTAACATATCACAATGTTTATAGTTTAGGATATTCCATAAACAAGTAAGCTTGGGTAGTGCCGCGTATCACTTGAAGTTGGTATACTGTAGTTATTCATGTTATTTCAATTTCGTCTCTGTAAATGCCCCATAATTACAATCTTGCAAATATTTTGGTTAACCGTGCATTTTCTAACACTGCTGTAAATGATGTTCCGAAATAAAAAAAAATCAAGAATATCTTAGAATAATGTGTCATAAAACCTTTATATGATATCCCTTTATTTCGTTAGTGCGCATCACTGTGGCATTTATAGAACGAAATTAAAATTTATGATAGAGAAAAGTTCCAGATAGGTGAACGCTACAGAAAAAGCTAATATATCCTAATAAGTCAATCTAGGCAGTATACTAGTAACCGCGAGTTCTATATATCTTCTCAGAAAAAAATACACATGTATCTAAAGCATATGCAAATCGAGTTAATCTTAATGAGATGACGAATGTGGATATACCCCAATAATGTATATCACTTTGATGTTTCTTTCTGCACCTCGAAGGAGCTGAGAATGTGCAAAAAAAACTTGATTTATTTTCTTCCTTAGAAACGTTAGTGTCGGAACCAATTAGGGAGCCCATTACATGGCAATCACATTTCCATCACTACAATTAGTCAGTTATCGTATTTGGCCAACAGCCTGCATCATAAGTGGCAACATAAGAGAAAATTTATGCAATCATTGTATCACACAATTCGCATTTTTACGCCATGCATTTTTGATAAACTCCATATCTTGAGGATAATTCAAGCCCCGTAGAATACGTTAATGTTTAGCGCTTGAAGATGATTGATTCTTCTTAGATAATCACCATTAAGATGATCAATCTCATTGGAAGGTTGATAGATATTAATTGATGTTTAATTGATAGTGGCAGTATAACTGATTTGGTAGCTGACATTTAACCCGTACAGATATTTCATGCATGGAAAAATCATAGCATGAAATTTGCATGCATGAAAAGGAAATTTCCGTGAATAAAACCGATATTTCCGTATATATATTTCATATATATATATATATATATATATATATATATATATATATATATATATATATATATATATATATATATATATATATATATATATATATATATTTATATATACACACAATTTCTGGTCCCCCACCCAAACTGATTGTGGTGTTACGTTGGCGTTTGGTAGAGGAGAGACAGATTGAGTAGACAGATGAGGACATCTTATACCCTTATTAGGTGAACCCACTCGTTAAAACGCCATTCCCCCCAATCTCCCAGCTATCACCCACACACGTCTACCAACGCGCAAGTCGAGCGGAGGAGAAACATGACAACTTAACTATCACATTTCCCGGCGTGTTCCTGCTTTAATTTTCCGAGAATTCATTCTGTAACATGGAACCTTGTCTGTCCAGATTGGCTGAAACGTAAAACCCTTTGCGGCTAGCATTGCAAGTAGCCAGACAGAGATCATTTCTTGATTATAGGTGATGTATCTATCAGACGGCTTCCATCCCGCTATCTCAGTGACAGGCAGCAGACAGATACCTAATAGCCTTGATGCGCATGCGCTAGATTGATGCCACGTGACCAGATTTCCCTGAGGGCTAACAATTTTCACCCCTATCAGTCCGGGTAATAAGGTCAAACCTAGGCCGGCTAAACTAATGAATTTCGATAAAAATGATGGGGAAGGTCGTAAACTCACACTGCAGTAAATTGCAATGAGTGTGAGAATAGTTCATGTAAGATAGGATATTATTACTGGACTTATTGAAGATTAGACGAACCTCATATTTGATGATAAATCATTCCATATTTTATGGATAGAAAGTTTGATGATCACTTTATCACATTGTGACGTCATTAGTTATCCCTGCCAATTTAGATGATTAAACATCTGAGAAATATTTTAAAAGATATAAACACTTATAATTGAATGTCCCTAACATATACATTTATATGTCTTGGTGTTAATTTCCATCTGGCAATAAATGCTACGGTATGGATGCCTCTTGTCTCGCTTGTCACACATAAAATATATGTGATTTTAAGTATTCTAACAAAATATCTTCCTGTCATCATATCAAATTTCCAAAGCAAAGCACTTTGTTTCCTTCTCTTTTATTTTGATTGATAATCATCATTTGCCTGACCAAGATCAGATTTCAAACCATCCCATATGATTGAAATCAGCCTTAGGTGCAAATCAATGAAATAGGTATGATTTTTAGTATCCTTACAAAATATCATGTTGTCATATTATCAACTGGTCATAATGCTTCGTGATGCGATCAATGGAATATATTCACATTGTTTTCTCTCTTTTGTATTGTTTTCATTGTTGCGATTTGTCATGCTTTTTAAGTTTTCTTGCACAATATCTTGATGTCATCTTATTGAATTTGCAAGGCGCTTCGTAATGCGATCAGTCACATAAATTCACTTTGTTTCTTACTCTTTTATTATGTTAGATTACTTCCTTTTGTCACGTTTGACCATAATCACATTACAAACCTCTAGTCCTGTAATATTTAAGGTTCCCTGTGACACAATGGGGTTTATCCCACGTGGTAGTCCTCGTTTGTAGTCCAAAATATCCCTGTGATCCCACTGAGCCACTGAGCCTCTGACTGAGTGGTACGTGTATCTTTCCTACAGCCTGTCCTATTAAGTTGCTTACGTACCAGTTTTGTTTCATGACAATTCTTTTACTTAGACCACTTCCTGGTTTAACCCTAAGGTTATTTTTGGTACTTGTATGTTTTTCCTTGCTATTCTGTCGGTGTCTTTTCACCTTTTTGTTATTTTTGTTTCTCTGAATATGTTGGTATATATGTATGATTTTGTAACCTTCCGGTTCAGCAAATAAACATACTACTACTACTACTACTACTACTACTACTACTACTACTACTACTACTACTACTACTACTTTGTTTCTTACTCTTTTATTATGTTAGATTACTTCCTTTTGTCACGTTTGACCATAATCACATTACAAACCTCTAGTCCTGTAATATTTAAATCGGTCAACGACCGAAGATGTAATTTTTAGTATTCGAACAATTTATGTATCAAATTGTCAAAGAGCCTCGCGATCCGATCAATATAAATTAACTTTTTCTCTTTTATGTAGGACAGTAGCAATATGTAAGTAAATTACTAGTTGTCTAAAGGACATGATATATGCATTATTCAAACAGGGACACTGTGTGTCTAATGTTTCGTTGCTTAGGCGTGCGGTGCACGAAGCAAACTTTAATTGTGAAGATGATAAAATCAGTTTCCAACTGATCTACGAGCCAATGATGACGTTGACACTTCACAACATAGTTTGCTAGTGCACCGACAGTGGCGGGCGTTAGAATGACTGGTCGTAAATTTCCGTCCGTCACGTGATCATTAAATAGACGGCTTGCTTGATTTGCAAGTCTCAGGACGTTGTCCAAATGGACACCGGTGACCGTTTGATTTCAGGTTTACGGGCGAGGCGGCGTCCCGAATTGCCGTTTCGGCTGTCAGTTTGCGCGTAAATCGTACGCCCGGACGTTGGCCCGCGGCTACTACGAGATAGTACTCACTAATCACCCTCCGCGCAGAGGAGAGTGATGTCCTTTGGTGAATGGAGCTCTTCATCGCCGAAGGTTTATTATTTGAAAAAAACAGAAAGATAAGTAGAACAAAAACATTCTTTTCCAAGCGTTTTCGGAAATATTTGAAATATCAAAATCAAACGTGCGTTGTATTATGATGTCACGAATCATACCGCAATTATCTTTCTTCAATTATTGTTTTAAGTATCTTTATAACAATCCCATATTTTGAAATGCATATAAATATTAGTAGTCGCTGCCGCTTTTTGATTCGATGAATAACATAGGCATATCAAAAGGATCTTACTTTAATTGATTAGTTTAGATTTAAGTTTTTTTGGATTGTGTGCATACCAAATGCAAATGTGGCACGGCTACGTCTTCTAGTCATGATCATTAACAATACTACTACTACCACTACTACTACTACTACTACTACTACTACTACTACTACTACTACTACTACTACTACTACTACTACTACTACTACTACTACTAGTAATAATAATAATAATAATAATAATATTAATAATAATGATAATATAACTACTACTACTACTACTACTACTACTACTACTACTACTACTACTACTACTACTACTACTAATGATAACAATAATAATAATAATAATAATAATAATTATAATAATAATAATAATAATAATAATAATAATAATAATAATAATAATTATATTACTACTACTACTACTACTACTACTACTACTACTACTACTAATAATAATAATGATAAAAATAATAGTCATGGTAATAATAATAATAATGATAATAATAGTAATGGTAATAATAATAGAGCTTTGAAAGGTCTGAAAGGACGTTGTATCATATTACGCTTTTATGTTACTCAGCACCAGATAGTATCGAGATATTTGTGTGTGTCGAACAAGCCTTGTAATTTGAAATATTATTATTTCATCATCACTCTAGTGGATGGGCTTAGCACATTGTAGTTACTGCGTGCCTTTCTCCGTTATAATGCCATTTATATTGGTAGCCATGAACTACTGGGATCATCAAATACGGATAAAAGTGAGATGTATTATCTTCCTGTATGACAACAGCCCTTGTCTCTAAGGTCTCTTCATTTTCCTACTTTCCCGGCTTCCCAGTAGACCCTGATGCAACGACATATTCTCCTATTATCTCCTAGCCCGGTTCTCGGGCTGAGTTAGGTTTAATCCACTACTTGATAGGTGTGATGTCTCTCTTAACCTATAGATGGGTTCTTACTCCAGACATACAAAGACGTACACTGGTAGATAGAAATATTAATGTCAATCAGGATTCACTCTGAACAATACAATACAATACAACATACAATACAATACAATACATTGCAACATGTGTTTCTTCGAATTTTAAATATATGTGTATGAGTACATGTTTGTATGCGATCTATATATACATATACATTTGAACCAAATCTGTCCAAGTGAGGTTTATTTCTAGGGCGATCACAACATTGGAGTTGTCCCAAATGTGAAATGCACTGGAGTACCTTTTACTATTTTGATACCAGTATAAATGTATTTTCCTGGAAAGATTTATCCGCAATATGAAAAAATGTGTAATGAGTATTACCATCATCAGGATATGGTCTAGAGATGACATTTTTCCTGCACAAGTCTTCAGCCTCTAGATATCTCCTCTGCAGTTCGTATTCTGCGGCAGCAATCTCGGGCTCAATCTCATAGCGACTGTCATTGGTTAATGCGGCCGGGTCCGGCATGACGCTCTCACTGGCCACACGCTTATGCACAATACACCAAATCTGAAAGAATGAAAAGATATATGTATGGATAAACCATATAAAAGAGAGATGTTCTAACTATGATGAAGGGGAAAAGTGTTATATTGGTATAAACTATATGCCATTTTTCAGTCTATTAACCAAGAAGCATAATTCCCATATTAAGTAGGTCAATTCAAGAAATGACACAACGCTTGTCACGAAAATAGTACATTGATAATAGATTCTTAAAAGTCATGTCATAATACATAGTTTTGTTCTCAAAGTTCATATATATATATATATATATATATATATATATATATATATATATATATATATATATATATATATATATATATATATATATATTTATATATATATATATAAATATATATATATATATATATATATATATATATATATATATATATATATATATATATATATATATATATATATATATATGTATGGATGTATGTATGTATGTATGTATGTGTGTGCGTGTGCGTGTGTGTTCTTTTCTCTCCATAGATGACACCACCCGTTGTGAAAAGGAGAGACTTCAACTGAATGTCGGCAGTAAAATGATTTCAGGACGGTGAGAGATCAATGTCTCTCCCTAACCTCGCTAGTGCTGTAATTGAGCTAGGGAAATATACACTATACCAAACGAATGTACTATAATAAGGGTATAGGATGTGTGGACGTGCCAGATTCGTGTATTCCAAATGAAATCTGGTCGGTAAGACAGTGTGTACCATTGATTAAGTGTGAGGCACGTATGCGCTAGTCGCCTATTGTAACGGTGATGTTCTCATTGAAAACCAGTGCATTTCAAGCGTGGATAGATTCCCTATAGCAACACATGCATTAAGTGATATGTGTCTAGTTTCCCAAGCCAGAGATGTAAGGTGTTGCCCTAGAGAATGAATTCATCACGGGGAACTATAGGAACGAAACGATCAATTCATCTTCCCAATTAACCAAACAAGGAACTGGGTTCCTTAGATAACAGCACCAGTCTATGAAACTGACTGAACCACTTACGTATAGACGTACATTTAACCCATTAGCATTTGGAATAAACTCATTGGTCTGACAACTGTGAACATACTTCATCGAACATAGAAATATTAAAAAATATCTGAATAGGAATTTCAAGACAGACATATGTATGTATGTATGTATGTATGTATGAATATATGGGTGTTTAAAGGCACATCACCAGAAGAGGGCATTTTAGTGCCATACTATCTGTATAAAACAATGGACCTTTGTTATTGTACAAAACAATAACAAAGCAATAAATACACAAGAATGATCACAAAATAATGAACAAAAAATCATAGATTAGGTTTAGATATATAAAACCTAGGGGTAAGTGATTGACTAGCAAGATGAAGAAGATAGCAAAGGGGAAGATATACAAGTGATGATGCCATTTTGGGTTGAAGTAACTCTTGCCTGGCCTTATGCTGTCGAGTTAACTGCCACTGTCAAGTTCCATGATTAATGGTCTCTATGGCTCAAATCGGTCGTCCTTTAAGGGAAATAACACCCACCAAACAAATCAAAGTGGCTTCCACGACGCGGAAATCGTGGTACCAGTAAGAGACAGATCATAAGAGTAAGCCATCGAGTGTGAACTGGTAATTAACGCTTGTAAAAAGGTGATGATGGTATATAGCGGGCAGTTATCACAGGTATTAAATGTGTGAAGTTATGACATGTAAATACGTCTGTTTTATGTTGACTCCCTCCCAGATGTAAGTCATAGTACGAATACTCTCTCTCTCTCTCTCTCTCTCTCTCTCTCTCTCTCTCTTTGCAAAAATGCCACACAAAATGTGTTATGACATACCCTATGTGTCAAACCATACATATATATATATATATATATATATATATATATATATATATATATATATATATATATATATATATATATATATATATGGCAACATGTCTATGAGTGGAGAAAGTTGATCCTCAGAAGTGATTGTTGCTTTCTATGAATAAGTCCGGACAATGAAATGTGGAAAGGTGAGAAACAAGGTGGTACAAAATAAGCAGCTGTTATTATATATATATATATATATATATATATATATATATATATATATATATATATATATATATATATATATATATATATATATATATATATATATATATATATATATACGATGATTTATGACAGTTACTCCTCCAAAACTTACAACTGGCTAGGCACGACTCAGCCACAATAGCAGGAAAAGTGATGATAATCGAAATTCCAAATCTCAGACATGATGACCTGAACGATTTTTCCAAAATTGTCAGGCTCCATGTGGTCGCTGTGAGCATTAGTGGGCTAAGGTTAGGTGTCGAGCATAAGGGCTTAGTGTTACATAGGGCGATAATAGGATTCACGCCTCTCTCGCTCTCGCGCAGAAACCGTCAAGCAGCGAACTAATATCATAAAGAACCTCTCCGAATGGCGCACTCTGATGGCTTCATATAAAAGGTGGAATCTGTTAGCGGAAATAAGTCACCCTATCCAAGCTTCACGCTTGCATCACTCGCCTATAAAAGCTTGGGGCCCTTGCCAATCTTCACGCCATGCGATAGGCTAAGATGCAGGCTGTCTGATAGGGATAAATAAGTTATCAGATGGCGCGAGGCGTGTCATGCTAGACACTGCTCTTATGGTGGAAAAGAATACCGAATTATATTACTATCGTTGGCAATATCTGCCGCCAGCAATGGAAGCTATGACTTCAGGAAATTTGGTCAGGGTGCTTATACTAAATGTATTGAACGTGAAATGGATCTCTCTCTCTCTCTCTCTCTCTCTCTCTCTCTCTCTCTCTCTCTCTCTATATATATATATATATATATATATATATATATATATATATATATATATATATATATATATATATATATATATATATATATATATATTTGTATATATACATATATATATATATATATATATATATATATATATTTATATATATATATATATATATATATATATATATATATATATATATATATATATATATTTATCTCATGATTGGCAAATCCTAGGCTTTTGATTGGTCAATTTGCCCATGATATGAAGCTGTGTTGTGAACTTCCTTCAATTCACCTCTCAGAATATTATTTTAATCTCTCAGAATCCTATATTAAGCATTGCATCAGATGATTATGCCCCTGATGCAATTCCCAATTCTCCCTAGCCCCTAAGTGCATGATTCAATCTCCCAAACATTGCAAGATGGCTGCCCCTGTAGCAGACAATTCTTTGTCGCTAATACAAAATCAATCCAAAACGAGAAGATTTGCACACCTGTCTGAGGAGGAGAGAAATGTGAAGAAAAATAATGTTATTCCTGGAAACACTCATTGTGCAAATAATAATGCAGCAAAAAGGCATATTTAGCAGAAATAGGGGAGGACCAGGCCTTTGAAAAGTTTTCGAGTTAGTTCATTTTTATTTCCTTTGCAGAGGTCGAGGGGGCAATCATAAGATACATTCGTTATCAACTGTTTTTTGCGCCTCGGGTGATACAGCCCTCTGTTTGCGAGATATAAGTTGTATCATACTCCATATGTATATTCATTTATGAATATGTATATTCATTTATGTTTATATATATATATATATATATATATATATATATATATATATATATATATATATATATATATATATATATATATATATATATGCTGTATGTATATAAATATAGTGACATATTTCCTTGGACGAGGTACTATAACTTTCAGAAGGAGCTCAATCTTTACCGAAGTAGTAGCCTGAAAGGTTGTTTTTTCTATCACCATTTACGGCAAGGGCTTAGCGCTGGCTAAATGGAGAGGCTGGAATCTACCTGATTGGAGCAAGGAAGCGTTAGGGGAATTAAGTTTGGGTCGATATTAAATCTTTAAGCCCACTCTGAAAAGAAGCATCCCTGGGCCCGTATCACATAATCCAGCTACAGGCAGAATTGAAATGTGGAGTCTTATCTTTCCAAACGGTGAAGCATCGAGATTAAGGTTGGCTAAAAAAGAGTGCATCTTGCTTCAATTGCGCGGGGCTAGCTGGAGTCAGAGATTGACCAATCAGTGTCAATTACTCAAACCCCCCTCGGAGACGTGAGGGGGTTTGATGTCTGCTCCCACCTAATGGCTTCAGCGACAAATACACTCAATGGACCCCTCATTTAGTCAGCACTCAACGAGACCGCTTTACTGGGACTGCTCATCAAAGGCAATAGAATCAAGTGATGGGTTTACATCCCAATCTTTTAGTGTGATTTATTGCCTTGACACGTGACGAGCAACATTAGTTAATTAATCTCTTGCTACCCTGAGTGAACGATACAACACGAACCATGAGCGACAAGGAGAGTAAGTAACTCACGTACAAGGCTAATCTAACTGACTATTTGCAGAAACGTGAACAAGTGACAACTACACTTCTAGTTACACTGCTGTATTACCTCTTGTCTCAAAATTGTATAACTATTACTTCTAGATTGCGATATCCGCCGGTTTGTCTGCATTGATACCGAGAACCGCGGCCCGTCGGACTCCACTCAACAGGAAGAATCCATAGAGTACCCAACAGGGAGACTGTCATCGAGCGACTACAACTTCACTGGTGATGAGGACGAGCTGGAAAGGGTGAAAAGTATTCTCTCCGACCAAGAGCAAGAGGCCATCAACCTCAACGAGGAGATAACCGCCTGCGTGGAAGCTGAACTCCAATTAGCAAGGTCAAGAATTGAACGAGAGGAAGAGGAAGAGAGAAAACAGCAAGGACGACGAGACGAACGAGAAACACGTGAGTGTATTGAACATAAACCACATGTTAGAATAGTGGGGGCTCGTCAGAAGCCTACTCCTCTAAGGCGCCCAAAAGAAGAAACAATAGAACGATTTAACTTAATTCAACAAGCAGAACCCGAGCTGTCAAATGTTAAAATAGAGCCAGCCGAAACAATTGGGGATCCTTTTAATACAAATAAGGGCTTCTGGCTGTCGGCTAATGAGATAAAAACTGTACAACATATCGGCAATCGAACCTTCTACCCTGAAAACTACCAGGGTAATAAGGAGAACAGTGAGGAAAGGTGGGAAGACGTATATGATAAATTCTATACTCACCCTAAACCCCGAGTCCCCACTAGAGCCCCGCCGGCTAAGCGCCGCTCTAGAACCAGAAGGCGCACGCCTGCTGCAGCGACAACTGGGTATCAGGGCCATATAAACTCTACCTCAAAAGCTGACGCAGCGTGGCTTACGAGCAACGGCCCTACACCTAACAATTTCTATGAAAATCCCAGGCCGTTAAGCCCAGTATATGACCTGCCACTCGAGCACTGCCACGACAACCTGCAACATCAACCGCCAGCGAGCGGTCAGGGCCGTCGCTTTTCTGAACCCAACGTTCCCCTGAGACATTCACCGCTCAAACATCGCAGGCCCCTATCCGCTCAGCCAAGCCGCTACCTAAACTCGGACCCGACCTACAACAGACCACAGGCCCTGCCATGGCCACCCGCCTATAACGCTGTGCAACACTGCCCCCCCTTTGGCAGATACCGAGAAATACGTAGTGAGGCAGCGCCCAGCAGCTTCAACCTAAACAGCACTTTCGGTACATCGATCCACCTGCTAGAGATTCGCGTCGACCGGGCATGCAACCAAGTTGAGACATTAATGAGGGAAATACGGGAGCTAAAGAACGAGATCGCAGCACGCCAACATACTCATCAAAACTACACAAGCGGCTGGTAAGTACCCCTATTGATACCAAGGACTAGAACGCCAGTTATGAATAGATAGGCAAACTAAAAATTACCTGTTGTACCAAAAATCTTGAGCAAACTACTGGCAGAACAATTTTGTAATTGCCTGTATACTACGAGGGCCAGCTAAGTTAATTTACTGACTACCGATTGTATACATTATCAGATACACCCATCAGTTCTAGACCTTGGCTTTTCTAAATATAGGGGTGCTCACCACACTTGCCTTTGATTTTTCTTCCTTGCACAGTAAAGACACCAATACTTACTGTGATACAAATTTTAGGGACAATATACATTAAAATATAGAGAAGCCGCTTAACGGCAAAAATATATGGTATGAGAGTGTCCAACGGTCAAAATTTAGCTTATGTAATAATTTTTGATACTGCATAGTGCCAAAATATAGAAACAAACAGAGAATCCGCAATAAACCCCATTTTTTGATCAGAAAAACCATAATTTTTTTTGATACTTTATTAATATAACCTTACACTAGGAACCATACCTATATACTTTTGACTATCCAAAAATCTTATTTGACCAGCAATTACTATTTTCGATACTTTGTTATCTTTAATCTAAAACATAAAGTTTTCAAATAAGCCCGAAGTGACATTGGCTGGAATATATCTTAAAACTGTACCCACGTCAAAAGTTACGGTGAAAGCGGATTGTCTGTTCATTTCATGAAATTCTAGTCAGGAGAGTTAATGCGCACTAGACCATGCACTGAATTTTCTCTAGCCTCGCCAAATAGGTATCATCTACCGTAATATACCGATAAACCGCAACTATTCCATTTACGCATTTTTGATCCAAAAATTACCTATATATACCATTTAGTAAATTTAGCAAGAATTCGAAACAGAATACTACGGGTGCGTATCTCAAAAGCGGACCCACTTTTATAACATTTACGGTAACTGCGAAGGTAGGGACGGTCGATGCCACCTAGACTAACTGGCGCCAACCCTCAAAAAACGTAATCTCCTAATACACACTCCAGTAGAGTGTTGCTATTAGCTTCTATTTGCAAGACAATTTCTTGCTACCGAAATAGTTTAAACAATTTTTGAACTGTTTTCAAAATAGAGATAGCTACGTTCTATGCACACCTAGATAGGGTGCTACGACACATTTGGCTAATAGGATATCTCTTGATCATAGTTGTGTCGCTTGCAATATTGCAGTGAACAAAAACTTTTGTGCCATTTAGACTATTTCAAGTCAATTTTCAAGTGTTTGCAAAATATATATATAATAATTCGTCTAAACAATTTTGTCACGTGCTATATTGCACTGAACAAAAACTTTTGTGCCATTGAGACTATTTCAAGTCAATATCAATCGTTTACAAAGTAGATATATATATACATTCCAGGCGCACTCGAGTAGAGTGTTGCTATACGTTACTGCCTATATGACAATTTCTTGATACAAACCAGACTATATAATATGTGTCGGGTGTTATATTGATTTGTACAATAACTTTTGTGCCATTGTAATTGTGTTTGCGTTTGACACATTGAGACTTTTTCAAGTCAATTTTCAATCGTTATCAAAGTGTATATATATACATTCCAGGCGCACTCGAGTAGAGTGTTGCTATACTTTACTGCTTATATGATAATTCTTGATACTAACTGGACTATATAATTTGTGTCGCGTGTTATATTGATTTGTACACTAATTTTTGTGCCATTGTAACTGTGTTTGCGTTTGATACTATCTATTGTACCCTGATTCTGCCCATTTGCCCCTTTGAGTCGATTACATTTAAACGCCGGCTAGTAGTAGAAAATAGTGAACTGTATACTCACCTCTGACTATTCACATTTCCTTCTATCTTCCTACTGTATAAAGTACCTACCATCTACCAATCCAAATACTTTCGAAAATTACAAATATACCTACCTATCTACGACTGCCCAAATAAGACAAGAAAAAGCGCTTTTATTACCTGAAATAGAAAAAGAAAGACTTTAGTAACAGAATTAAAATAACAATTTCGAATTTACCATTTACATTAAAAATTTCCTTTATTACCATCCTTGACCAAATTTCCAATTTTTTTTTTCTCTACCTTAAAAGCTACAAACTATCATATATTACGAAAGAAACTTTCCAAACAGAGGGTATACCCACTGCCGTGTTCTCTGTATATTATTTGGCAATAAAAACCGCTTTTCTACTTGATACTGACTTATACTTTCAACATTCCTGATCAACATTCCATCCCAAAAAACTGTGTAAAATAAACGGATAGGACAATGAGTAGGAAAAAGCAGGGCAAAGACGGGTCCTCCACCCCCTACTCAATTAATACTAGAACTGCCAAAAAAGCAAATAGCCAAATTCCAGAAATGCAATTCAGTGACAATGATTCTGATGAAGATAGTTACTTAGAGAACTTAGATCCCTCTCAAACCCTAATGGTAGGAATACTCAAGAAAATGATGGACAAACTTGAAATAAACATTACCTCCAAACTGGATAAGACAGTAAATGAAATTAAAGAAGATGTCAGTCAAATCAAAATCCACTTAGAAAAATATGACGATAAATTCGAGGAGGTTCAGAACAAAATAGGGGATTGCGACGATAGAATAGACAAAATGGGAGAAGTTATAGAAGAAATCTACGATTTTAAGACCGAATGGGAAAAAAATTTGACAGAGATAAATAAGGATGCATGCAGGATCAGAAAGGATAACATAATCTTCTTAGGCATACAAGGAGGGTCTAAAGACATGGATGTAGCTAGGGCTAATTTTGACAGGGTTTGCAGGGAAAACCTAAAGATGAGCGAAAAATGGATACAGGAAGTAGACATCAAGGAAATATACCACTTCACTGCAAAAGGTGGGGAGGGACCAATGCCCCTATTCGTCAGGCTAGGCAAAAGTAGGCATAAAGAAGACCTCTTCAAGGCTGCTTTCAATCTCAAGGGCAGTAACATAGTGATGAGGAATGACCTCGCACCTTGGCTGCTTAAATTTCGTAAGAAACTTAGCATAGAAGCAGCCAAACTCAAAAAAGAGCCCCATAACTACGAAACAAAGCTGAGAGACACTTCTTTCAAAGTATGGCTGGAAATCAAAAAACCAAACTCCACCAAATGGGAAACTTGGGACGGAAAATCAGTCTAAATGAATATCAAAAGACACAATTTGGACATTAACGTAGGGAGAAAGCAGACATTGTATCTGCACCAAAAATCTCGCACACGGGGAAATACCCGGTTGTAAAAAGTAACAATGTTTTTAAACTTTTGAGTTCAGCTTTTATACTAACAAACTTCATGTTAAAGTTCTTTCAGTCACGTTCCAAAAAATGTTCCAATATCAAATATAACAGGAAAGCAACGTTCTATGAATATCTCCTCAAACTAGATGGCAGCAAATACACTTAAAATAATGTCCCTTAATTGTAGAGGACTAGCCTCCAGAGAAAAAAGACAGGATATTTTCAGTAAAATAAAAGAAGACAAATTTGACATCTGCATGCTGCAAGATATACACTGGAATAGGGCAACTCTAATCTTAGCTAAGGAAGAGTGGAATTACAAAATAATCTGTTCTCCTTTTAATACTCTCTCAAGAGGAACAGCTATCCTATTAAATAATACTTTTGAATTCACCATAGGAGAAAGCACCATAGATGAAAATGGAAACTATACTCTCCTAGAACTACATCTCCCCTCTGGCCTCTCACTGGTACTGGGGACAGTATATGCCCCCAATCAAGATTCTCCAGCCTTCATACAAACTTTAACCCGTAATCTCCAAAAATTTGAAAATCCAAATATAGTGATAGGCGGGGACTGGAATACTACAAGAAATTACTTATTAGATAACCTCAACTATGTGACTCAAAATAACATTAGAATGACTAAGGAAATAACAGAAATGTGCAAAACTTACTCCTTAAGAGATATATGGCGGATTAACAACCCCAATAAGAAAAAATATACTTGGAGTCAGGGTAGATCTAACAAGCAGGCCCGTCTAGACTTTTTTCTGGTTAATGACGAATTAATGTCTATAACAAAGGACTTAAATATTTTACCAAAATATCGCTCAGACCATTCTGCTATCTCCTGCTCACTAGTCCTATCTTCTGAAGACAGGGGAGCAGGAGTCTGGCGTATGAATAACAGTCTCCTCCAGGAAGAAGAATTTATAATAATGATTAAGAAAGAGATTAATATTTTCAAATCAGTTTACGCTGCAACACCGTACCACCCAAACTATGTAGAGACAGCATGCAATTTCGAGTTAATGATCAATCCCGTCCTTTTTTGGGAAACTCTCCTAGTATCTCTGAGGGGTAACATTATCAGATACAGTAAAAGGAAGAAAAGGAAACACAACACAGAAAAGGCAGATTTAGAGAAAAGAATTCAGTCACTTGATAGAAAAGTAGGGAGTGGGGAGGCAAGTCTAGGTGAATATAACACACTAGTCACACTAAATGAGGAACTAATTCAAATCAGAAAAGAAGAATTAAAAGGGGCCTACGTCAGATCTAGAGCCGACTGGCTCGAGTATGGCGAAAAGCCAAGTAGATACTTCCTCAATTTAGAAAACAGAAATAGAATTAATAAAAATATAACTGAGATTAAAATAGATGAAAATAATAAAATAACTGATCAGAAGCAAATTCTAATAGAACTTCAAAAATTTTATGAAAATTTATACACAAATCAGGATTTACCCAACCCTAACAACCAGAACTCACCTAACCCTACCCCTACTCCCCTGACTGAACAAGAAAGAGAGAGTCTAGAACTACCAATCTCCAAAAATGAGCTAGATAAAGCAATATGCCAATCAAAAAACAATAAGTCTCCAGGACTGGACGGCTATAGTGCCGAATTTTATAAAAAGTTTTGGCCACAACTAGGAGATTTTTTTCTAAACAGTATCAATGAAAGCTTCAAAAAGGGGAAACTATCAAACTCCCAAACAGAAGGTCTCATTACATGTCTTCCCAAATCCGGGAAGGCACGTAATCTCCTTAAGAACTGGAGACCAATTTCACTTTTAAATACAACATACAAACTGATCTCCTTATGCGTAACAAATAGAGTTAGACCAATTTTAGACAGGATTATAAGCCCTGAACAAAAAGGCTTCCTCTCTGGCAGATCCATCTCAGATTGCACCAGGATGATGTACGACACTATTTTTGAATGCGAATCCAAAAATATTAGTGGTCTCATCCTCCTGGTGGATTTTGAGAAGGCATTTGATAGTTTGTCCTGGAAATTTATCCATCAGGCACTAGAAAAATTCAATTTTGGTCCAAATTTCAGAAAATGGATTCACATGTTTCAGAAGGGGTCAAAATCTAAAGTAATTTTAAATGGACACCTATCAGAAAGTTTTGAACTCCAGAGAGGGTGCCGCCAGGGAGATCCCATCTCCCCGTACCTATTTATACTTTGTTCGGAATATTTAACATTAGCCCTCAAAAATGAACGAAATTTAGAAGGAATTACTATTAACCGAAGAGAGAGAAAATGTAGTCAATATGCAGACGACACGTCTATTTTTTTAAAATCAACTGAAAATAACTTAAAATTATGCCTGTCTATACTGAACTGGTTTTATCAGATATCTGGGCTAAAGATAAATATTCAAAAAACAAAAGTAATAAAAATAGGCCCAATCAGAGAGACTGACCGACGTTTCTGTAGGGAGAATGACCTGGAATGGGTCTCTGAATTTGTAGCGTTAGGAATAAAGTATGATGTGAACAACATGCAAAACATAACAATTATGAACATGGAAGAAAAAATAGACTCCATGAAAAACTTAATGCAATCCTGGTTATATCGTAATATAACCCCTATAGGAAGAGTGTGTATTGTCAAAAGCTTGGTAATGTCCAAAGTCATACATATCCTGCAAGCTCTACCAACTCCAACAAATGAATACTTTAAAAAACTAGAAGCCCTTTTCCTAAATTTCATCTGGAAAAACAAACGGCATGAGATTAACAAAGATCTTCTCGCAGAAAAAATTGATAGTGGAGGGTTAAATATGATAAGCTTGCAGGAAATGGACATAGGACTTAAACTAACATGGCTTCGCAAGATGGTAGCTTCATCCCCAGAATGGCTGGACCTAGCAAAAACTTACAAAATTGATAGATTAATCACAACTGATACCACGTATCATATTTGGCTACAAAATTATACACAAAACCCCTTTTGGAAAAGCGTAATAATCGCTTACACTAAATGGTTTCAGAAACTAAAAGAAATCTCAACAATAGAGACAGCAGACCAGCCTATCTGGGGAAATCTGAACATAGATGTGCCATTCGATAACATCTTATTCTCAAACAATATAATCTATATAAAAGACCTCTATGATATTGATGGCACACCTCTGTCTAGAGAAGCACTAGAGAGAAATACAGGGAAAAAAATTATGTTCACATCGTATATAGGCATATGGCAAGCAATTCCCAGAATATGGAAGAATGAAATGCATAATACGCCGAAAACCTATGAGGCTACCAGACCAGTAAGTGTACAATGGTTAATGAAAGACAAAAAGGGTACGAAAAACATCCGCGAAGTTTTCCATCAACAAACTCCACTAAATCTCCCCAAAGGACAAATAAAATGGAAACAAGAGTTTAATTTAGGGGATGATTGTAACTGGAAGTACCTATATACTCTATCAAATACATGTAAACTAAATGCAAGAATCATGTACTTTCAATTCCAAATTTTACACAGAACGCTCATAACCAATAAAAAACTATATCAATTTAATATAAAAGAGAGTGACCATTGCGAGCACTGTGATGAAACTGACACTATTGTACACTTACTATACGAATGCCGCAGAATCGGGGACCTATGGAATGATGTTGAAACTTGGTTAAATACGGTACTAACGAAACCGGTCAAGATGGACTTACCATCAATCATACTAGGCAATAACGGTAATGAATACATAACAAACCAGATTTTGACTGTAGTAAAACACGAGATATATAAAAGCAAATGGACAAAGTCCTCTATAAGTCTTATAAAAATACAAAAAATATTAAAAAGTCAAATGGAACTAGATATTTATATAGCCACCATTAAAAACTCTCTGCCGAAAACTCTTGGTAAATGGTCAGGCTTCTACAATGTACTAAGGGCTCTATGAAGATATTTGTTACTATACTTGCAAATGAATTGATGTTATGTACTGACGTTTTTTGCTATTGGAACAATAAAATTATAAAAAAAAAAACATTAGTTAATTGTGTTTTATGTCCAAGACCTTTAAAGCGTCGGAAGCTAAGTGGTCCAGACCTCATGGTTTAAAACGGGCAGCCGCTAACTGCTTTATGGCAAATCATTTTAGGATGGATTTAATTTCTATCAATCAAACCTGTGTAATTGGTCCATAGTTTGTTAAGTTTGCCCTGGTGTGTGATAAGCAAATATCGAATTCCAAAATGGCAACCTGAGGCAATAATAAGACGCCCATTGCCAAATAATAATATTTGGTAAGTTACTTGCTATTAGCCCCAAGGTGGTAAAATGTCAGCGGCCGTTTGGTTTATGTTCAAGCAGTTGGGAAGATATTCAAAATAGATATTAACACGTTAAATGCTGAGTAATATTATGTTGCATAAAATGCGACCTCATATAGTGTAATTGTAACGGACAGCAGTGGTTATCATTGAAATTCATTCATGTATGTCAGTCATGTCAGTCAATGCCTTTATTGTAATTCGTTCATGCATGTCAGTCATGTCAGTTGATGCCTTTATTGAAATCTGTTCATGCATGTCACTTATGTCAATCAATTGTCAATCATTGTAGTCGCTTGTAGTTTGTGTGTTGGCCAATAGGTGGCAGGTCTCTTTAGGTGTATCACCATGACTGCTGCTCTCAGGGGACCAGCATTTTGGTTGTTAGGGCAGACATGACAGTTACACTTGTTGACATAGAAAGTTGGTGAAAGTGTTTGAGTTTGGAGGAGCTAAAGTCGTAAGTATTTGAGATAATTTAGTTGGATTGTAGTACATAAAGGTTTCAGGAAGTATTAGAGCTTACATGATGACTTTGTATAATTACTTTAAGTGAGTTTTGAAGCTACTTTTGAGTTAGAAATTCTGTGTACCTGTATTGTTCTTATTGTCTAGATGTATGGAGATAGTACTTGAGTGTATTGCTATTGATACTTATTTGATACTTATTTGTATGTTAATTATACTTTTGCAGTAATAGACATTACATTTTTCACGTCAGTCATTGTACATTTAGATTGTTATTAGTTACTATTGTACTTTACTATCTTTGATATTAGAATATTTTAGGTGTTTTTGATGTGCAGTCACTTAGTAGATTTTTACTGATATTTTTGTAGATTGAACCCATCCGCGTAGTTACCGCATAGATACTGCATAGATACTACATACATGCTGCGTAGATGATACATACTGCATGAGACATTTATTTGTCATGTCATAGTTCCTAGTCATAAAAGCTGTCGAACTATTTGGAGTGAATAAAGTTGTGGTGTTCAAGTCAAGCTCGTCTCCTCGTCATTCCATCTCTCGACTCAAACTAATCGGCTACAGTAATTGTTATTAATAAATGCATTTACATAATGGATTAGGAGAGAGGTGATTTCACATAAAATAAAATATTGATGTCATACAATTTCTGATTCAGGAGGTTTCATATAAAGAATTTTGATGTCATACAATTTCTGATTCTTTTCACTCTTATTTCATACTCCTTTATCAACAGTTCTTAGTTCTAGTTGATCTACATTACGGAACTGACTGGACTAGTATGAGATTGGGAGACAATGATAAGTGTGAAATTTGTTTAGACTGTGTCGTACTCAGTCCAGGATATTGATTCTGAGGTAATCTGTTCACTTCTATTGAGTTTCCAATTTATGAGATTGTCCTGATCATGAGCTGAATGTCATGGAATAGCTAGTAGTTGTACTTTTTTGTTATGCATATAGTGATTTATGTTATCCCATAGTTCAATTAAAACTTTGACAAGAACATTGGAAGAGTTTGTTGCCATTTATCGGACACATTGGTTCCTACATGTAACCTGTGTTACCCTCTTCGAAAAGGTCATCGCATTAATCCTTAAAGGAATGCAATTACGATAGGTCCACTTTACTGGGCGAGAGCTATTAATTCATGATAGAGCGGAACTCTCAAACCGAGTGGCAATTTCCATACGATTGATAACCTTGCTCTTGACCTAGTTTGCTCCCGACCTAGATTTGAATGATATGTGAAAACAAGTGATGAATTGTGAAAATAGAATTCGCATGAATATGCCAAAATAATCACTGTAGGATATTAAGATTGGTGGATACAAGCAACATATACTCATTTCAGCTAATTTATAAAATTATGATAGTATATGGTTATAAATGTTTTGGAGGTTCAAAATCAACCCCACATCAACTTGTCCATAGTCAACTTTAGATTTATTTTTTTGAAAACATGAAGACGAAATATATCTCATCTAAACATATACTAATATATATATATATATATATATATATATATATATATATATATATATATATATATATATATATATATATATATATATGTATATATATGTATATATATATATATATATACATATATACACACACACATATATATATATATATATATATATATATATGTATATATATATATATATATATATATATATATATATATATATATATATATATATGTATATATATATGTATATATGTATATATATATATATATATATATATATATATATATATATATATATATATATATATATATATATATATACATATATATATATATATATATATATATATATATATATATATATATATATATATATATATATATATATATATATCCCGCCCTTAAGATGGTCAATACACTACCGTATTATGGATTTCCTCTTTCCTAGAGCTCTATTCTGAAGAAGTTCTTCTATGTGGCAACAGCTTGTGGTAACTAACCACAATTCAGCCCATGTTATGTATAGGTGTGAGCAATGACCTCAACGTTACTAGTGTACGCACTGAACGAGACCCGGTAGCTAGGCTATACAAAGTATGGCTACTGCTTTCTATTCTACACGCCTGCAGTGATTAGACGATTGTCGTTGTAGCAGAATGCTTCCGACATTGTCTATCTGTCCTGAATGTGGCCCTGGGTAAAGCTAGCAATGCATTACCATCTTGACAGCAGGGCTGTAATGGGATATGTTAGTTAAGAGTAAAATCAAACACCAATGGCGACTGATTTGTAACTATATTCATGTAGCAAAACAGCTGCTAATCCTCTCCCACTGGCTTCCTCGTGTATTAATGATACAGAAGATATCAATAGCAAAAGAACAATAGCTGTTGTTAACACATTTGGGGTATGTTTTCATCAATCAGGGTTATTTTCCCTTAACTGTGAGCTTGGCTTTGTCAGGACAATGGCTGACTTGAAGTACGGTGTTGCATTTAACACACATGGTAACACTGACGAATCTCTTTGTTCAAGCCTCTTAACACAGATGATCGAGAGGTCTGAGACTTTGCCACTGACTGCAAGCTTTTTCACAAGAGAACGTGGCCAATGACCTTGGGTTAGGCGGTGGTATCACCACTTACAACTGACTAGACACGAGTTTGCCTAAATATGGCAGAAAGGTGACGGTAATAGGCAAAGCAAATTCCATATTCACATTTACCACACATATGATCGTAAACAACTTGCTAAATGAATATACAGTGAATATGCATTAGTCCCCTGCACTGGATGAGCCCGTGCATAATATTCGACCTCAAACCCTATTGCCCCCCCAGTATTCTGGGCAGGGATGCTCGGATGACCTCACAACTGAACGTAGTTTTGAATCGCAAGCTACGATGGTCATTTTATCCATGTTATCCATGGGTGTGAGTACCACCAGGCACTGAGAGACGTCCGGTCGACTGGAGCAGGGTTTAAATGTCTGTACTGTAGATGCAGTCTTAATATGGCAAAGAAGTGATATCAAACGTTTTCCCAATCCCAATCCACATTCATTTCTCCATGCAGACACTATATAGGCACTCCTCGCTATGGGAAGTTATGCTCTCGTGTGATAACCCGTGATAATCGTACTTTTTTGTTTGCCTTGTTCTCCGCTCTGCCTACAGGAGTCTGCACTTCCCTTTAGGTAAAAGCCACTCAACCTTTCCAATGCTGAAGCTACTTTCATCCAAAGCACAAGGACAAAATATTTTTGAAACCCATCTAAATCCTGTCATGTTGGTTATTTATTGGATAGCTCTTGCTGAGCCCTCTCAGATGAGTACTCATTTGCCATGGTTTCAATCATTTTTCATGGTTTTGCCTCATTTTGTATTTGCCAAATTAGCCACCTGCAGCATAAGGGTTAAGACAGAGAGCTCTGACTGACTCGCACGAGAGCGAGATAGACGTTGTGTACAATTGACGGAAAGCGACTACGTGACTCGAAACTGAGACATCTTCCAATAATTGCAATGGCCATTCTACCTGGAGATGTCATATCAATGTGCAGTTTGTCCAATAGAACATCTATCTATGTCACAGAACCTGACTGAGTCCCAAATAATGGAAGAGGTTTGGCCTGGACTGTATGAATGTAGGTAATATCGAAATAATAGCCTATCGAAATAAATGTGGCCCGAATGTAAATAAATGTAGAATTGACGATCGCATTATTTAAGCCAGCAAGCTGCCGTCAGCATGAACTATTTGTCATATATTAAGCGAGAAAAAAGGTCTAATAATCATGCTCACACAGCAGCTAATTGTTCCTATTAACATGTTAAAATCTATACATGATTGGACTCTCGACCCCAGAGCGAGCAGACTGGCCGTTGCTATATCTGATACTAGATGTTGTGTCTAAGAAGCTGGTTTGATAGCCTCGCGCTTACGGCAAATGAGAGAGAACAATTGCCGGCTTATTTATACCATTTGGAGCGTACACGTACATGTACATGATGTATATGTATTTCATATGCCTTGCGCAGAGTCAACAAACATACATCAATACTTTTTGAAGAATGAACTAGTTTGAAACACATTTACATAAGAATGCTACCCTGTTGAGTTTATGTATTTTTTTATGCCTTGGGCAATAAACATACATCAGTACATATGGAATAATAAACTACTTTGAAACACATTTACATAAAAATGCTACACTGTTGAGTCTCACTATCCCTTCGCAAATATTTCTTAAGTATCGCTGTACTTTATCAGTTATATTTAACCCCTTCCTACCCATAACGCCCAAAAAGCCTTGTACACATTTTGACATCTTTCAGGGTAGAGCACAAGTACGAAAGAAAATGAAACAAAAATGACAATCAGACTCTACGACCAGGTTTCACACAGATATTTTGTAAAATAATTACCAAAGTTACTAGTATTGTGATTTGTGAGAAGTATCAAAGATCCAGATGACATTGTCTACAGAGGCCCTTATCATAACTGGGTTAAATATCTTATTGTGCACTTCAGATGCGGAAGGGTTAACATAAGGCTGCTCGTGATTTATGTCAGAATTTCATAATTGCTAATTTTACTAAATCGGCTTATCGCGGCATTCAGACATGTACAAATCAAAATAGAATGTTATCAATTGCTGTCTTACTGTTGGTAACTGTCATTAAGGCGAGACTGTTAAGCTTACCGAATGCTCCGAATGCGGAAATATATATTTTCTTCTGCGCAATGGTGTGGTCACCGTTACCTAAGTACCATGTAGCCCCGGGTCACACGCACACACTGTTGACACTGACAGCTACTTCAAACACGTGTTTCTACAGAGCTGAAATGTCATACCCTATATTCATGCACTTGCCCAATGTAAACTTCACACATATTCTATACACAGCTGGTAAAGTTTAACCCTTCCAATACAGAGGCTTAACTTTCATCCAAATCACAAAGACTCAAATATTTCTGAAAACCATCTGGACCTA
>OZ012696.1:19394627-19422127 GCA_963942565.1 Maea johnstoni
AATATTTGAGCATCATTAAATCACAATAAAAGAGTCCACCACCACTATTCTAATTCTAAATATGACTTATTCAGGTAGCAAATAAATTGAAATTTGTAGTTGACCAACGTTAGGTGCCCGCTATGCTGAGAACAGGGGTCAAAAGGTAGGTCACTTAGATAAAATGTACGATTTTCACCTGCATTTTGAACAGCATTATATCGACTTATCTAAAACTTTCATTATTCTTGTTCTAAATAATGACTTATTTAGGTAGAAAATAGATTAATATTTGTACTTGGACAACTGTAGGTACCCGTACTGCTAAGAACAGGGGTCAAGAATTAGGCCACTTAGCTAAAATGACGATTGTCGCATGCATTTTGCTCTTTTTTGAACAGCGTTACATTGACTTATATATACTTTTCACTATTTTCGTTCTAAATATGACTTATTTAGGTAGCAAATAAATTGACGATTATAGGTGGACAACTGTAGGTACCCACACTGCTAAGAACAGGGGTCAGAAATTAGGTCACTTAACTTAAATGTGCAATGTGCAATTCGCATGCATTTTGCTCTTTTTTGGAAAACATTACATTGACTTATATAAAACTATCACTACTCTAGTTTCAAATTTGACTTCTTGATTAAGAAAATGAATTGATATATTTGTAGTTGATCAACTGAAGGTACCCGCACTGCTGAGAACAGAGGTCAGCAAGTAGGTCACTTAAGCTAAAATGTATGATATTCGCCAGCATTTTGCTCTTTTTTGAACAGCATTTCATCGACTTTTATAAGACTTTCACTATTCTAGTTCCAAATCTTACTCATTTGGGTAGCAAATAAATTGATAATTATATTTGGACAATGGTAGGTACCTGCACTGCTTGGAACAGAGGTCAGAAAGTAGGCCACTTAGCTGAAATGTATGAATTTTGCTTGCTTTTTACTATTTTTTTTAGATAACTCTTTGTCTTTGCACTAGTTGCATTGTGTGGGAAAATTATGTTTATTGTCACCTTTTCCACCATACAAAAGATAAGTCCTGACTGCTCTGTTATAAATGGTGGAGAACAATAATATCTTCAAGTCAATAGTAACTTTCTCACATGCCCCAAATAGGATTCATAAAAAGTAACCTTCAGAGTGTGTGGACTCCTTTTTATGTGATTGATTTTGGCCTATAGGGAAAGCTATGCAGCTACATGAAAGTGAAATTTGGCGACAGGGATAGCTACATATACATTACAGACATCTAATGCACCAGTCAATTGAATCCCCGGGAGGGGGGGGGCGGGAAATGGCCGGGCGATGCCGGGCTTATCCTGTTTAGTACACCAAAATGCTGCCCCGCAGGGTGGGGACATAACTAATTAGTAGAGCGACGATATAGGCCGGGGCACGGGGCGGGGATAGTGAATACCACCCAAATCCTCATGCCAAAATCCTATTTACTTGTTTATGATTAGCCCAATCTGCCGCCCGGCAGTGGATAGACAAATGGTATGAGATATTGTCATAATGATACGACCGGCACTGAATGTGGCTAGTATGAAATTATCTTTTTTATATAAATACGAGGAAATAAACAATAATTTTAATAAAAACAAACACATTGATGATTACTGAATCTCGTAAAATATGGAGGATAACACTTTAATTATACTGTGACTACAAAGCAAAGCTTTAAATGCTCGTGAATCTCGAAAATATTTGTGAAATAACCACACAGTATGAGTAGTGATTAACCAAAAATTAATATCACAACAATTGCTACGATTTCAACCTGTCCAGCGTGCAAAATAACCACTTGCCCCTTTGCAAGTGAATTCGGCAAAAACGGCAATCTGGCAAGCAGAACAAGACCCTTACTTGCCCCGCTCGACAAGAAATGTCTTTTGGCAGAGTCCCCGCAATGTAACTCACCCTAGTTAAACATGGTTGTGGGACAAGTGGAAGTGCCAGCGTGGGCAAGTAAACTTTAGGGGCAGCTTGCCATGCTCAGCAAGAAATGTTTTGGAACCTGTGTTGCACCCTGCTATCGCAACATCGTCATTTCACAACAGCTTTAAAATAATTAAATGGCAAGTAAAATGAGTTGTGGCGGTTATAACATTCTAAACTGCATTAAAGTTGACCCACAGAGATGCAGATAATTTCTTTTTTTTGAGCATAGAGAACATCGGCGTGGCAATTTTTCCTGCTACTATAATCATAACGTCGCGTGAGCATTTGTTGCACTAAGCATTTGGTGCGTGGTTGCGCATGTTGCGTGGTCAGTGGCGGTCAAAAGTACGTGCAACGCACTAGTGCTTTCCCTAATCATTCTGCATTAACCTTTAAAGCAGTCACAAAGTTACGACGGGATTCTGTCTCACCGTGACGTCATACTTTCCTTAATTCCGCCGATAGTGGTCGCCGCTTTTGTTCGTACTTTGCAGAAACAAGTTGCGCACACAACTTGCGCACATCGCAAATTTCGTCCAAATGAACTTCGAAACTGACCAATCCAGTGGAACTTTTTTCAAGGCATGCCAATCATAAACACTTCTTTGCAGAAGGGCTGCACAAGCTATTATATGCCAGAAATATCTTAAAATGAAAAAGCCATTTTAAAATCCAATCGTGGTAAGAAATTGATAAGAATTGATAGTTTGCATGAGGATGTACAGTGGCTGGAATTTCTCACGTACTACAGACCAAGCTACTATGGACTCTTCAACAAAGACAATCTTCATGAGGTGCATGAAGGCCCTCAATATGATATTTTTTTTCTAGGATGTTCTTGAATTTGTACAATTCAATACAATAAAAGTTTATTTTCATGTTCATTTATCATATTTTTGATGCCCACATGGATAGAAAATACCGTTTAAAGGGGAACTTGGGGAAGAACAAATCATAAGTTTATTTGAAAGTTCATAAACATAGCTCAACATCTGTCATAAACAGGGAAGCCCTAGAGCTCCACACATAGAGAAATCTTAAATTGCAATTAGTGAATAGCACCTCCTCTGAGCCAAGGCCGCCGCCATTGTGAATCCGAGTCATCATCCCCTGCTGTGGTCAGTGTTATTGGGTAGCAAAGGAGCTTAGTGGTGCATGAGATAGGCACAGAGCTAGGGGCCGGAAGTGATCTCTGCCACCTAATTGAAAAACATGGCCGCAGCCAGTGGCTTCCAGGGGCTGGGCAGGATGATGGCAATATGCAAAAATCTCCCCTCATGGGATCACTGAGAGAAAAAGAAGTTCTTGAAGTGTATTATTTTCATATAAGCTGATATGTATGTGAGCCTTTAGGGCCATTTTAAAAAATGTGCCCCGGGGGCGGGGATTAGTGACAAAAAAATGTGCCGCGGGGAGCGGGGACTATGCAAAATAGTGTAGAAGGTCGGTGCACTATCCCCGCCCCCTCCCGGCCCCCCCCCCCCCTCCCGGGGATTCAATTGACTGGTGCATAATTCCTGCACCAGTCGACTGGATGTCTCCTAGTGCCTGGTTGTACAGACACCTATGGATAACATCATTTTTAACGTCATAAAAAATAAGCTAATCACATCAATGGCACCCATTTAGCTTGCGAATCAAAGCTATGTTGAGTTGTTAGGTCATCCATGCATCCGTGCCCAGGAAACTGGGTGGCAATCAGACGTGCGGTTTTGTATTATGCCTGTGCTCCCACACAGTTAGTACAGGAATTAAATGTCGGCACTGTACTGTATACAGTATGTCTGATGTGTCTATGCTTAATGTGTATTGTTATGGTTTACATATTTTGGAAACTAGTGGTGTCCTACTAACCATATAAATTCATTTGTTTCATATCATAAATGAGTCACATCTAGAACTAGATGGTTTCTTATATGTTGATGCAATGCTGTTCAAATGAGAGTAAAAGTGAAAATCGAACATTTTACATGAGTGACCTTTTTCTGACCCCTGTTCCCAGCAGTGCAGGTACCTAAAGATTTCCAACTACAATCGTCATTTTATTTGCTAACCAAATGAGTAATATCTAGAACTAGAGTAGTGAAAGTTTTATAAAAGTCGATTTAATGCTGTTCAAAAAAGAGCAAAATGCAGGCAAAAATTGTACATGGCTAATAGTGACCTTCTTTCTGACCTCTGTTCTCAGCAGTGCGGGTACTTAGAGTTGTCCAACTACAAATATTACTTTATTTGCTTCCAAAATAAGTCATATTTAAAACTAGAATAGTAAAAAGTAGTCAATGTAATGCTGTTCAAAAAGAGCAAAATTCGGGCAACAAGTGTTCATTTTAGTTAAGTAACCAACTTTCTGACCCCATTTCTCAGCAGTGCGGGCACCTACAGTTGTCCACCTTCAATTATCGATAAGTCATAAAAAGTAAGTCATATTTAGAACAAAAATAGTGAAAATTATATATAAGTCAATTTAATGCTGTTCAATAAGGAGCAAAATGCAGGCAAAAATCGTCATTTTAGCTAAGTGGCCTAATTCTTGACCCATGTTCTTAGCAGTGCGGGTACCTACAGTTGTCCAAGTACAAATATTAATCTATTTTCTACCTAAATAAGTCTTTATTTAGAACAAGAATAATGAAAGTTTTAGATAAGTCGATATAATGCTGTTCAAAATGTAGGTGAAAATCGTACATTTTAGCTAAGTTACCTACTTTTTGACCTCTGTTCTCACCATAGCAGGCACCTAACGTTGGTCAACTACAAATGTCAATTTATTTGCTACCTGAATAAGTCATATTTAGAATAAGAATAGTGGTGGACTTTTATTGTGATTTAATGATGCTCAAATATTAGCAAAATACACGCGAAAATTGGTATATACTAACTAAATGACCTACTTCTTGACCCCTGTTCTCAGCAATAAAGATGGATGTTCAAATACAAACATATATCTATTTGCTATCTAAATTGAGCTTATGTAACTTTATGGGTCTGTAGGTCTCTTAGATTTCAATAACTTGATCAACCAAAATCGGAGAAAGCCCAATTTGTCCATTTTATGTACCATGGGGGGTGGCAAAGATGGGTCAATATCTCAAATTGCCCAAGGGTGCCAGCCCGCAACCAGCAGATTTTTAAAGTGGGTACCCTTGGCTACCAGAATTAATTTAAAAAAAAACTATATCTAAAAAAAAAGGTTCAGCCCAAAATCCAGCTTTCTGTGCCGGACTATTTGGTTACTGAAATAAAGAGGTCCAAAAAATATTATTTTTGTTCACTTTCATTTTTCTTCAGTTTTCAGATCATTTTTACTTCTAAGCAATTCATATTGGATGAAATGCTGTACGTGATTTATATTGTCTATTCATGGCGGATTCTAGAAAAGTCAAGGTGTCTTTTTTTAAAAAGTTCAGACTTGACAGTTTGCGTGCAAATGTTGGCCCAGATCAAATATAAGGCCTGTGTATAAATTTAGTAAAACTTTCACACCAGTAGGGTTAAACTCACTCAGTACACAAGCAATTAACAAACTATGTTGTTGATTAACTTTTTTGATAGATAAGTTGTTTTTGTGATAAAATGGTCTAAAATTAGGTTTTTGTTCATTTTTGTCGATATTTTTTATATCTTTCAGGGCACTTGTTGTACTTCCTAATTTTCTTTCTTGATTTATACTATTTACTTGTACAAAGTTTCAAGTGTTTGAAAATAAGTCGAAATTTTGGTAATCTGCTTTCTAAATATAGGCCCAGATCAAAATGTGCCTATATATATTGCCCTTGTTCTAATTGGTCAACGTAGTGAAATGCCCACTGCCATCACATTATAATATGTAAAATGTACTAATATAGGCTGTTAACATGTTTAGAGCTCTTATGTGGTATGTGTTCCCTTGTGTTTTGACAATTATGTCTCTTCTTGGTTGGTTGGTCACTTTGAAGTTATCTGTTGCAAAGTATGTAATGTTTATATTACAAAGATAATATTCACTATGGTTTTTGTTCATCTTTTGTCAAAATCTTGTTTCATTCACGGCATCTGTGCAGTTTCCTTAACTCTGAAAATTTTCCTTTGTTTTTGACAAATATCTCTTTTTAGTTGATTGGTCACTTCGAAGTCATACGTTGTAAAGTATGTAATGTTGATATTACAAAGATGGTATTCACTATAATTTTAGTACATCAACACCCAGGAAATCAGATTTTGAAATCAATTTTGTTTTAACTACTAGTTATTCAGACAAAATGAATCAATATTGGGGTTGTGTTTGAACCATTTTTGTAAGTCCTTTACAATGTTAACGGAGATGCATATTTCATGATGCAAAATATTTTTTTAAATTCATATTGTCTGATTAGAGGAGCTTTTAGGAATTAGGAAGAACAACAAGTGCCCTGAAAGATATAAGAAATATCAACAAAAATGAACAAAAACCTAATTTTAGACCATTTCATCACAAAAACAACTTATTTATCAAAAATGTTAATCAACAACATAGTTTGTTAATTGCTTGTGTACTGAGTGAGTTTAACCCTACTGGTGTGAAAGTATTACTAAATTTATACACAGGCCTTATAGTTGACCGATAGACCTGAAACAGTCACTATAATCAATTAGTTAATGTAGTTTCTTACATGAAGAAATTGAGATCACAAAACAAAATTTGGTATAGATGTAGCTAATGTAGGTTTAATTACCATATTTAATTATAAGCTGACGGTATGATTCACTGCAATTCACTTAAATTAGCCCCAATTACTACAAATTTGATCTGGGCCAACATTTGCCCACAAACTGTCAAAATCTGAACTTTTTTAAAAAGACATCTTGACTTTTCTAGAATCCGCGATGAATAGACAATATAAACAGAAGTAGAAAATTTTATCCAAGATGAATTGCTTAGAAGAAAAAGTGATCTATAAACTGAAGAAAAATGAAAGTGAACGAAAATAATATTTTTTGGACCTATTTATCTCAGTAACCAAAAGGGATATGTAAAATATGATTTCATATTGTGATTTCCCAGGTATCAATCAGTCATAGTAGCAAATAATGGTTTTGCACCTAAAATTTTACAAAAGCTGTGGGTATCTGAAAATGGTTCAATACACTATTTAGATTCATGAGTGAAAACATGAGCTATGCCCCCTATGCCTTTAACCTCACTTTTCTCAAAAACCGTCTGGAATTTTGAACGGAATGCTTTTATGCAATCTTCTTTAACATAAAGGCACACATGAGGGAAGTTTCGTCAAAATCTGAGATGGTGATCTGCCGGGACGACCTACCAACAATAACGCACTTGAAATTGACTTCTTTTATTCCAAAGCTAGTTATATTTGTTAAGATATATTGCTGCATGGACATATACTTCATTGAAACTTATTACATTTGGTGTAATTTTTTTATTACATTTGTGGTTGATATTACATTTGGTGTAAATTTTTTATTACATTTGTGGTTGACTGTTCGTTCGGTCATTTATTACATTTGGTGTAATTATTTATTACATTTGTGGTTGATATTACATTTGGTGTAAATTTTTTATTACATTTACGGTTGATATTACATTTGGTGTTATTTTTTTATTACATTTGTGGTTGGTATTACATTTGGTGTAGATTTTTTATTACATTTGTGGTTGGTATTACATTTGGTGTAAGTTATTACATTTGGTGTTGTTACAAACGTGCTTGCCTCTCCTGTTATTAGAACTCCCCAGAAAATTCCTCCATACATACATACTATAATGTGGAGTTAGTGTGAGTTGTAGTGTTGTTTTGTTTTCTGTTGGCCCAGTATATGTTTACCTGTCACTGGCCGCCTGTTTGCTGCGTGTAGACATAGAGAGACAGTAGAGTGGACAGGAACGTGCTTGCCTCTCCTGTTATTAGAACTCCCCAGAAAATTCCTCCATACATACATACTATAATGTGGAGTTGACGTGTTGTTTTGTTTTCTGTTGGCCCCAGTATATGTTCCATGGCCGATTCGTCGGCCCATGGTATGTGAACACGGCCGCTCTGAAGGCCGCAAATCTCATTGACTGCTTCCGGTCTCGCTAAAAATCGCGAGATCAGAAGGCGCTCCCACGCAATGTGATTGTTGAGTGTTTCTGAACGTGCAACAATCACATCACGTGAACTAGTCACAGCTGGCCGTAATTGTGTCGCGAAACGTTGGATGATTTCATAACCAGGGGGGGGGGGGGTTCAAAATAGCGTTTTGATCAGGTATCACGCGAAACTACGTAATTAAGTAACAATGCTCACGCGACGTCGGGGAAAGACGACACGGTGACGGTGGTGGACGATATGTGGTACAGTAAAAATAGATTTATGAATACTCGCTTTTCCGTGGCTCAATTTTGGAGCATTAAGACCGCCAAAACTAATTCTACCTGCCGTTTAATTTTCTCTCAAATCTGTTGCGAAATGAGGATTTTGCGACTGGTTGAAATCGTTTTTTTCGGTTTTAATGCCAATTCTTTTCGCTTATTCTATGCTATCTTTTATAAAAAGTATGAACTGAAATCTTTAATTTTAATGCGGTTTAAATCGTTAGAACCGCCACAATTTCTTCTACATGTACATGCTTCATAATTTGCTTTCTAATCTGTTGAGAAATAAAGATTTTGCGACAGGTTGAAATCGTTGTAGTGTTAATGCCAGTTTTTTTCGCTCAATCTATTTTAGCTTTTGGTCAGTATGAAATGAAATCATCCGAAGCTAGTGGCATTTCCTTTAGTCAATTTAAATACGCTATAAATCGTTAAAACCGCCACAATGTCCTCTACATGCTTCCTTATTGGCTTTCAAAATCTGTTGAGAAATAAAGATATTGCGACAGGTTGAAATCGTTGCAATTTTGATGCCAATCTTTTCATTCAATCTATGCTATCTTTTGGTGAGTATGAAATAATCCGAAGCTACGCCTTTCCATTGGTCAATTTCAATGCAGTTTGAATCGTTAGAATCGTCACTATTTCCTCTACGTGCTCCTCAATTTTGCTTTTAAATCTGTTTAGTAAGGAAGATTTAGTGAAAGGTTGAAATTGTTGTAACTTTTTTTCGCTCAATCTATGTGCTCTTCTGGTCAGTATGAAATGAAATTATCCGAGGCTACGCCTTTCCGTGAGTCAATTTTAATGCGGTTTGAATCGATAGAACCACCACAATTCCCTCAACATGCTTTTTAATTGGCTTTTAAATCTGTTGAGAAATAGAGATTTTACGACAGGTTGAAATCGTGGTAATGTTAATGCCAATTATTTTTCGCTTAATCTATCTTAATCTATCTATAATCTATCTTTTGGTCAGTATGAATTGAAATCATCCGTTAGTCAATTTTAATGCGGGTTGAATCGTTAGAACTGCTTTTAAATCTGTTGAAAAATAAAGATTTAGGGACAGGTTGAAATTGTAATTTTTTTGCCATTTTTTCGCTCAATCAATGCTATCTTTTGGTTAGTATGAAATGAGATCATCAAATGCTACGCCTTTCCGTGGGTCAATGTTAAGGCGGTGTAGATCATTAGAATAGCTTTATGACATCTTTAGTAGCAGGAAAAATTGCCACAGTGATGGCCCCAATGTTTACGGCAAAAATGAATTACTCGCCAGGTTTCAAATTTCAAAATCTCACACTCCCTTCTACTATCCTTTTACTGCTCTCTTAAACCTGTTACAAACTGATGATTTTGCGACAGGTGGAAATGGTAGTGAGTTCATACAATAAATATTATGGTCAGAACAACAACAAAAAAAATCATCCGAAGCTTCGCGCTCGCTTCCTGGCCATGTCAGCATCATATTGGGGCTGTTGTCTTTAAATATAAAGGTGGTCTGTAGAGCTTAAGTGTGGACTCTAAGTGATTAATGCATGGCAACATGAAAATTCGCCGGCCATGTCTTCGCTCTTTTCGAAAGCGCGAATTATTTACCTGTCATTGGCTGCCTGTTTGCTGCGTGTAGACACACAGACAGACAGTAGAGTGGACGAGAACCTGCCTGCCTCACCTGTTATTAGAACTCTCCAGAAAATTCCTCCATACATACATACTATACTATGGAGTAAGTGCGAGTTGTGTTGTTGTTTTGTTTTCTGTTGGCCCCAGTACATGTTTGCCTGTCATTTGCTGCGTGTAGACATAGAGAGACAGTAGAGTGGACAGGAACGTGCTTGCCTCTGTAGTGATTAGCACTCCACAGAGAATTCCTCTATTTGTTAGGGAAGCCTTCCAAGTAGGAACTCCATATGCAATACAACGACTTCGCCAAAATGTCAGCGCCACGCTGGCTATTACCTGGCCTCTCTAGCTCAATCAAGACACACTCCCAAGACCCTTTGACGCAAATGAAAACCAACACACGTTCACGTAGGCGTCCATTTTCTAACGTATTCACGTTCAGGGTGACCCCACATGCTATAGTAAAATCTAGTTTTACCTAAAGATTAATGAATTTACCGAAGAAAAAAATGAAACTTTAGATATATTTATTTACCTTTCAACAAGGTATTTTGTATGAACTGTATTGTAGAGATTCTTATCAGATTTATATGATTACCAGGTAGGCATGGAAGTGTTATTGAAATTAATTGGGCGAGTAAAAGCATCTGTGGGCACTCGGGGGATGCAAGTGGAATCTGTAGTGCCTACTGTCCTGTCACAATCTGCAGCTGGCATCTATTCTCTAGCGCAAGAGTAGAGGCAAGATTAGCGCTGATTTTTACCGTGTTGATTATCGAGGGAATAGCCGTATTTGTCACGCCACGTGGATTTAATCGATAGCCCGTGCTCGTGTGAACGGCAAAAATAGCCACCGGAATGTTTGATGTAATTATATCTTTCTCCATTAAGAGGTTCCCACAATAGCTGTTTCGATGTATCGTGGCATTTTCAGGTATAAAGGGAACCCCAATTGAGTGACAACATCATTGCAGAAATATTGCTATAGATGTGCATGAGTTTTCCGAGATATTCGTAAGTGCGAAACGTGTCATACAATGCACATTTGAAGATATTTTACCTCATTGCCAAAAATGTCTACTCAAATGGAATGATTAGATATATCTATGAAAAACACATAAGTTGATGATTACCAGGAATCGCCAGGAACTAAATTATATATCTTAACATCTTTCCAGGGAAATCTTAGTGGAAATATCTATATGTATGTAGAGTAGTAACTTGTTAACCTACCAACTTCCCAAGGCAACTGAAATGCAGTAACGACATGTAATTTCCGTACGAAATGTGTGGGTCAGCCGGGGCGTATTACACGACCGTACGCCCGATTGCCACTACGTTTCCTAGGCATGGATTCATGGATGACCTCATAACTGAACGTAGCGTAGGATTGGTTATTGCAGGTATACTATGTCTAATGGTGCAATACAAATTACAATCATATGTAGTCCTTTCCTGGTTACGAGAAAAAAATGGATCGATATTTCGTACTATTCACTAGATCGAAATGAATACATCCCTGTGCCTTAGTGCCAATATCCACTGCTGGGATTGCCTGTGGAACTCACTATACAGTACAGATATATAATTCCTGCACCAGTCGACCGGACGTCTACCAGAGCTCGGTCGTACAAAAACATGGAGAACATGCCAAAAACAAATTCCTAACACATTGAGGACCCAATTATCTTGCGATTGCTAATTAAAGCTAAATCTATTTGTGACGTCATCCATGCATCCATGCCAAGGAAACTGGGTATCGATCAGGTCTGCGGTCATGTGTTATGCCAAGAATGCCCGCGCTTTCATTGCATACATTAGATGTCGACACTGTAGGTCATGAGCACGTCCACACTCTCTGCCCTCAGTGAACCTTCATCCAATATCTTTTATTATCGCCCTCTTTTTATTGGTTACAAACAACCGCAGAAATGACGTGCTTCAGGACCAGGGGTCAATTATTGACAGAGCCTAGCACAAGCGATTTATTAAATGGATTTCTTAATATTGGAGGGGGGGGGGGGCTTCATCAAGTTTTATTATTTCCCAGACTTCATTAGGCATTACTAAGGCTCTCGGAATAATGCAGTAATACGTTCATAAAGACGTGCATTCTGGCGGGCAATGTAGTACAACCGTCTCTATCCAATCATCATTCTGATTGGAAATGGTCTGCTTAACCCATTCGTGCTTTAGTGGCTCTCTTAAAATGTCGTTGCGGTGCTGTGAGAATTTTGAAAATAATTAAGGACTTCCTGAATGAAACGAGCCTTACATGGTCAGGCGACTTCCATAGTGACTTGGTATTGCGTTTTTCGTCAAATAGTGACTAGCCAATTGTAACTGGTTAAGGAAACCAGAGTACCCGTTGAAAACCACCACCTAACCCCAAATCAGTGGCAACTTTCTCACATGACCTGGATTGGATTCGAACTTCACACTGACTAATCATCAAAGACTGGTAGTCGATAAACATATACACCATCGGTCAATCTTATATGATGATGCAAAGTAATGTTCATTGGAGACTTTGCTATACAACTCATATGAAATATTATCAGCAATACTAGCAAATAGAATAAAGTCAAAATAACCCAAATTGATTAACAGTGATCAAAAGGGCTTAGTGGCAAGCGCTTTCTTGGAGAAAATATTAGACAAACTTATAACATTATCAATGCGTGTAAAATACAGAATAAAAATGACTTCATGTTATTAGTAGACTTTGGGAAGGTATTTGACACAATAGACTGAGACTTTATCAGACAAACTTTGACTTACTTCAATTTCGGACCTTTGCTTATTCAATGGGTCAGTAAATAACAAGGATGCTAAGTCTAGAATTCAACAAAATGGGAAATTTCCCAAACACGTTATACTGCAAAGAGGGTATAGGCAAGGTGACCCAATCTCTCCCAGTTTATTTCCACTCAGTGCTCAATTTAGAATTTCGTTTTACGTCACAATTATGCTAATTGTGGCTAATTTGCGACTAGCCAGTTGTAAGTAGTGGAGGAAACCAGAGTACCCGGCGAAAACCACCGCCTATCCCAAAGTCACTGGTAACTTTTCACACGCTCAGTGGCAATAAGGTGTCACCATATGCCAATCATATGGCACATTTTATTGAATATGATCTTAATTCACTTTGTGAATGTACAGGTACACTGAATTGGTTTTATTCTGTTTCAGGTTTAAAAATAAGTGTGGATAAAATCAAAGTAGTACAGCTTGGGGTAGATAGAGACAACAGGATCAAAAGTCAATTTACGTATAACCTTTATAGTAGGACACAACAGATTATAGGTCCGGGAATAGAATTTGATCTATGCAATTCTGAAAAGATTACTGACTTAAACATAGAACAAAGCTGTCTGAGATGAAAGAGCTGAACATATGATCTAGCACAAGACTCACAATTTTTGGCAAAATCACCATCATGAAATCACTTGTTTCATCAAAAATAACACATATCCCGTTGTCCCTCCCCTTCCCTAGTGAACACTTCTTGAAGAAGTTGATAGGCTTACGCAGGGATTATATTTGGGACTAAAACCTTCTAAACATAATAATTTTTATTCTCGAAGACCCATAATGGAAAAGAGGATTGAAATCACAAAATCTTAAACAATTTTGTAAGGCATTATGACTCCTGAGTAATAAGTACAAGTGCTTGGAGGAGCCTCCCAGATTCCTATAAATGTGTAACTGTCTTGAAATAATGGGGAATACGTTGGATAGAAAAGGGTAGAGATTATTTGAACATTGTATTTTGGAGAAAACCTTTAGAAGTGTTAATAAAGAACTTACAATATAATTTACACCTCTCTGGTTAAAAACCAGCTCATGATGCCCATATGGTTTTCCAATGTGCCGGCAATACCATTCATGGCAAAAATTGAAAAAAGTGGATATCCTATATTAGAGATATCTTGTCCCCAAATGCAAGAATTCTAAGCCAGATTGAGCTGCAGCAGAAATGGAATATAGATACCAACTTCTGAGACTACAGGACCATAGTAAGTAATATAAACAGAAATGTATAGAGAAGTTACTTTATATCCTTTTGAGGGTCCTTATATACCTAAAATAATAAAACACCTAGATATGAGTATGAAAGGTTGTACTCATTTCTACACCTTTTATGAAACAATGACAACAAACTTGAATCAAAAAAGTAAAGAAATGGTCTGAAAATCTAGAAATTGATATCCCGAAGGAGTGTGAGAGGGTCGATTAAAACTTTGTATAAAAACACAAAAGACATATTTGTCAGAAACATCCATTTTAAGACATGAATATTGAAATCCACCCTGTCCAATAGGTTCATCTTTGAGAGATATTTTATTGATCAGTGTAGTTCCAAAGAAATACAAGTTCCTTCAGAGGATGAGATGGATGTCTTTAGATCCAGACGGGCTATATTTGACTTCGTTCCATAATCATAAATAATGCGATCCTCTTAAACAGATCAATAGCATCTTGAATGCCATGGACACTGGCTATATTCAAATATATTTACCTACAACAAGTTTAAAAAACTAACAATATTGCAATGTGGAGTAAAGACAATTTAAAAAAAAAACTAAATTCATTGGCTAAGACCATCAATGCATCAATTTCAAAATATTGGAATTGTCATTATAGAATCATTGATTTGCATGGCTATGAATGATTGGCCCCGTAAACATGTTCTGTGTTGTACCTTTTGAATACCTAGGTGCTTTGCTTCCAAGTTCAATGGGGAAATTGCACGGTGACATGATAAATAATCTTCTTTATTGGTGTATTGCTTTGATGCAGACTTGGTAACAGATGCATAATAGTATACCACCCCTAGATTTTACGTTCAGTCGCAATTTTCCTATACACAGTCCATGGTAAATATGAACGGTATACATTGGTGATATCTATCTATTTGCACTTGCACTATCATTAAGCAACTTCTGTTTGGAATCATACATAATCAGTACGTTACAGACAGTTAGTTCCTGCACCTGTCGACCGGACGTCTGCCACTGCCTAGTTGTACAAACACCCATGGATAACATATCAAAGATGATAAGCCAAGCACATCAATGGTCCTCATAGCTTGTGAATCAAAGCTACTTTCAGTTGTGAGGTCATCAATGCATTTATGCCCAGAAAACTGGGTAGCAATCGGACGTACGGTTGTGTATTACGTCCGGGCTGCTCACGCATTTAGTGCAGGAATTAAATGTCAGCACTGTGCCCAGAGTGGTGTGAAGGAGTTTTACGGTTCTTTGAAATCATTCTGCCTTCTAAAATGCAGGATGAGTTGGTGACATTTTCCAGTTAATTCCAATTCAAAGGATAGTGCTATTAGTCAATCACCTTGCCTTACAAAATACCTGAATAATGTTACTTTATAGTACTCACTTTGTCAGACACCATTGGCACTGTGTAACAGGCAATTCTCTCTCAGATACTAATGCGTCTAGACCTGTCCAATTTTGTTTATACGAGTCTGGAAAGATAAATTTTGTCATATATGAGAGACGACCACTATGTATCTAAATGTATCCCAAAGCAAACTAGCTTTTATATGAAAATAAAGTGAAGTACATGGCAGTTTTTGCTAAATCCAACATAATGTAAGGCTCTGGGCTATATCTTATCATATCACGTTGAAACATATACAAGTATAATAGACCTACCGAATATGCGTAAACGTATTCGCACATGGAATATACGTGTAAAGATGGGTGACCATATCGTCAAATGTGTCAACTTCCAAAGGCGTGGGCTATAAAAGAACACAAGGTAATACGTCTAAACGACAGTTACCTTAGGGGGGCATTCTATTTCTAGTATATGTCACACTTTGTAACAATTTCCTAATGCATAGAGTATATAACATTTCATTAATGCAAAAATTACCGGAAGACTGATTTAACACATATTTTTTAGAAATAATGGAAACATAATCCAACACAAACTTAATTAAGTATGAAATATATCTGGAAGCGGTAGTGAATATCGTGCGAACTACAGATTGATATCGACACTTTTATTACATGTTCGAGCCTTAATACATAACATGTTAGCATCATTATAAATGCATTGGTTAGCCTGACTAGTGGTATAGTGAGGTGTTGACAGGAATAGATTATATAATAATAATAATAATAATAATAATAATATTGTCATTCGATATTGCGCCCTTTCCATATAAACATGCTCAAAGGCGCATTACATTCATTGTCAAAGGATAGATGTTGATATCCACATAGTTATTTGATAAATACATCTTTGAACAGATGTGTTTTCAGTTGTCGTTTGAAGATTGCCACACTCCCAGCTGCCCGAAATATTATTTGGGAGCTGATTCCATAGTTTTGGGGCACAGGCACTAAATGATCTGTCACCGTAGGTTTTCAGGTTGGTTCTCGGCTCGCAGAGTAAGTTCATGGATGTTGATCTCAGTGTCCGTGGTGGGACATACTCTTTCAGCATTTCCCTCAGGTAAGAGGGTGCAGTTCCATGCAAACACTTGTACGCCAGGAGGAGAATCTTGAATTCAATTCTCTTCCTGACTGGTAACCAGTGAAGTTCCTTTAGTACTGGAGTGATATGGTCATGCTTCTTTGTGAGCGTGATCACCCTGGCAGCATTATTTTGTACTCTCTGGAGCCTACATATTAGCTCTTCAGGTATTCCACAGAGAAGTCCATTGCAGTAGTCGAATCTTGAGGTTACCAGGGATATGACAGCACCTTTAGTTGATTCTGCAGTCAAGTATTTTCTGATCCTTCCGATGTTTCGAAGGTAATAGTTTGCAGATTTGACTGCCTTTGACACATGTGCGGCCATATTCATGCTTGGATCAACAACAGAGCCCAGATTGCCGATAGGTATATTGAGAATCTTAACAATCTCACCATTTACGGAGATGCTAGGCACAGATATTTTGGCTCGCTGCTTAGGGGTACCCAGCATTAGGACTTCCGTTTTGTCTGCATTCAGTTTTAGCTTGTTCTGTGACATCCATGTATATATGTCAGTGAGGCAGCCCTCCAGCCTAGCAACTCTTATATCCACATCTTGTTGAGTGATGGGTTTTATTTCCAGATAGAGCTGTGTGTCGTCTGCATATATGTGAAGCTCTAAACCATGCTTTCGGATAAGTTTTCCAAGGGGTAGGAAGTAGATCAGGAACAACAATGGTCCCAACACTGATCCCTGTGGTACGGACCACGGAATGTCCTGTAACTCAGAGAATGACTTGTCAATCTTGATGCGGAGTGTGCGACCTGACAAGTAAGACTTAAACCAAGCAAGTGCTTGACCCGTAATACTAGTACCTAGTGTATTTTCCATTCTGCTGAATAGAATATCATGGTCGATGGTGTCGAATGCCGCACTCAGATCTAACATGACCAGTATAACTAATCCATGCTGGTCAATGCTGGTTAGAATGTCATTCTGTACTTTCACTAGGGCAGTCTCAGTGCTGTGACCAGGCTTGTAAGCAGATTGTAAATGTTCATGCAAGTTGTTCTCAGTCATGTAGTCAGTGAGTCGCCCCGCCACCACCCTCTCCAACAGTTTTGAAATATAAGAAAGGTTACTGACAGGACGGTAGTTCTTTAGAATATCTGGATCTAGGGTGGATTTCTTAAGTAACGGTGTTACTATAGCCGACTTCATGGATTTCGGTACCTGGCTAGATCTGAGAGAAGAATTTATGATGTTAGTCATTACTGGAAGTAATTCACTTCTACTTTCTTTTATGAGCCAAGTCGGGATTGGATCAAGCATGCAGCTTTTTGCAGGAGACTTGCAAATTATCTACCATACTTCCTCCTCTGTTGTATTCCGCAGAACATTCAGAGTGGAAACAGGTGGTGACTGTGACTGATTAAAGTATGACATGTACATGTAAATAATGACCGATGCCAGTCCATTAAGAAGGACTAGGCTTTTATTTGGTGTCTTATGTAGCCATCTCTTATAGAATTGTCCTGCTTCGCTTTATATGTGTGTATTATTTTATTTAAAACATAAACAACATTATGAGGTGTGCACCCTTTCCGTGTTTCTTCTGCTCTGTATTGCTCTTACTATATTCTTCAGTTTCTGTGTGTTCTTAATTTCTTACTGGTTTCATTTTGTTCGTATGTTAAGTCTAGATGTAGTTGTATGTTTGTTGCAACTTAAGTTGCAATCAATAAAACTCTGCATACATTAAATATGGAGATTTTCTTTATGTTCTGTGGCCGAGTTTATCTCAGGGTTCAGTGGTCAAGCGTACATTTAGTTCCCCGCCGGTCGTACCTCATCCTCAGCCTTAACCCATTAATGTTTAGGGGTTCCTCCCAACATTTTCGTCGGGATCTCTTATATTTTCGACTATGATTTTAGAATTATGAATGATTTTACATAATATTTGGAGGAGAGTTGTTATTTGGAGCAAAATTCTTGTAAAGTCTTGTCAGTGGGAAAGGGGTTTAACTGGCAGAACCCATGGATTGTTCACTGCGACTTCAACGTGCTCCTCACCCCACAGTAACTCCTCTTTGTGTAAACGTGTGGCCTCTCGAGCACAAAGACAATAGCATCATTAGTCGCTGTTTAACTGTAACGTCACAGACACACACCCCATCACACCTCCATAAATAAAATTAAACGTACTTTCAGAAACCTGCTCAAAATCACCTCCCGGAGTTTATTTAATCTGGAAAATTGCACCTATTTCACTCCTGTACGTACGTACGTATGTATGTATGTATGTATGTATGTATGTACGTACGTATGTATGTATGTATGCATATATAAATATATATATATATATATATATATATATATATATATATATATATACATATATATATATATATATATATATATATATATATATATATATATATATATATGTATATATATGTATATTTATATCAATGCTCTGTACCGATATTATACACATATAACATCCCTGTGTGGTGTACAACTGTAATAACTCCCCCGAGAGAGGATTGTCGCCCTCGGGCGACCACACAGGGATTTCATATTTGTTTTATTATACCGAACAACATACAAAACACAAAAGGGGAAAAATGACAAACACAAGAAATTTTGGACAAATACTCTTTCGTGAAAAATTTACAAATTATAATAACAGGGATGTCCAACTGCTGCATTGACGCATCAGAGTGCAACAGAAGCCCCAAAACGTACAACAGGAGAACATTTTCAGTTTGACTCAGAAATTTTTCTGAAAACATGAACAAATGAGTCTAATCAATGTTTCGCTTCCTTTTTCAAATAAAATTTGCATCAGAAAACTTTTAAACTCCATTTATTGATACCACCTCTTAATCAATCTAGGTGCTTATTTATTAGCACGACACTGAACCTTTTTTGTTTGTTTGTACTTTTACTGTCTTTATTAGTTCGAGCAACTCTAACTGTGGTACCGGCCGTTGTTTAGTATATGCTGTCTATTGGCCTCATCACAGTTAGACTCTAACTTAGAGATCCGAGCATTTATAAAATAGCATCTGCGCCAAGAAAACTGGGCGCTCATATCTATTACTTGAAACACCCCCCAAAAACAGTCACGTTCGTACCATACCTTATTTGTCTGTATAATTCTATCTTTATTTGATAAAAATCCGTTGCCTGGTGCCTGTTAGGCACAATTTTAAAGTTGAGGCGGTCAGTCTAGTGGATTTCACGTAGGGATGGCTGAAGTTTAATATGCACGCATGCGCATCGAGCTCATTGACCGGTAGCGGTGATTAACATGTTAATTTACGGCTGCATGTTGCCGTGATTAACATGTTAATTCACGAGCTGTGCAGGACAACAGCCTGTTACTAAGTAGTGAGGAAATCATGACGATTAATCCATGGCCCTTGACCCATCAGAATCAAGAATCTTCACGTGAGGTATGATAACATGAGTTACGCCCTATTGGAAAATGCGGTACGGCCTGATATCCACCCGAAGTCATCCAGATCCCATGCACGAGGTGGAGCCGAGTGGTTTCTGGTTGACTGAGGGTGGATAGCAGGCCGGATCGCACATTCCGACAGGGCATAACAAAGTTATCGCCTGCTCTTTCATGGTAAGAAAATAAGCACAAATACATCTCATAAATCTCTTTAAATAACTTTGGAGGCCAGAACGAGGCTGCTGACCTCCAGGGGTCAGATTAATGGCCAAGTGTTAAAATCAATTAAAATGGTGGTTCAAGTGGTAATATTGAATTCTGAAGTTCGATGTTGAATCTACAAAGTGTGAATGGCTCCAGGTCTAACACGTATTGACCAATCAGCATAGAGAATTACAGCAGAGCATGTGATAATAAAGCTGTGGTGGCGAAAGGAACATCAATATCAAGGCAGCAAGATGTGGTTAATTGCCGCACTGCAACAATCATTTGCGGCCACCGTAAATATCACCTGTGGTCGACGATCAGTCATAATGCATGGCAATATTCCTGCATCTCCGGATAGGAAAACAGATCAAAGGCACGTTTCTCCCCTGCCGTGCCCTGAGAAAGAAGCAGAGACGTAGACACAATGCCAAAAGCTAAATTGAGCTAATTCCATACGCGCCATTTTAAGTTGTATCATTGCCTAACCTACCCAATTAATGCATGATTAGATTTGTTATTCAGCACATTTTCCAACAAATTGTCGATTTTCCCACTCCATCCTTCCTCAGTCACGTTCACATACCGGATTTAAACAATTTATTATTGTCTTATCTTTACTAAGTCGTTAAGCTGCGAAGACGGTTTCCGGCCATTTAATGTCATACCCGGTGGAAACTGAATAATATATGTAAAGTATAATAACAATGCAAAGCGAAAAACTGGCATACTAAATAATGCATATTGCAAAGTCTCAATGGTATGTTTAAGTGGTGGTGCCTCTAAGATAATTGCTTCCGTTTTGATATCGTTGACAGTGGTAATCTTTTATATAGGTATCCATACGGTAAGACTATAGAAAAGGTAGTTGCGTTTCAAAACATTAATTGCAAATGCTGACTTTATGATAATACGTGCATAAATGCATTCGGTTTATAGTGTTGTATCCACCGAAGCGCTCTGCACACGACCTTCCTCCCCTAGCAGGCCTGTAACACACGGAAACCATTTCAATCCCCCAAGGGATATTCCAGAGCAGTTGGCAGCATATAGCGCACAAGCTCTAATCACTGCCTTATTTATGCTAGGTATCCATTTTGCAGCTGGGTAGACTGAGGCAATATGGAATAAACTCTCTTGCCCAAGAACAGACCAAAGTGCTCCGGCCGGGAATTGAACCAGCGATCTACTGATTACTAGATTTAGTACGACACCTAACCACCTGAGCTACTTTGTCTTCTAAAATGCATGGAGAGAATACGTTCCTACATATTCCCCCAAAAGTAATATTACGTTAAATTGAACTGTATCTTAGTCCAAGCATCTCAAGCTACTAGTAATGGAAAATTAATCCAATGTATAAATCCGTATAAAGTATACTACTACATTATTAAGGAATTTCCATAAGGGGAGATACGATGTTCATGCTCTGACCACATACTTGCATCGTATAAAAGTATCAAGAAGGTTCTTTAACAACGTTGTACTAGTATGCCGTTGTTTAAGGCATTTGATATATATGATGCATCTGCAGAAAATATTTGGTTCGTAAGAGTTTCTGATTAGTGTTCTTGCATATGTCCGTTTTTAATAGTTTACTGCATAAATGATAAACGCGGAAAAAGTACATATCCTTATAATAATTCTAAATATAACGAAAATATGAAATATGACATCGCAGCATCACAGATGGCAACGAAATCAAGAATTACTTTTCATCATGTACATATCAATCTTGAAGTTAACAAATATTTTGATGAAACGAATACTAGTATATTCCACGGGAATAGAAAAAGCAATAAGCATAGCAGATGGAATATATTTACTTTTTCACATATTTCAATAGCGGGTACTTTCGTGGAGATGAATATGGCTTTAAGTAGATCCAAGCAATAGTGAAAGCGACCACATGCAACACAAAGATACCTCTCAGCGGTCCATGTGGGAACTCAGAGAAACTATACTTTCCCTCCATAGTCTGCGAGTCACGCCGTGGTTCGTTACCTCCCGGGGAAGTAATTTCAGTCTTACATTGGCATTTTCTCCTAGAGATCAGACTTTACCCACAAATCATTTCTAGAGCTGACAGAAACACGAAAAGAAGGCTAACTCTAGTGTCGAGGTGATTACTCGATAGACATGTGGCGGGATTTTACGAGGCAGGTTACATGATTAAACGCATTGTGTTTTTGGCAATATTGTTCTCAATCTGCGGATTGCTGTATGGTGTAAACTCGTCTACAGCCCTATGGAGACAAAGAGGTAATCTTCTCGCTGACGCATTACAGAAACGGCCATTCAGCGCTTCACTCTCTTCCAGGAGGATAAACTGAACATAGTTTTGACGTAACTCTAAATAGGTTCCTCTGATAAGTTTGGGCAAATATATACTAGTATATACATATACATATATATATATATATATATATATATATATATATATATATATATATATATATATATATATATATATATATATATATATATATATATAAATATATATATATATATATATATATATATATATATATATATATATATATATATATATATATATATATATATATATATATATATTTATATATATATATGTATATATATATATATATATATATATATATATATGTATTTACCTAGTATATATATATATATATATATATATATATATATATATATATATATATATATATATATATATATATATATACATATATATATATATATATATATATATATATATATATATATATATATATATATATATATATATATATATATATATATATATATATATATATATATATATATATGTGTGTATTTACCTAGTATATATATATATATATATATATATATATATATATATATATATATATATATATATATATATATATATATATATATATATATATATATATATATATATATATATATATATACGCATATGCATATACATATTAATATATATATATATATATATATATATATATATATATATATATATAAATATATATATATATATATATATATATATATATATATATATATATATATATATATATATATATATATATATATATACATATTAATATTTATATTCATATTTTTATATATATATATATGAGGCTTTTCGGAGGTGATGGGATGTTTTTCACTCAAAAGTCCTAATATTGAATTGGTAGTGTCAATCCCTAAGAAGACTAATGGATACTGTTTCAATTAAACATTGTATAGATATAATACGTCTCTGACAATCAAAATCAGAGGAGTTTGTCATCTTTGTGATGTTCGTAAGGCACAGTAGGATACAAATGAAAACTGTCTGTAACTACTGCATATGTAATAATCACAGCTTATGTTATATTCAACGGCTTGCGTAATAAAAAAATAATTTCTTTCATATTAACGAACGCTTGCATAATATAAAAAGTAAGCGTTTCTTTTCGACAACCACTTGGGTAATACGAAATTAACCGCTTATGTAACACCAACTACTTATGTAGAAAAATGTATGCTTATGTAATAAAAAAGCAGACTTTTAAAGAAACTCGTTTTGTTATGTCAGGGATGACCAATTGTCGCATTGTTGCACCAGCATGCGACATAGGCTTCAAAATGTCGGACAGGCCGAATCCATCAAGCACAGCTAAAATCACTAAAATATCAAAGTGCATGGCCAGTAGTATGGGGCGCCGTTTGTAACATCCATACTTTTGTTGACAAAAGCAATTTGATCCAGACAGAAGTCACCTTTGTTGACCTAAGTCACTTTTGTCCGACATAAGTTTTTTTTGTTGATCAAAAAAAACTTTTGTCAGACAAAATAAACTTTTGTTGACAAAAGCAAGGCAGAAGTTGCTTTTGTCAACAAAAGTAACTTTTGTAGAAAAATACTTTTGTCAAGACAAATCAACTTTTGTCAGACAAAAGCAACTTTTGATGGACAAAAGTACTTTTATTGACAAAAGTACTTTTGTCTGTTACAGATGGCATGACCATTCGCCAAATGTTACACTTTTGTCGACAAGTACTTTTGTCCAACAAATATACCTTTGTCTGACAAATGTCGATTTGGTGTTGACAAAAGTACTTTTGACCATCAAAAGTTAGTTTTGTTGATAAAAGTTACTTTTGTCAAGACTGGAGTTACTTTAGTCTAGAAAGTAAATTTTGTTGGCAAAAGGAACCTTTTTTTGTCCGACAAAAATAACTTCTGTGGACAAAAGTTGCTTTTGTCAACAAAAGTGACTTCTATCTTGACAAATGTTTCTTCTGTCTGCAAAAATACGGATGTTACGATGCCCCATACAGTAGAGCCTTTTATATATTCTCAAATGTAATATGTTATGCAGATTATGTTTGACATGTGAGCTTCTATCATTCCAGGGTGTTATCTTTTGCTTAAGTGCTTAATCCATCAAGCACTGCTTTACTCGCCAAATAATCAAACTGCATGGCCAGTAGAGCCTTTTATGTATTCTCCAATTTACTACATGTATGTTATGCAAATCGCGTTGGACATGTGAACATGTGAACCATTAGTGTAATATTATATATTGGGTTTCTTTAACTTTGATTTTGTAGGATCATGTGAATGCGTATTGCTACTCTGTAAAATTATGGGAATGTATGCATATTTATTGACTCTGATTTCCATCACAAAAAAAAAATTCATACAATTGTTCAATATAGTGGACATGAATTATACATAATATATATATCATTAGAATATATCAAAAAATGACAGATTTATACAATTGGTGTACATTTGATACTTAGGAAGATAATGATTAAGAAATATGGTTCTATAACATCACTAGTTTGGATCTATTTCAGCACCCATTCACAAATTGTGGGTGACAGACTCTTTCATAATATTCTGAAATATTGCTTTTTCGCATTTGTACTAGATATGACGGAAAAGGTGATACACAACAGCAGAAGTGGCTTTAGAATAGAATAAAACGATTTTGATTATTTTTCACCAACTGAAAAATCATATATGCACAAATCAATTGACAGAGAAAATAAGTAGATCAAATTTTCATGATGCTATTGTTACAGATTGACTAGAACAGCAGTCTTCACAACAATACAAACGTTTCTCCTCTTTGACCAAGAACTTTTCCAAAATCTTTTATTTTTATTATTCTATGTTTCTTAGTAAGTTCACTTTAAGCTAGGATAACAAACTAACAAAATATTTGTATGTTCTGTTCTACTTTTGTCACCGTATATACCATACACTTTGTAGTCTCTACAGCCAATAAAGTATATATATATATATATTAGTGTAATATTATATATTGGGTTTCTTTAACTTTGATTTTGTAGGATCATGTGAATGCGTATTGCTACTCTGTAAAATTATGGGAATGTATGTATATTTATTGACTCTGATTTCCATCACAAAAAAAAAATTCATACAATTGTTCAATATAGTGGACATGAATTATACATAATATATATATCATTAGAATATATCAAAAAATGACAGATTTATACAATTGGTGTACATTTGATACTTAGGAAGATAATGATTAAGAAATATGGTTCTATAACATCACTAGTTTGGATCTATTTCAGCACCCATTCACAAATTATGGGTGACAGACTCTTTCATAATATTCTGAAATATTGCTTTTTCGCATTTGTACTAGATATGACGGAGAAGGTGATACACAACAGCAGAAGTGGCTTTAGAATAGAATAAAACGATTTTGATTATTTTTCACCAACTGAAAAATCATATATGATGACAAAGAAAAATAAGTAGATCAAATTTTCATGATGCTATTGTTACAGATTGACTAGAACAGCAGTCTTCACAACAATACAAACGTTTCTCCTCTTTGACCAAGAACTTGACCCAAAAGTGACCAAAATCTTATGAGCTCAAGAGAACATTCCGGATCACCATTCCAGTCAAATGAACAAAATCTGCTAAATGGTTGCAGAAAAATCATGAATACAATATTTTCCTTAGGAACCTAATTTAAGCTTGGCCCCAAGTTCACCAATATCTAATCAACTCCAGAAGATATCCTTAGTGACTAAGGCTAAAAAACTAAGCCCAGGGGAATCCAAATTAACTATCCCTGTTAATATCTGCCAAATGGTTGTGGAAAATTCATGGATCAGATTTCAACAGTGACCCCAACCTTTAAACCTGTCCATAAAGTTATCAAAACCTAATCTCAAGAGGATATATATATATATATATATATATATATATATATATATATATATATATATATATATATATATATATATATATATATATATATATATATATATATATATATATATATTTATATATATATAATGCTATATATGAATATATTAACATTTATGCCCAAATGTTGTAATTGTAATTGTAAGTTTATTGACTGCACATGGGATTGTACAAAATCATATAGTTTACAAAATATCTTAGAATGACGGTCTTAAAATTTGACCTTAACGAAAAACATACAATCTATACATACTACAATAAAGGAAAGTAACAGCAAATAATCTGGACAGAAAGAGATTAATACATACTAAAGGTTTTACATTTAGGAATGATGCACACTTAAAAATACATCATAGGGTTTCAGAAGCTAGGGCTAAGTCCAAAAGATTCCTCAAAAGAAGGTTATCCAAAAATTCGAGGGGGGTGTGACGCTCCTCTCCTTGTCCATTTAGCTAGCTATCCTTCATAAAAAGGCTTTTTTAAAAAGTTAGACACGTCCTTTAATGGCGCGTCTATATATTTTGCTTATACACTCTCCCGTAAGAAGCCAAATATCTACCATGGATTGGAATGTTGCATACTTGGGATGCTTATCCATTATAATGTGGAAGTAGTTCTGAGTGTCATTAGCCACTCTAGATGCCACATCGTTATCCATCTGGTCTAAAGATTCATATAGTTTACGCATCTCTGAACTGAAAAAGGGACATTGCATAAGGAGGTGTCTTATACCTTCAATGATCCCCAGATCACATCTTGTGCATATCTTATGGCTAAAACTTTTCTTTTTTATTCTGTAGTCGGAATTTTTCAGTATGCTAGTATCGCACACAAGAGCAGCCATAATTTCGCACATGCTAGTCTTTCTGGGGAACATATCAGCTATAATTCACCATACCAGATAATAAGGCTTATCAGTGATTTCAAACAAAAGGTACTTTTGGTGTGGCTGTTTGTACATGAGGGCGCAGTCGTCATCCTCTTTAGACCATACTTTTTTCCAAACAATTTCTTTCCATTCTCTCTTAGAATAGTAGCATCCATTTACAATCATTCTCATACATATTTCGAATAAATCCACTTGGGCGCTCGTATTCAAAAGAACAGAGATTGGACTGGAGTACTCATTTGCTCTGCCTGCCACTGGGTTATAAGCGAAAGCCCTAGCCCTATTTGCGAGAATTATCTTACCTAGATCTTCATCTTCCTCTACAAGGATAGTCCTAAGAAATAGGAGGTTTTTCACCTGA
>OZ012696.1:19427253-19473715 GCA_963942565.1 Maea johnstoni
TTATTTTGCAAAATAATCATAGTGCCCCAAATTTCTAGGGAGGTTTAAATTTCTGAGAATTCATGGTACTTTTTGAAATGGTACCGGTACAGTACAGTATTAAGGAGATGGGTACCATTGCAAGCCAGTTAAAATATATATATATATATATACATATATATATATACATATATATCAGCCATTCTCCCTTATGGGTCCACATTGGGGCTGGAAGTTGGTCACGAGGGTTTGTGTCACAGATCTTTCTGAGACTAATTTTTTCTGAAACTAGTATATCTCAAGGGCAAAAGCCCAAAAAATCTGCCTACAAAGTCTTCAGACAAATTTTTTACAGCAGTTTGAAGTTGAGGCTATCCAAATTTAAGAGGACCACTCAAAATATGACCTTTATTTGATTTCAGGCTTGTAAAAATGTATTGAAAAGGCTAATACCCCATTGTATGCTATTTTTATGAAGTAAACTGTATGATGGTTCAAATAAATACAGCTTTTGCATATATTTCACTTGTTTTTTCATCATTTTGCCACTGTTTTGTGAAGTATAGTTTCAAAACTGCAATGAAGTCCTGAAAGTATTGTATAACTTTAGCTGTAAAAGTGAGAGATCTTTCTGAAAAATAGTCTAACCTATCTTAGGGAAATGACAAATTAGTGCTCTGGGACTGGCCCAAAAGATGTAGAGCATAGGTGAAAGCATCACTGGTTAATAGCGCATTGAAAAACGTTTCGTAAGTTGCGATATTTCATGTAGAAATATGAAATTTTTCAAAATTAATATTAATGTTCCGAAATCATCTTAATAGGCCTAAAGACACCTAATTAACTTAATTTGTTAATTTGGACTTCATTGCAGTTGGCGATTAGGCTATTATTTTTTTCGTTTGTAGGTTGCAGAAAATGGTAAAATGGAAAACACATGAATACAGTCTAAAAATCAAAAGGTTTATTGAAGAAACCTGTCAAATACGAAATTAAATTATACATAGATATCACATGCACCTATCCCAACAATCGTTGGCAAGGCTGAGCCACTTTGGTATGTTAAATTTCACCCAGAAGGCACTTCAAAGTATAAAAGTATAAAATGAATTAAAATGAGGTATATCTTCTCTCTTGGCAACACCTTTCTAAGGCTATAATGGTGAATTATAATGTACTACTCATAGTTATTTGACCTTTTCATAATGATGGAAACAATTTCCAACTGCATGAAGCTAGTTTGGACAACATCTCTTCACACTGACCTGCATTGAAGTTTTGACTAAAATAGTTTGTAGGTTTCAGGTCTGCTACCATAAGTTGTATCTCAATGTGAAGGCTTAAAACTAGGTAGGTAAGCATCTTATGTCTATTATTACCATATATATAGGAAAGTTATACATTGTGCTATTGAAATCACATCAAAATTATTGCTTTGGCACAGCATCAGTACAAAATATCTGGTTTTTTCATGACACAGATATGGAATTATCACTTTTATGATCACATAATGACACAATGGCACCCTTAAATACTTAAAAGTCCACTCATAAAAATAGAATGACACAAACAAAATAAATAATGCAAGTTTCCCAGCACTTTTACACTACTACTGAACTTCAAAATGGAGTGTTTGAGTAAGTTATGTAAGTTGCGCAGATCTTCTCCAAAATGATTAGACCTTTGAACATCATTAAAGGAAGTAAGTAATGACTAGATTGGAGTAATACTTGCAAACTAAAATCGAACACAACTGTAACATTGAATAAATCACATATTTGGAATGTTATTGGAGCTAAAACATCTTCACAATGTCATTTGTGACTCATTTTGAGAAACATACAATATAAAAATGGTTTAAACACTTTAAACCAGCATCCCTAATACTTTTAACAGATGTAATGATTATGCATAGAAGTTATGAAACCTTTACATTTAAACATGCAACAGAACATTTGAAATAACTCAGGAAATGAAGTGTGAATACACTTAGTTTGTACGTTGCTTAACCAGTTATTCACTTCCCATCGGTCTGCTGGATTGCCAGAAATTTATCCAGAGAGGTAGCATTGAGAGTGAAGAACCTTCTAGCAGCTTCAGGCTCATCTACAATTGCCAGCACAGCGTATTTCATCACCCAGACCTTGTCTTCATGTTTAGGCCACTTGAACTTCTGAGCCTGACCCCTGCCATGAGTAGTCATGAAGGTGACTTCAATTTCATCTTCTTCAACATCTGTCACCTTGCCTATGTAAGATATGTCATCATACTTAGTGATCACAAACACACCTGCTTGCAACTGATCTGTGTCTACTACTTCAATGTAATCCATATCAGGAGATTCCTTTTCACTGTTATCAAGTTGCACTGGGGTTTCAGTTTGAGATTCATTGGCACCCTGACTATCCTCCTGTACAGTTTCACCTCCACCACTTGTATCCTGTACAGTTGCACCCTGGCCATCCTCATGTACAGTTTCACCTCCACCACTTGTATCCTGTACAGTTGCATCCTGGCCATCCTCATGTACAGTTTCACCTCCACCACTTGTATCCTGTACAGTTGCACCTCCACCATCCTGTTCAGTTGCACCCTGGTCAACTGCAGTAGTAGGAGTAGGGTCAGTGGTGCTAGACTCTTCCTGTACCAAAACTAGAACTGGACCATTGGGACAGAAGCAGAGCCAATCACACTGAAGACATGGGGTGAATTTGTTGAGTTTGCCTTTTGCCTTAGGAGGAAGGAGACTACATTCCTCCCACTTGCATTCACTGCCACACTCTGGAATGCAATTACAAGAAGTATCCCTCCATAAAACATGATGTGCATCACATCCCCTCCTCACTGCATGGAGCTTGCCAGTGCCCTTCACAGCTGCAATCTGGGCTTGAAGCATGTTCACCTCTTTCTGGGCTAAATCATACTCCTCTTGGCCAATCCAAGTGTAGTTTACAACTCCACCAGTTTCAGATGCCCATTTGAAGAAGTCATCTGCATCAGCCATAGGTGTTCTATGTTTGCCTGCTTGCTCAGCCATCCTTTTGACACTGCCCCCAATGCCATCACAGGGACCCTTCCCATGACCTGACTCAAAATAGTCCCACCTTGCCTCGATGCCAAAAAGGTCTTTGTGATTAGCAACAGCAGCGAACATCACCCTATTGCGATATTGTGAGTAGGGGCTATCTGTAATACAATGGACCATTTCGATTCCCCTTTCACTGATCAGAGCTTGAAGGTCCTTCTTTATGAGTGCTTTCAGAATAGCGATCACCATACTGGAGTTGTGATGATTCAAATGAGATACATAAACATAGCTTGTATGTTTCAACTGTTCTCCCTCTTTGTAGTACACTACACAGGGGTGTAATGTAACAGTAGCCTGGTTCCAATATGCACTCTGGACAGCATCAGTAGAGGCACACGTGAAGTTTTCTGCAAAATCCATCTGGATTATGATGCGGTTAGCTGGCAGGTTCTCTTTCAGCTGGCGTAGCTGTGTGTACTGAGTTTTAGCTCTGGCATTGTGCTCTGCAAATTTGTCAAAGTCTTGCACAAACTTGTCCTTGAATTCTGACAGTGGCATGTCGGTACTGACAACCTTGACTCTGCGTTTGCCATCTCTCGCATCTAGAACTCTCTGCCACTGCTGGACAGTAACCTCAGTGGCTGTGACTTTATCCACCAACCCCTTAACTGCCTCTTCGGTCTGGTAAGATTTCACAAAGACATCAGGACTTGGAGTGAGGGGTTCTGTCAGTACCTTCTTCAGGGATCTGAGAAGCAAGGTGGAGTTTTCATGCTTCTGGCACAAGCAGTTGTTCGGCTTCAAGCAATTGGAATGTCTGATGTGCTTGGGTCGCAGCTTGTAGAAAGATGACTTGCTGATCTTCACTTGAGGATTTTCAGCAAGGAACTTCTCATATAAGATGTAGAGGTAGTCATTGAGGATCCTTGTTTGGACCTTCTCTCCATCAACTGTCAAGCAGTCCTGCTTGCCAGGGTTCATCCTAGAGTTGTCGTCTCTCTCTAGGAAAGACCTAACCTGTCTCTCGAGCTCTTTCTGTTTGGCAAGTAGCCGCCTTCTCTCTAGACACTTGAGAGACTTGTCCTTCCTTTTGCGAAGGAACTTCTCTGAGACATTTAACTGTCGGCTGAGTTGCTTTTTCAGTCTGTATTTCTTGAGCTGTTTGCCTTTGAGAAGTGATACCACAACCTCCTTGTGTTGGTCACTTTTCTTTGCTGCAGTTTGTAGTTCATCCTCCACCACATTCGCATAGATCAGTTTCTTCTTGATGACAGCTGGGACTTTCCTTGGGGTAAGGCCACTGTTTCGAATGAGCTGGTTGGTCTTGCTAAGTGGTGTCTGAGCAGTGATGCCTTGCTCAGCTTGCATAGCTTCCAGTGGTTCTAGCACTACCACTGGAGCTGGATGAACCACTGGAGACCACCTATCCAAAACTGAAGTCCCCTGGCTTGGAGATGTGACAGTGCTAGTACTACTGTAAATACTTGAAATGTCACTTGATCCTTTCTTCTCCATCATTTCCTCCAGCTTCTTGCATTTCCTTTGGAATTTCCGTTTCTGAGCTTTGAGATTCTTGATCTGTTCCTCATGCTTTGTAAGCTGTCGGTTCAATTTTGAAACAGCTTTTGCGACACGTCTTTTCTTCCTCTTTGGAGAACTTGTAGACTTTGGACCAGTACCAACTCGGGCGACATGTTTCTTTCTCTTCTTTCGAGGAGACTTTGTAGTGGGTACAGCTGCAGCTTGTCTTCTCCTCTTCCTCAGGGGGAATTTCACAATCAGTGTACCTGAAAGAATACAATTAAACAAATGTATGAATAAGAGGAAGAAAGTGTGTCACGAAAGCTGTTTCAAAGTTTAACTTAGACAAATATCAGGTAGGTATGTGGTTATAATAAATTTGCAATTGTAATCATTAACAGATCAATAAATATCAGCATCACTTCAGAACATTTCTACTTCTAAGCAGATTCAAGACAAATATCAGGTAGGTTTATGTAGTAAATGATTAGCACCAGTTCAGAACATTTCTACTTCTAAGCAGATGCAAGACAAATATCAGGTAGGTACATACATACAGTAAATTATGATTAGCACCAGTTCAGAACAGTACATACATTCAAAAGTAAATCAGCAGGTAAACAGGAATATAAAACAGTAACCTTATTATTCACAGCAAGAACATCTAAGTGCAGGAATAAATAAATGAATAAATGTTGAAATACATACCTCTGAGTTCCTGTGCTCTATCACCACCATCACTGCTATCACCACCATCATCCGTCTCATCATCATTACTGATAGATCCATCACTTGACCAGTCCTCATCTTCCACCACTAAAGCCTGAGCAGCCAGTTTCTCTTCCCGCTTCTTCTTACGGTGTCTCCTGACCCTTATATTTGTTAACCTCCTGCTCCTTGCCTTCTCTTCGTCGGTCATGTCTGCTACCTTCTTCTGATAAGCTTTGACCCTTTCACTTTCTCTTTTCAAGAAGGTATCACCCATTGCAGCAATTTTCCTCGCCCTATATCGCCGTTGCCGCTCTGCATTGCTTAGGGGAAGGGGTCTGAGCCGTGTAGAATACATTATCCAGCTGAAAAAGTAAAGAAAAGTGTCAAAATAAGCCATGTCCTCAAAAACGTAACGCACAAATGAAACAACACGTAACGAAAATGTCCTCAACTCAAATCGAGATGTAAATACCCCCCCGCCATGTTGTTTTGATTCATTTACGAGCAAAACATTTCAAAGTTGTCTAAACTTACGGCAAATTACGCACAGACATCTTAAAATTTCTGTTAGCGGAGCTTCTATGCTAGCCTACCCCTAAAATGACACCGATTTTTCGAAGATCCCATGATTAGAAATCGAAAAATTTTATGAAAAAAACACTCACCGCTGATTCTGACGAGTCTGGCAGCATGGCCTAACATCCCTTCTTGACGTCAGAAATGAAAACGAGGCCATAACCTCATTATTTTAGTCTGTAGGCTTGTCGATAGATGGCAATGTCGGATTGCCTAGAAACTTACACAACGTTTGTACGTGACGGTTTTTCGAACTTATGCTTCCCTGCAGGCTTAGAAATAATTCTTTCTGGATTTGTTACAATCGTTATTTGTACTATGCCTGAAGGTCTTTTAGATGCAAAAAGAAGATCTTCCACGAGTACATGTATAGGGAGGTATAATGCGATCGTGAGTTGCGCTAGTTATCGCTACGCACCAACCTTACCCCATTTCGAGGTCTGTGGGCCTTTCTTAAAACTTGGTCTCAGACTTTTTGTTATTTTATCGAAAAGTTGAGATGTTTCCGCAGATGTAGAGACCAAAAAATCATTGAATACTATTTAATATGGTACATGTCCCGCCTAAAATAGCTTGATGCGAAATGTACAAACAAAAATTGAAGACACGTGTACAGACCTACCTAAAGTATATTTCAAAATGAAATATTCTGTTCTTGCGTCAGAAATATCAAAATTCAAAGTATTTCCAATAAATATAGATGAGGTTTTCCTAAAACAATCCGGTTTTTTAATCTTTTCACACAAAATCATATTTTAACCTTTGCTGAGGACACGTTAGTCCGTTTCGCCTTGTTGCTCTTCCGGCCTCAGAAAAAAAATTTCTGCTAGAGTTAGGACACTAGTTATGCATGACTCTGATGCACATTGATCCTAGCTACTGGCTGATACCAAATAAGCCAGTATTCATGCAGTATTTTTCCCTAGGGGGTCGAGGGTCACGCAAATCTCGTTATGTGGACCCTTAAGGGAGAATGGCTGATATATATACATATATATATATATTTATATATTTATATATATATATATATATATATATATATATATATATATATATATATATATATATATATATATATATATATATATATACTTGCTAGCATTGTTCATGGGTCGTGTTGCACTAAAAGGAGTGAATAAACCAATTATAAATTCAATCTGTGTTTTGAAGCTTATCGTAATTGCGGCTCAGCGGCTGTGATAACTAGTGTTGCTCTCTCCGCTTCTTGGCTTTGATAAATGGATAATTGATAAAGTATTTCTATAAAATACTGGCCACAGGTCGCGTAACACTAATGTATGGCTCCCATATATCTGGCAAAAGATAATTGGTGAAGTTTTACTTCGACAAAGACAAATAGCATATGACAGAGTGGGAAACACTTCATTAATCAGCCTTAACTCGTGTTACTTCTTTTACCGTATTCGACTAAATCATTGTCGACGATTATTACACATTATAGGTCCAAGCTTATGGTTCTCTGCGCAAATACAATTGGTTATATGATCTAGAAGTTTGAAAACGTTCGCTCACGTATAGAGAGAATGTGAAAATACGTGTAAATACTCGTTAACTTTGCTCGAAATAACTCTTCCAAGGAACCAGAACGGATATAGTAAGTGTAAGTATGATTTGATTCCATCTACAGAATTTAGTTCCTGCGTCCAGTCGACCGGACGTATGCCAATGCCTGGTTGTAAAATCACTCATGGATAACATATCAAAAACAAGCTTTATTACATCAATGACCCACTATTAGCTCGTGAATCAAAGCTATTAGTTGATTTGTGAGGACATCCATGCATCCATGCCCTGGAAACTCGATGCCAATATGGCGTGCGGATGGAGTAATTGTAAGTATGATATGATTCCATTAACTTAAAATGTAAAACCAGTACCTACATCTTCCTAATTTGCATCATGGATTATTTTTCTCGGGTGTATAGATGAAAAGCCTCACACATTACTTATACATTATGTCCGCATCGGTTCTCAGTCTTCTCGTTTTAGCATTAATTACCGCACTGCAAGGACAAAGCAGTAGAAATGGCGAACACACTTTGTGGGAAAAAACAATAGAACGGCAGACCCAAAGACCCGCCAGTACGCGGCGGTTCACTAGGTCTTTTCAGATACATTTTTGCATTCGTTTACTATGTATATGTATATATTCATAACCAACTGTTTTAAGTTTTCGAAAACACGGGAAACTTGCTATATTTGTGCCATGAATATAATCTACACATCAGCTATATATTTGTTGCACCTTTTAAATACAATGTGGAAAGGACACTTAACCAAAATAGTAATATGTATATATATATATATATATATATATATATATATATATATATATATATATATATATATATATATATATATATATATATATATATATACTCCCCCCCCCCCTATATATATATATATATATATATATATATATATATATATATATATATATATATATATATATATATATATATATATATATATATATATATATATATATATTTAGGTTGCAACAACAACAACACAACAATTATAGTAATAAAAATATAAAATGAAATAATAATAATAATAATAATGATAATTACTATAATTTTAAAAATAATGATAATAATAACTATATCACTACTACTACTACTACTTCTACTACTACTACTACTACTACTACTACTACTACTACTACTTCTACTACTACTACTACTAATAATAATAATAATAACGATAATAATAATAAATCACATACTGAATCACTGCTACTATATCCTCATTTACCAATAGTTACCTGGAATCGTTAAGTATATAATACATCAAAAGAGCAGACAAAAATAGAACGGAACATTACAATTACACAGACTTAGAGATTACTTAAATGTATACACCCCATTTATGCAGTGAGCCTTAAGGGTTACATTGGATAATCAGCAAAAATCACAGGGTGTTTGGTCAGGCTAGGTTGACTACAAGTAAGTCATAAATACCCACCCATCCAACACCTCTCCTCAGTACGCAATTACCTGACTATACATTTTGATTAAGATGAACCAGAGATACATTGAAGGGAGTGCATGTCTTCTAAATTTAGCTCAGATATACTCTTTCCGATCAGCTAGTTAAAGACCTTACTGGGGTTCTCACAGAACATCTCCCTGGTATATTTGATTACTTATAAAATCTCTTTAAACATGTTGTCTCTCGTCTGGTTATAGTGCATAATGATATGCCTCAAGTCCTCTACCATGTACATGTCACAGTTTATGCACGTGCATTTACTGGGAGGGCCACCCTTTAACCTACAGTCATCGCTCTTAAGGAGACTACATCTGCACATCAATTTAACACAAGTTTCGCACATTCTCATTAGAGGGTCATTAGATGGGTTGAAAAACCTGCGATGCTCATTACTGCTCATTAGTTACTGGCACAGACTACGGGCGTGAGATATTTACCGTCCGGAGCTATAGGGTTAGCCATCTTCTAGTAAAAATCATCGTAGCTACGAGCTCTCTCCCATACTAATTTCGACCAGAACTTCTTACTCAGTCCTACTACTTCTACTACTACTACTACTACTACTACTACTGCTACTACTACTACTACTGCTACTACTACTACTACTACTACTACTACTACTACTACTACAGCACCAACAACAACAACTACTACTACTACTACTACTACTACTACTACTACTACCTCTACTACTACTACTACTACTACTACTACTACTACTACTACTACTACTACTACTACTGCTACTACTAATGTTGCGGCTGCTCGTCCGTCAAAGGAAAAGAAGCAAAACGTAGTTCATCTTCCACATGTTTCTGGGGAACCCCTAAGTGATGTGTACAAGGCCTGCTTATCGTAGTCATGTGTGCATTCACCGTAAGTTTCAAGGAAAATAAAATCCACGAGGGAGAAGAATCTTTCTCGTAACTCATTATTCGTTATGCACCATTATTCTCAAACTGCCTCTCATGTTCATCTAGCATCTCGATAGAAAACACATGAATCACGCTATGATGCTATGAAACTGCGTGAGACAAAGATGCTTTCAACAACTGAATTTCAAAGTGTCGCTTGCGATTCATGTAGTCCCTCGAGGAAGATCGAGTATAGATATATATACACTATATACTGGTATAATTTTATTGCTCCATAAACAAATAAATAGACAAGTATAATACAGTAATACAGTACAAACATTATAGTGTTATGATTAGCGATTTGATAGTTTATTATGAACTGCAGACCACTTTCCAACAGCCTTCCTTAGGTTGCCATGTATGTTACCAAGGTATATGTCTAAGTCCATATGGCTTTTAATAGTATTCTTAATGCATGGTAGGGAAAGTAAATTGCCATTTCATTTTCGTTTGTATATCTCATGCTTAACAATCAAAATTATACAGGTTGTTATTATAGCGTTATTGATATTGCCAAGCAAGATGGACTCTTTGTCAAAGTATACTATAGAGTTGGTGCCAGTATTAAGCCAATTTTCCACTGCAAGCCAGATGTTATTTGCTAGTGGACAATCGTATAGCAGATGGGAAATGGTCTCTGGAGTGTTGCACGAGTCACAATTTTCGTTGTCTCTGATACCGAACATATGTATTTTTTTTATTAGTTACTAAGGAGCGATGTAGTATTTGATATTGAAAATAAGTAATACGTGCATTTAGGTTGCATTTTTTCGGTATGTCGTAAATTTTATTCCAATTTAGTATGTGACTCCATGGACCATTTCTCTTGTCCTTTTGGTATTATGCTATCCTGATTGAGTGACCAGATTTTTCTGAGTGTCACGGTACCTTTTGTGTCTTTTATAAGTAAGCTCATTACCGGAGGTGTTACTAGGTAAAACTATTTTCTAGTTCTCTCATGTATCCTTTCCACTCCCTCGGCATTTATCGCCATAAAGCATGGTATAGGGTAAACATTATGTTGCAACCTGTAGAGTTTTCTAAGGACAGTTTTGTCCTTGGGTTGCCATGTGCGTCAAATAAATCTTTGATAAAAATGAGGTTGTTTTTGAATAGTATATGATTAAGTTCGATGTTCAATTTAACGTTTTCCCAGATGGGCTGAAATTCTATGTCTATTTGCTTATGCTTATCTAAAGTGATATACCAGTTCCTAAAAGCTGTTATTACACACTTCCAGAAGGGATTACTGGTGGTATTCTGTAATTTTTCATGGTAACTGGTTCCCGTCCATATAAGTCTATCAATTTTGTAGTTGACTGCGAATTCCAGCCACTCCGGTGATTGTTGCAAAAATTTTCTCAGCCAAGTAAGTTTTAAACTCATATCAAATTCATTGATGTTGACCCTGTTTAGACCACCGTATGACAAATACTTGATATGCATCGGACTGGGACCAAGCATATCGTCCGTCATATGCAAAAATCCGTCATACAGTGGTCCGTCCTATCCAAGTTCACCTGTATAGATATATATGTATATATATATATATATATATATATATATATATATACATATGTATATATATATATATATATATATATATATATATATATATATATATATATATATATATATATATATAGATAGATAGATAGATAGATAGATAGATAGATAGATAGATAGATAGATAGATAGATATTTATTATTTTATATGTATATATGGCAAGATTTAAGAAAAAACAAAATTGGACACATGAGGCAAACACTACAGATTAGGGAAAAAGAGGAATTAACAAAGGTGACTTAATATTTTCAGAAAAGCCTGAGAAAGAATTTATTGGACAAACATGGCCATACAAAAGAGTTACTGCCATTAAAATGCTCTACTGTAGAGCATACAATAATTTTTAACCACACCATCAAATGATACGCTGTACTTTATCAAGACTAATTCATGGTAGACCGAAAAGTGTATAGTATCAATACGATAACTACGAATAAATGTCACTTCTAATGTGCATCAGCCTGGAAAAGTCTTGGCTGTGTTTACTGTGCACATAATCCTCCATGGGCACTATCTAACAGGTTGGAAAGCATCACAAGTCAGGCAATATTGATGTCGTTGGCAAGGTAAGTAAGGGGCTGCGCTGGACAGCAAAAGGGCAAAGTGGCACAGTGTGTCTCCCTAGCGCCAGGGGAAACACGTGTCAAACTGGGCCCTGAGGGATGGCACTGTTTGACCACGTACAGGTAAGTAACATCCGCCATCTGTCTTGCTTTCTAGCACAGCCAGTATAAAGCTGACCCGATGATTCCGTCGGATTAAAGATTAAAGAGCGGTCCCCCGTGCCTTGCAGACAATTGTTAATATAAGCTGGAGCTGCAGTAGAGTTTAGAGGATCTTATGTAAGTCGAGACCAGGGGCTTGTTTTGGCGAGCCTGGTTCCAAGTAGAAACGTCACAGGCACGTGATCTGGTTGGAAACTGTCATCTTGCGAGCTGCTTCACCCCTTGTTTGAACTAAGTCACGTGGTTTGGTCCGTAAAGTTCTAACCACCGATTGATAGTGGTTCACGCTATGAACTATGATAAACATTGGATCCAATCAAATGATCTGGTTCGAACCAAAGTCGTTTTGGCGAACTGGTTATGGTTAGTCACGTGGTGTGTGACGTTTTTGGTTGGAACCAGGCCCGCCAAAACAAGCCCCAGTTGAGCCCGTCCTTCCATAAGAAGCGTGGTCTATGAGCAAGTGACATAGGCATACCACACGGGAGGGTCCATTGGGATGTTTAGCAAAGTCTGAAAATGAGAGTCAGGGACAGGGGTAAGTGATGTGCCTTATTTTTCTTATTTTTCTGCAGGACTGAATAATATAAAAACAAATGACGAAAGCACAAAATTTTCCAGAGTGCAACACTCCTATGCCCTCTTTGTTATATATCAGAGGTAGATAACGTCATGTACCTCCTACTGCAATGCCCAAAATTACAGAGGGAACGAGACATGATGTTCACAGATATTCATGATAAAGAAGAAAGCACTGGTGCTTTACTACTTGATAGTGTACATAATATTCTACTTGTTTTATAAGGAAAGTGCCTCGATGATTATGCTTACGAGCATTTAGAACAGATATGGTTAGTATCAGGCAGACATATACATGACATGTGCAGACATTTGTTGAATGCCTTCCACCAATCACAGGCCGAGAAAAACTCGGTTGTTCACTCTTGCTCAATACTCTTGGGTAACACCTTTGGATTTAGGCAGCAAGGGCTTGAAAGGTGTGGTTTATGTCCTATAACCCTACACTTTTCGAGGCCTCTGATTGGTGGAAGGCTAGCAACTGTGGTACAAATTGTAATACTCTACATTGTTAATTTGATAGTCTTTGTTTAGTACACTATAGCATTATCTAGATGAGAAAATGACACATAGACATTGGATTCTTTTTTAAATTGATAATTCCATTCTTGGCAAAAAACAGACCCATTAGAGGTAATAACATGAAATAATTCTCATTCATTTTAAAGATTCGTGATCGTGTGCTCTGCACATTTCAATGGAGATGAATACTATAAGGATGAAAATGTCTCAAACCTGGTGCCAAACCACACCCATCTGCATGATACTGCACTAAAAATCCTTTCACATCAGTAAATAGAAAAAAACTGAGTATAATTCGTTCCTCCTGAACTGATAATGTATTACATCAGTGTACATATGCTGCTCAAAAGAACCTATGCATTAAATCCCTTTTCCAGTATATTTCAGGAAAATATCTTGAATGTAGGAAAATATACCACCTATGTAAATCTTAAGTTATGCTATGTGTATATCAACATAGAAAAGTACTGGGCCAAACCCAATGATAGAATAACACTTTTCTTAGGTACTTGGCACTCAATATATTATGAAATGATTGATTTGAAATTATAACTGCTAAGCTCCTGCAAATGATCCTACATTCAACACTTGATGTAAAGGATCCTAACATCCAGGGTTAGAAAAACAGGAATGAAGGTTATATTGATGTTGGCATTTGATTCATTCCTTTTTAATACCAATACTGTTGAACACAAAATTTCCGCGTGTGTTTATATATAGCGTACTTAGCGTCTGGTGCCGCTTCGCTATTTATAAAAACGCTGTAGTTTGTCTTTTTTTTAGCCACTGGTGGCGCTGACGTCAATGAGAACAAAGAAAGAATTGGAGGCTTCTTGTGCAGCCGCTATTTTCGTTTTAGTGATGGCCGCTAGATAGCGCAGGTAGTAAATCTAATAGAAGATACGTAGCCCTGCTGAAACCCTTTTTCAAAATCGGTTTCTGGGCTTGTGGACTAGCTCATGATTCCATTAATAAACATTCCATTTTGAAAACAAAAAACAACAACAAATGGCAGTACTAGTATTTAAAAGTCACAGTCCAGGTTGACAGAAGCCAGAATACTGAGTGAGTGTTGCACATAGCAACCAGAAGGATAGGTGCCCAGCTATTGTTCTGGCAGCCCTGTTTACTCACAAACAAATGCTAAATTTAGGTTGCTTCACTCTGGCAGCATTAGATCAATAGCTCAGTAGTGTGGCTTCTGTCAACCTGGACTGTGACTTTTGAATACTGTAACTTCTAACATCATTTAAAGCTAGATATTAAACACTTTTAACACAATGCTTGCCTGGCTGAAAGGAGCTAAGTCTACCATGTTTAGGATTGTATTGAGATAATCGTATGATAAATGTGCCATTGGTGTGCCCTCACTCACCTTGGCTAAGAGTGACCGATATTTGTTTACATACACTGATAGTGATTTATAACTAGACTCACCTACGCACACAGGACATCCTGTATGCTACCTTATCACAAGTGTATAGTAATATCGTTCTTAGAAGGCTAGCCCTTCTTAATCAATTTGTACTATGTGGCTTATGTTTAGTCATTATTCCTTGAAATTGATGTTATTGCTCTCCCACAAATGCTTAATAAAGTTAGTATGAAATAGTTACTCACGGTGTGAAGTTGTCCTCTTTCAGCTCTGCTGACCCAGGGATTGTAATGTTGGGATGGAACCTTTGGAAACCTTGATTGGGAAAGTGATCCCCAACATTTTGGTGCCGAAACCCGGGATAGTTTAAGTTTAGCTGAAGGACTTCTTTATTTTGTATTTGATATACAGAACTTTGAAATGGAAGAAATTCTGAAACAAAGAGCAGCAGCAAGAGGCTGGCTTACAAGGGCTTCTAAAAGGCTGTCTCAGATGTGCCGAGATACAGAAGTTGATAAAATACTTCTAACTGATGCAATGGATGAATTTGACAAACAATTGGAAAAACTGGATAAACTTCAGTCACAAGTAGAATCAGGAACTGATTTGACTGAAATAGAGGCTGAGGTGGATAGAGCAGCCACCTTCAGAGAGGATTCTCGTGTAGCAAGACTGGATGCTGCAAAACTGCTATCTATGATAATCTCATCAAAGGAGATAAATGCTACTAGATCTGTAGCTGGAACTTCAGCCTTCACTTCTGTGGAGGCTAAATTGCCGAAACTTGAACTACCGAACTTCAGTGGAGATGTGACAGCCTGGCAATCCTTCTGGGATCAATTCTCAGCAGTGATAGACAAGTCGGAGATCCCAGAGGTAAACAAATTCGCATATTTGTTATCACTACTCAAGGGAGAAGCCCGGTCAACAGTCCAGGGTCTCTCACTGACCGCTGAACATTATCGTATTGCTTGTAAGCTATTACAAGATCGATATGGGAGGAAAGATAGAATAATCTTTCTCCACGTACAGGAACTTTTGAAGATGACTGTCCCCACAGCTAAGGACAGGGTAGCTTCACTATGGAAGTTACAGGATGATTTATTGAGCCATATCAGGAGTCTAGAGGCCTTACAGATAACAGGTGCTCAATACGGGGTAATATTAACCCCATTGATTCTCTCCCGACTACCTAATGACATTAGGCTGGAGTGGGCAAGGGATGGTGAAGGCCATGAAAGTGATCTAGAATGGTTACTGGACTTCCTAAAAAAGGAAATACAGCGAAGAGAGAGGTCACAGACCTTTAAGGATAATACCACACAGGACAAGAACAATACACAGGAGGAAAGGAACAGGATGCCTTCTGTAGCTACACTGCAATCCAGCAGTAACACAGGATGTGGTGTGTGTGGCAAAGGCCACCCAACAGATCGATGTTTTAAGTTAACAAAGGCATCACTAGATGACCGCCAAATAAGAATGAGAAGGGCAGGTTTGTGTTTTAATTGTTTAGAGAAGGGCCATGTAGCCCAGGGCTGTGATGCAAAGTGTGCAAGATGCGAGGGAAAACACCATGCCATGTTCTGTAAGTATGCCTCCTTTAATAAACTTGTTTCTGATGATGTAGATGATATTAAGTCTAAGCCAGACTCAGAGAAGTCTGAGTGTACCACAGCAAGTGGTGCGAATTTCCACAACAGTAATGTATCCACAGTTACAAATGTAAACGCTCAAGTTAGTGTTGGAAAACATGTTCTTTTGCAAATTGTGAAGGTTTCAGTCAGGGGTTCAAAGGGCACTGCAGAGGTGAACATTTTGTTTGATAATGGTGCAGATCGGTCCTATATCTCGGGAGACCTCGTTAAGAGGATTGCTCCTGAATGGGTTGGATCTGTACCTTTATCATATGCAGCCTTTGGTTCACGCACCCCTTCAAAAATGCAGAACTGCAATATGTATGAGGTGCACACAAATTGCTCTGATTGTACAAGTCAGTCCTTGTTTGTGACTGAGATTCCGGTCATTTGTGCTCCAATATATAGGCCAGAAATTCCTGATGACATTTTGAAGTCAGTAAGGGATATTGAGATTTCTACCCTTCACAGTGAAGGTGAACAGGTCAAAATTGATTTATTGATTGGCTCAGATGCCAATTGGAAATTCATGAAACCTGGTTTTAAACCAATATCTGGTACTTTGGTTGCACTGGACACTGTATTTGGATGGATATTCTCAGGGTCAATTTTGAACCCAGAAAAGGAATCTTCAGTTATCTCTCATCAGCTGACATGTATGAGTGATGTTTCAGACACCACACTACATAAATCCTGGGACTTAGAGTCCGTAGGTATTAATGACAAGGATAACACTGGGCCAGACACTGTTCTATGTGAGTTTGAAGAGAACGTGGCTTATGTGGATGGTAGATATGAGGTAGCCCTTCCTTGGAAGAAGGGCAAAAATGATAAGTTAATGAACAAGGAAAATCAAGCACTGGACAAGTTCCAGGGTAGATGGTCAACAGAGTATCTCTGTAATCCTCCCCCAGGTAGGGGTCCAGATGATAAAGGGAAAGTGCAAAAGGGAACTGTGGTGGTTATTTCAGAAGATAAGACCCCACGCTTGAGTTGGCCTGATGGTGTGGTCACTGAATTGTTCCCAGGTAAGGATGGGAGGGTCAGTACAGTTAAGGTAAAAACCTCCAAAGGAAGTCTGATGAGACCCATCCAGCGCCTGCATGATTTGGAAATAATTCCTGCGTGACAGGAAGATATCACAGGTATCACTGATGGTTACCACATTATTGACAAACAAGTGACTAGAGATACAAATCTCACAGATAATGAAGAGCTGCCATGTACACTGAATGCAGCCAGAAAGAGTGAACACTGGTCAAACACCAGGAATGAAAACAATGTCTCCCAAAGTAAATATGGGCGACTGAGGAAACAAACTGCCCACTGTGGTATTGATGATTAAAGAGACTTACTCCATAATGGTAATGACATTTGTGTAATTCTTGTATTGTACTCTTGATGTGTCATTGTGTATTGTAATCTTAATGGACTAAGGTAGAAATATTGTGTACTGTATGTATAATCATCCAGACAAACATAAACTGATAGTTGAGTCTATTATTTCTGGTACATTGATAACATGTAGTAAATCTTGATGGAATTTGATAATGGAGTATTTTGAATGATTATTTGCATGATATAAACTTGTTTGTTTTACATGAATGCATTTACTCTGTATAATGGTATTTGAGTTAAGTACTTAGTATGCATGTTGAATATATGTACATTCAGTGTTGAAATCCTAAAATGTTGCCCTTTGTATGGTGTTGAGTTTAAGCTATGGTTTATGATATTTGCATTGTTGATATTGATGAAATTTATGTGACTTTAATATCAAGGTTTTGAATGTGTACTCTGACGTAGTTCTATCAATTGGTTTGATTGGAGTTTACTCACTCCAATGGTGGGGAATATGTTTAGGATTGTATTGAGATAATCGTATGATAAATGTGCCATTGGTGTGCCCTCACTCACCTTGGCTAAGAGTGACCGATATTTGTTTACATACACTGATAGTGATTTATAACTAGACTCACCTACGCACACAGGACATCCTGTATGCTACCTTATCACAGGTGTATAGTAATATCGTTCTTAGAAGGCTAGCCCTTCTTAATCAATTTGTACTATGTGGCTTATGTTTAGTCATTATTCCTTGAAATTGATGTTATTGCTCTCCCACAAATGCTTAATAAAGTTAGTATGAAATAGTTACTCGCGGTGTGAAGTTGTCCTCTTTCAGCTCTGCTGACCCAGGGATTGTAATGTTGGGATGGAACCTTTGGAAACCTTGATTGGGAAAGTGATCCCCAACATACCAAGGAGAGATATGAATTGTCCCCAGTTTTTGCCAGTGCAGACCGCTCAGTTTCTGAAACTTTAAAACAGTCAAGTGGTTGAACTCCCCATTAAAACTCGTGGTCGCCCGACTCTTCTGGGCGTTCATGAAGAAGATGTGCATCAGTACATAACAAATTTAAGGGAAAATGGGGGCATAGTAAATTCTTCGATTACGTCCGCAAAATGATGTAATTACCGGCGCCCTTTTTTGAGAGAATGCTCAATCAAACTGCCAATTAGCAAGCATTCTCTGCTAAAATTAGTTCGTCTTTTTTGCGACAGATGGCGCTGTCAGCGGCGGCTGTTACGGTACAGAGACGCTAATATAAAGATACGCTATGACGCAAAACTCTGAAATTCGCTATACATGGGACACGCGTGAATTTCGTGTTCTACAGTATTTTATTTGTTGTGGTTCTTTTTTGACAATATGCTCACTATGTAATACACATATGTCGTCTGTACCTTTCTAATCCATATGGACAATTTTAACAATAAAGAAATGATTCCAAATTTTAAAAAGTTATGCTATATCAATTAAAAGCCTGATTTGTATAGCTATAAACTAGCCTCTTATCAATGACGATCCTCCAGCCCTTGCCATAACAAAAACAAACAGGACTAACCTTCAACATCATGAATATTACACCAAACAAGAAAAATGCTATCCCTTCTTCACTGTTTTAGGTGTTCTGCTTTTTAATCCAATAATGTATGTGATGTCTACATGGGAAAGTTACCCCCCTAACTTTAAATTGTGAGTCCAAACAGAACTGTCCTAACCACTAGCCATGCTGTAAGTGAAGGACTAGTGGGCTTGGCCAAGCAGCTTTGGTTAGCAAGCCCCCTACTGGACAAAGGAAGTGCCCTACCATGCATGAGGCCTATAGTTCTACCCACCACCTATGTACAATGGACTAGGTATAGCTTTGCCGCAATACTGAAGAAAAAGTGATAAAACGTAAAATGTCAAATCCAATTCCTGTGTGGGATTGCTTTTTATGTGCTGTGTGCTTATCAAGGTCCGCTGATAGATAGCGGATATGCATTTGACATGAAGTTCGTACTTGGGCACTCAGAGGATTAGCTTGAAGTGGTATTAAAAAATCCAAATGCCAGGAAGAGTCCTATACTTCTCTGTAAGAGCAAACCTGCAAACACTGACTGCCATCCTTTGGTGTTTTGGAATGATATTAAGGCATTCTGTTCTTGAATTGATGAATATTTCTTCTTATTTTTTTATTTACATGGATTTATAAATTGTCGGTTGATTTTAATGTGAGGAGGCTCTTGCTGTCAGCTCATCACTATTAAGGTTAGTAGGATATCATGTTTATTATAATATATGTATCGCGGTTGATTGGCTGAGTAGGGATGATACGTAATGACTCTGTTTCTGTAGGCCTATGCTCCATAGCGATACACGTCAGCTGGACACAACAGCCAGGCGTGATATTAAAACAATTTATTAACATTACGAAAGGGCAAGTTATTATTTTGATGTATTTGCACAAAGTCAACTCCCAGCTCATGTCGCAATAGTGGAACCGCAATACGGCAGGGGTCACGTGATTCCGTTTTGTCCCGCTGTATTGGATTAGACAGTCGGAGTCAGTGCTGATGCTGAAATTACTGTTGAATTAGCCATAACCAGAACTGCCCCTAGAGACATGGATCCCTTTGGGCGAGGCGATGGTTTCCCCGGGTACTCCGGTTTCCTTCACCGATTATAACTGCCTAGTATCGAATTAGGCAGTCATGCAATATGGCAGAAACAGTGATGAAAAATCGAAATTCAAAATTCCAAATTCCTAACCTTTGCACTGCTTTTATCCACGACCTTTCATCTTGTCACGTGTCAGAGTCCGTTTCACAGTCAGCACTGGTATTGAAACTAAAGCATCATTGGCCATAAAAAATACTACACATTGAGACATAGTCAGCGAGCTGGCCGCTATTTTTGATGCGCGGTCCACTCTCTACTATATCTGCCTTTGCTCTCTAATATGCTCAGTGCCACTATCTTAACCTATCTTTCCACTCCTTTTATCACTCCTATCACCTAGCCTCGTATTTTCTCTGGGTACACCAAGGCTACTGATTGCTTTGGTTGCAGGCTGCAGGGCGAGGGGGTTTGGGGTGGTAGCTGTTGCCTGGCGAGTGCTGCTCTACTAATTGCAGCCGCTCACCCACCCGTGTCATCACCCTTTCATCCCTAGCCAATATCCCTCCTCGTCACATCCCTTCCCATGAGCAGTGCATTTACAACTGTCACGACCCTCTCGCCAATTAACGGCCATGCACTCCCTTATTAGATCACTCCGCGGGCTCCTAATCACAGCTTAAACACCACTAACCAGGTTAAGACCATTCACAGCCAGAAAAGTATATTAGGAGCTGACAATAATATCTGCCAATCGTAAGCATCACGTTTTGCCTGTTGCTATAATTCAATATGGCATTTGGTCGTTTATAGGCGTGTGCTACAACCTTAAGTGTATTGTAATGTCTCTAAACAGCTCCTTCTACTTGTGTTCATCTTTTGTTCTATTGCATTGTGTTTGTATCATTTTATATTATGCATACAGGAAACTACTTAATCCGGACTGATGTGGACCCTAAATTTCTCTCCGGATAAGGCAAATCTGGATTATGCGTATAGGAATTATATGTATAGGAAGGAACTGGGACCTCCAAATTTGTCCGGTTTAGACGAAAATCTGGATTACACATGTCCGAATTAAGCAGAATTGCCTGTATAGTCCATAAAGATACATACATACATACTAAAGTACTTAATTCGGATGGATGAAAAAACGTATATACATACATGCATACATACATAAATAAATACATACCTACATACATACATAGATACATACATACATAAGATATACATACATACATAAAAACATACATACATGCATATATACATACATACATACATACATAAAACATACATACATAGATACATATATATATACATACATACATAAAACCATACATACATAGATGACTAAGTCCAGTCGGAATCTAGCTGTAAATTATCAAGTCATGTGTTGAGCTGGACGATATTGGTACACTGACAGTATGCTTTTTCACAACGTTCAATGTCAGGATCCCAATAGTTGTGGATTTGGGTGTGTATCTTGTGAGTTCAAGGGGTAAATCGTTCTTGTGGTAAGATTTGCCCGGGCCAATGTTAGAGTGAGGCTCATATGAGCACCTTCACATAGTTAAAAGTGAGTTGAAGGGGATTATGGTTAACTTTGTCGGCGTATTTATTAGTTGTGATGTGTATGATGATGGTTACCGCTCCGATTTTCTTTCCGTGAAATATTCCATGTACTATGTGATCTTTGTCGCGTTTTCCAAGCAAACCGGCAGCAGCTCCATTTTCCCACCGGTGATCAAATTACCTCGATACCAAATCTTACTGTCTCACCATTCCTATACCTGTTGGTGTATGGCATTAGCACCCAATTGCAAATTTAATCTGGCGGCAAATCGGATTGCAGTTATCTGATAAGAATGCCAGTGGCGTTCATTTGTAACCAGTTAGCAATCAGTCGCGGGTTTAGAATATTATACCCTGGGACAAAGTACTATGCTATCCAGTATCAGCTCCACAGGGATGACATGTCGTTGCACCTGATTACCTGTCCCTATATTATTACCTGAAAATAGTACAGAACCTCTCGCTGCTGATTTTTCACACAGGCTTTCAATACTTTTTGTTTTTTGAGTGCCTATGGCCTCTATATATATTTTTGTACTAATAGTTTAAGGACAGATAACATATGTGTCCTCTTTTGAAAAGATCCTTCTGTTGCCCATGCACTTCTCATGTCTTCCCATGAAGACTTATTATATCATTACGTATGTTTTTCCGTTCTTACCCACTTTTGAAAGTATGTTGATTAAAATTTGGAATGATTTATTTATATCTAACCCAGGTCTTGGTTTATATTAAAGCACTTTCACATAAGTTAGTGTTCCATAGGTGTAAAGTTTAAACCAGCTGTTTATTTTGTTTTGTTTAATACATAACCCTATTTTGTTCCCAAGTACACCTATGACCTGTGAGTCAAGGATACCTTTGTTCACTCTATTTAGGCTCTTACGCCAACAATATGTTGATTATATATATTTTTGTAATTGAAATTACAGTCAATAAAGTATATATATATATATATATATATATATATATATATATATATATATATATATATATATATATATATATATATATATATATATATATCACAATAGGATGTGTGAGGGACACAGTATTATAAAATTGAATATACATATATATATATATATATATATATATATATATATATATATATATTTATATATATATATATATATATATATATATATATATATGTATGTATGTATGTATGTATGTATGTATGTATGTATGTATGTATGTATGTATGTATGTATATGTATGTATGTATGTATGTATGTATGTATGTATGTATGTATGTATGTATGTATGTATGTATGTATGTATGTATGTATGTATGTATGTATGTATGTATGTATGTATGTATGTATGTATGTATGTATATATATATATATATATATATATATATATATATATATATATATATATATATATATATATATATATATATATAAATATATATATATATATATATATATATATATATATATATATATATATATATATATATATATATATATATATATATATATATATTGACACACACACATAAATACATAAATACAATACAAATGAAAATAAAAATAAAAACTATACTATTTATATTGAGGACAAAACACATTTTTAAATTAGATAAATAAATCTCAGAAACAAAATTTCTAAATCTAAGGCATGTGACTTTTTCAGGTATTTATAGTATTTTGATTGCTATATTACTGGATTAACACGAAACTATATTGCAGCTTAGAAATGTGCAACTACCCTATGGTTTGTGGTAAAGCCTGGATAGGAAAAACGTATCAAATACTATTTAAATTTTCAAAATTATTCAAATCATTGAATTATTCAATTTGAATAAGCAGTAAGCATATAATAAAACAAATATAGCACTTTGGTTTCGTGCAATATCACTTTTTATTGCAATCTGAAAAATTCTACAGAAAGTGGTCAGATTCCAGGTAAAGAAATATTGAAAACATGATATCAGTTAATTACTGTTTACAAATATTTTTTGGTAGGGAAAGGTATATTTAAGTAATAAACAAAAATAAAATCAGTTCACTTTTTGTTCAAACTCGAAGTTTGTGGTTCAGTAAGGTAACGGAGGTAAAAAATTACCTCAAAACAAAAGGAAGTGACATCAGATTGGTCACTTATTCTGTATACCAGTGCAATCAAGCAATGTTACCATATAGAGTGAGCTAGGATCCATGCCCAATACTGATGAATATGTCAGAAAATGTATTCTGTATTGATTATTCACATAATCTAACATAATAATCTATTGTGATATTTGATTGAATAACCGATTATTTCTTAACACCTTTATTCCTTTACTCAATGAAACACTAAATATATGGTTATACAAGTTATACATATGCTTCTTTTCTTTAAATAACTAGTCCATCCATAATAATCATACAATCTCCTTTTTTGTTTAAAAATTAAACTTTTAGACCATTTTAGTAGTCTAACGGAGGTTAAAGCTCTCCCCTAAATTTTGTGAATATGACATATTTTTGTCATATGTTACAAAGAGATGAAGTCTATATGGCTTGCTATCTAGTTGTTGAAGCCTTAATATCCAATTTTAGAAGTCAAAGTGAAGAGTGAAAATATTAATATTTTTTTGTATAATGTTAGATACTTTTGGGCTTTGGCAAGATAAGGGGAGGGAGGCAAAATGAATATAATGGGCCAAGAAATACAAATGTATCACTTCGCACTACCATTTCTTGTGTTGAGTCTATGTGTGATGTATTGATTCATTGGGCGAAACAAAAAAGAAACAAGTTCAATTTAGTATTTTTAACTATGTGGCAGTGATGCGCCACCCTCAAATAGCCCATTTTTGGCTGTGATCCCTAACATTCAAGGTAACGGAGGTTAAAGCACCCCCTACATTTTGTGAATATGACATATATTTTAGTAATATGTTACAAATAGATGACATAGCCCAAGAAGTCAATATGACTTGCTACCTAGTTGTTGAAGCCGTAATATCCAGTTGTAGAAGTCAAAGTAAAGAGCGTAGATATTAATAGTTTTGAATATATTAGATACGTTTGTGCATTAGCAAGATAAAGGGGAGGTCATATGGCAAAATTTATGTAATGGGCCAAAAAATACAAATGTATCAGTTTGCACTACCATTTCATGTGTTGAGTCCATGTGTGACAATTTGATTCATTGAGCGAAACAAAAAAAAACAAGTTCAATTTTGTATTTTTGACTACCGATATGTGCCAGTAAACCACTCTCAAAATGGCCATTTTTGGCCGTAATCTCGTCTCATTTCAAATTTTTATTTTCTAAGTCATGCACTAGATAGTTATCAGGTTCCATTTTGAGCTGAAATTTGGTCTAATCTATTGGGTATCATGCCAACAATGAAGTGATGCCGTATGGATTCATTTTTTAACATTAAACCTTTCAGTCACAGCTATACACAACGATATTTTTCCATTTTTGTCTTTTTTTATCTCATCAATTTTATAAGTGATGGATAGATTTAAAAATGACTCGAATCAGTAACACTGAGGATAGGTTCATTAATAATCATCCAAAGTATTTGACAAAACAATAATTTGTTTAATTATTTAGAAATTATTTCGTAAAATTTGGGAAATTGTGATTTTAAAGTGACATAATGATTGTCACACTTGCTATACATGCTTGTAGCCACTTGACAAGTTCTTGATTATGAACTTATATAGAAAGATGCTGGATTTAAATGCTAATACATTTGTTATCATGTATAAAATGGCACTTGTTCATGCAATATTTTATTGCCTAAAGGGTCTTTAGAATCTATACCATTGAGCAATCTATGCCCTGCCATTTTCTACAAAGACCAAAATCAGGTCTAATATTGATATTCACTATTTCATTTGCCTGACATATGTAGCGTATACATGAACTGGTTATAGTCACAATCCAAGAGATTTTATTTTTGAGCAAAATAAAACACAATCCCCCCCCCCCCCCTTTTATTTTGCTAAGGCCCTTTTGTATCTTATTATGAATCCTCATGTGCCATTCATAGTTATTGTCATACAGTTTGTGCATCATCGTGGAAACAAGTTTCAATACTCCACAATACTATCCCTGGGATATTTACACTGTCCTATATAGTGTCAACATCCTATTTTATATGCTTATAGAATTAAACTTGACTTGTATTATATTCATACAGAGTTTGTGTTTAAGTAATCAAACGGAGCTGATATACTCAGCCCTTAAATATAGCTTGGTAACAGAGGTTAATGGTAACGGAGGTCAATGGTAACTGAGGTTAGAAATACTTCTAATAATGCCTGATTAGTTCTAATATGACAGATACATACACAATGTTACACTGAATTTCATTAAAATAAGATGTGCTAAGAAATATCCTTTCAGTCCATTTACACATTTTTTGCATCATAGTAATTTACCCCAGGCAGCCAGCCCAGATAGGCCTTCTTGAAATATTTCTTTTTGAAAATCTTCTGAAAAATGTAAATTAAAGCAACATTACGACTTAAAATGTTCAAAAGGCCTTATCCTGTCTTATTTGAATACGATTAGATTTTGATTTGGTAAAGGAGGTTAATGGTAACAGAGGTTAAGAATATTTCTATTATTGCCTGGTTAATTCTAATATGACCATGGCGGCAAATACTGGTACTGTTTTCAAGTATATATATATATATATATATATATATATATATATATATATATATATATATATATATATATATATATATATATATATATATATATATATGTATATATATATATATATATATATATATATATATATATATATATATATATATATATATATATATATATATATATATATATATACATGTCTGAATAAGCCAACGTTAGAGATAATTCGAGCAATTGGTCAGGCTTGCTATAACGTTTCGCGCTGTCCTGCAGGATCTTTTTTTATAATTGTATTGCTCCATGAACAGTGCAGTGCACATTCATCGTATTATTGATTGTTATATATCTGGACAAACATGTATCAATGCCATTGTATATATGAATGTTTGGTTACATAACTCCTCTTCTTAATACGTTATATATTTGGGACCATTTTCCTAAGGTTTTCGCTCGACCTATGGTAATAGAATTTACGTATTCTTCAATATTGAGATACTGGTTTAATTTCTCTATGATATTTGCCAAAGTTGTTGATTTCTTATTCCATTTGTTACCATTATTATAAAAGTGTTGCAGCATCTTGGTACGCCCAGTACACTAACTCTGTCTAGACTTATAGGGACAGGCGGTGGCATTATGTCTATAGCAGTATCCCTTTGGTATCAGTATGCGCATAATAAAAGATCTACTCACAAAAACGCAATGATAAAGATGTCATCTACTGGTGTATATTCCCTTTAAATCCCCATCTTTATAAATAAGATCAACATTACATGTCAAATACAGATAACTTATAACAGTAAAGCTTTATCGCAAACGCACGTATGCCTTCCACCAACAGAAGTAAGCGCTTCCAGAAAAATATCGTCTCACCCATTTTACTTATAACATTCGATTTTGTACCACTTTTGTGCAGAAATATCAATTGCAGAAAACAATGGTAATTCCAAATGGGTATTTAGAATGGTAATTGGATTCATATACGTCTAAAATGACCATATTATTTCTGTCGAACAATATTATTATCGGACATGACGCAGTAGAATCGTTACCAATGTCCGAAAACGATTCACCTGATGGACGAAATAGAGGTGTCATCACGTGTGGAGAGAAAAACGAGGTATTCTGCACGAGTGAGTGCTTTTGTGTCTTAGAGACGAGGCTTGCCGAGTACCGAGACACAAAATCACTCACGAGTGCAGGATACTTCCAATATCCATCCACGATTGATTGAATCTGTTTTTCCCACGATGAAAAAGGAGAAATATACGCATTTTACCGCTATGTTATAGTCTGTCTGACTCAAGTTTGGCAATCACTTTTGCCACTCTTTTGTGACAAAACGTTCGAGTTTGCCATCCAAACTTGGCAAACGTCTTTGGAGCACTACTACGTGTATGTACAAACATACCTTTTGTCTCAGCTCCGCAAAATGTTGATTTTGCTCATTAGTTCCTATTGTAAAATGTGCACACTGCCGACACTACGATCTCGCGTGTTTGTCTGTTGCGAACAATACAAGCACGCGAGATTGTATTGTTGGCAATGGACACATTTTACAATGGGAGCTAATGAGCAAAATCAACATTTTGCGGAGTTGAGACAAAAAAAATAAATACACGTAGTAGTGCTCCTAACATGTTTGTCAAGTTTGGATGGAAAACTCGAACGTTTTGTCACAAATAAGTGGCAAAAGTGATTGCCAAACTCGAGTCAGACAGACTATAGCTAGCTAAACATAGTCAGCTAAACATCAAAATTAAAATCAAAGCCGAAAGCTGCCTATGCACTAGTTCAACAATGGTAATACGCGCGTGTTGTGACGTGCACCGTTTGTATCCTTTAGAAACTGGCGTTAGATCACGTACCTGACGCTTGTAAGGATGCCCGCACCAGTTTTTTCGATTGTTGGGAGATCTCCCATTGTTGCGCATATCATGGGAGTGAGGCATGAGTGACATGAACGTCAGGGATGGATGAGACATAAATCCCGCCGTAGCGTACTGTTAAGAGATTTAGCAATTCATTTCCTACCTCCGAGTATACTGTTAGCTTTAAAAAAGTATGTACAAGTCTGTGAATAATACTGAATGACACAAATTCATGAGGAATGTCTTTCATTATGAATGAATCTAACTAGGGTGAATGCAAATGAAATGCGCTCTGCCATACTTCAACTTGGTAAATAGTTTTGAGTAGAAATGATTAAAGTTAATTATGTATATATGTATGTATTTTTATTGACTTTGTCTCAGGACATAATGATACAAATAAACAACATAGAAAATTTCAGAATACAACACAATACTACTACAAAGTGAAATTACTGAAATACCTCGTTTAAAGAGGTATTGCATATAGGAAATAACGCAATTTGAAAAACACAACAAAGCTAAATTACCTGAATCACGTATTATTTAGCAACATAAGTTGGAATGTCATTAGCTCAGAGGTTGTAAATAGAGCATCCTCGTAAAACTGTTAATCTCTTGTTTGCTATCACGAAAATAAATTTTGGAAGTGTTGGGTACTGTGAGGGAACGGCAAAATTACTGTGCGAGAAAGTCACAAGTACCAACGCAAAAAAATACATGAACAGAGCAAGACGATACAACATAGAATAACCAAGCAAAAACCAGAACAATGTTTATGGAGACTGCTGGATTTAGACAGCATTTAGACAAGACCAGGGTGCTATTTTAGACTGGTTAAATGATACCTGATACCTGTTCTAGTACTATTACAGACCTGTTGGTAGATTCTGAGAAAACTATTCCCGGGGGGGGGGGGGGGGGGCGCACTCAGGTACAGCGGGGGCGCAAACGCTCGTTATCAACATTTACAAATACCCCTAAAGCACTGATTTCTGGCCAAAAAAGCACCCTTATTTTAATAAAAAAATACTTTTTCCAGTAAATAAACACCCCTTCTTTTATCAAAACACTGACATTGGATGAACTGGAACACATGTTTTAACTTTAGATTTTATAATCCTCTGCCTGTTTAGCAGCAGCAAGTGGCGGCAGCAAACTCAGAAACCCAGTCACTTCGGGAGTCACTCAGCGTCAGAGCCGTGTATATTTCATGGATTTTGAGCGGATATTCACCCCCATACTTCGTACTTGGGTACAAAAAAGTACCCTACTTTTACAAAATCGCTGACATGCGGAGGTCTTAAAATAGACCACTTCTTCCGCGAAATACGTAACGCGGGTGCAACCCCCCCTCTGTACCTGAGTGCCCCCCCCCCCCCCCCCCGCAGAATATTCCAGAGATCAACCATATGGTATGCATAGTATCTCTATCCAGGTCTTTGGTCTCCTTTCCTATCAAACAATTCAATGTTTCGGCACAGTTATCACTAAATATAGTTCCAATGTATCTGCTGATGTTTTTCAAAGTATCAAACATTTCAGTGCGTTAATGCTCGGCCTTGGTCATTGCATGACTACATGTCCTAAATATTCAATTATATAGAGGTCGAAATTTGTCGAAAAACACTGCTTGCACGTTTTTAGACGAACGTCATCTGACTTATGAGTATCATTAACAGACATCGCCTGTCCCAATCTTTTCGTTACAGTCGGTTTGATGTCCTATTGACCAACAGCAATCGACGATTAACGATACTAGTACATGTAATTGGTTTCGCATCGTTTTCTAGTATTGTCCTAGCAATGAAGAATCGGCGACATTCATAGTTTATATTTTGCATTCAATATAACTCATCTGAATGCAAATTTACTGCCAGTAGCCTCCACGCAGGACTTGTAACTTGATAAAAACTAGTTCGTACGTGGTTACCTGATGAATTTATTACGTTTTTTAAGGTCGGTATATCTCACATAATGACATTTCTTTAAAGTCACCTTCATTTCATTAGATTTTATACATTTTATTTAAAACTGAATGAAACTTGAAAATGAATGTTCACTGTACAATAACAAAAAATACTGATTGGCCCTTCAAATGTATGGAAATAGAACCGACGGCCAAAATTGAAATTGCACGGTGACGTTATAGTCGCTGGGTGACAATTTTTCATTTCCCCGTAATAAAGACTTGTTTATAAGTGTATTGTGTTGCTTGCATATTTCATTTCTCCATAGTCGCTATTTTAAAGAGAAATACATACGTATGGGGATGGGGGTATTTAAGATAATTAATTCAAAACCATTGGTGCGATAAATCAATAATCTTTTTATGGAGGCATACATTTGGCGGTGATAGGGTTGATAGAACATATGACATGATCTGAGAAATTCAAGCAACTGGAATACTCAAGAATATAGGTTCTCGTGAAATGGAAAGGAAGTGTAACTGATTTATTTGTCCACGTGACGAATGAAGTTATTGCTTAGAAAAAACACATATACATAATATGGTTTTATGGCGGATTTTTATCACCCGGTTCTCTTTGTGCTGATGCGATAAAAGCATTCTGCAATACCTGGTGTTGTTAAGGGTGTGTTCGGTCATCGCCGCCTGTGCTAAGGCCACGTCATTGCTGACCTTCTCACTCCCTATCTCCAGGCTATGGACAAGTGTGGAAAGAATCAGCAATACATACTGTATAACTGGTTAATTTAGCGTGGTTTTTAATTTGGCGTTTTGGCAAATGCCCATCAACGCCAAATTAAAGATCGCATAAAAATATGTCTACATGAAGATGGCGTTGTTCTGACTGCTCCAGACGCCAAAATAAATACAGGGAAAATACTTTTTGAAAAAAACACCAACTTAAGTACACGCCAAATCAACCAGTTATACAGTATCTCTCACTCGATGTGAAAACCAGAAACTCTGACATTCTAAAAACCTTATCTGGAAGTGAAGATAGTTATGCCAACATATTCTAGATGGGAACAGTAAGATTTTATGGGACCGTAAGCAGCGAAAATGGACTTTGTATGTCATATACATTAAAATCTTTATTAACTAATTCATATACATATCAATAACACTATCTTTACTAAAATCTTGTTATTCAAAAATATTTTCATAACACGTGTTCTCATATTCTCTCCAACAAACGATTCAGTATTTTTTCTCTGAATGGGTTAGTTGCAGAACTGGTGCCTGGAAGAGGGATTGAAAGTAGAGCTTTCGTTTGTGCTTCTTTTAAGGGCTATGAGTAACCAGGAACCAGAAAAGGAGTTATGATAGATCAGTCAGTGCTCCTAAAAGCCTATGAACACTCATTGCCATGAGCGACTATATGTCTAATGACAATCCGCACCATTGTGGCTGCTACTTACAACACAAGAGGTGGAAACATCTGTAACATAACTACAAAGAGCTTTTGCTGTAATTGTGGCCCGTGTTTTTTATATACTCGTCCTCTCTATGTAGATGATTTAATGGGAATCTAACAGCAAAAATGTACTGAAGGGACGAGGGCTAAAAGCTTAAGGTGATGGGTACCATTGCAAGCGAGTTAAAAGCCCCATCCCTAAACATACCTCACAGCAGCATAATCATATAACAAGGTGTATCTACAGGTTCCCGAGTGTTATCAGGGAGAGAATAGCATAGTCAGCCGTCTGTAGTCAACCCATATTCTAATTCATTTCAATATTTACAACTTTTCACTCAAATGACATAATCTCATTACCTACGCAGGTGATGGTCACCACAGGTTCACAGTTACCTTAGGGATATCATTGACTATGCCCAATAAGAAGTAACTTTTAAATATTTTACTGCTAAAGATTTTTACAGGCCATAACATTGAAAATTTTAGTGAGATATCTCGTGTGTGGAGACATGGGAACCCCTTTGATAGTAGTGGACATACCTCGCTGATCACTTCCGAGCACTGGAAACAAAAGACAGTTGCACAAAGATACACCTCGACGATCTCAAGATAATGGCTTGTGGTCAGGATGCTATAAATAGGTGCTAGCTATGAGCATGTGAGGTTACCAAGTGTAGTTGGTGTGGAGATTTTTAACTAAAACTTTCAACGTTATGGCCTGTAAAAATCTTCAGCAGTAAAAAATCAAAAAAATACTTTTATCTTGCAGAGTCAATGATATCCCTAAAGTAACTCTGAACCTGCAGTAACCATCACCTGCGTAATTAATGACAATATGTCATTTGAAAGAAAAGTTGTAAATTTTGAAATAAAACAGAATATCGATTGAATAATGACAGATGGCGCTGATATTCTCTACCTGATAACACTCATGAACCTGGAGATACACCTAGTTATATGATTATGCTGCTTTGATGTGTGTTTTGGGACAGGGCATTTAACTGGCTTGCAATGGTACTCATCACCTTAAGAAAAAGAAACGTGGCATTCATTCTATTCATAATCTGACAAATATTTAGTTAAATGTGGCACGTATTCCCTCCTGTATGGATAGATATTTACGTTGTTTAATCTGTGTACTCCACACATCCCATTGTCACTTCTCATTTCATATTTAGGTAGAATCATATATATATATATACATACATACATACATACATACATACATACATACATACATACATACATACATACATACATATATATAATTTATATATATATATATATATATATATATATATATATATATATATATATATATATATATATATATATATATATAATATATATATATATATACATATATATATATATATATATATATATATATATATATATATATATATATATATATATATATATATATATATATATATATATATATATATATATATATATATATATATATACATATATATACACATACATACATACATACATACATATATATATATATATATATATATATATATATATATATATATATATATATATAATAAATATATATATATATATATATATATATATATATATATATATATATATATATATATATATATATATATATATATATATATATATATATATATATATATATACATATATCATCAATGGCAGCAAAATACTGTACCAGGTATTTTCACTACTGAGCCATAAGAGCACCTCTGCAAATAACCTTTTTATTGTGAATCGCAGCCCCATTGGTGTGTGGTCTAAGACTTTTCTTAATAAATACTTTATGTTGCTATTTACCGTTGTACAAGGTTCTAGATTAAGTGCCTCTAGAGACATTGGAGGAAGTTGGCTGTGGATCTGCTTCAGTTGAGTCTTCTAAGGGCATTCTGATGTCCACCATCATGACCAGCTGGTGGTGATTAAGCCTAGACTGGCGGAAAATCCTTTTCAAGTCAAAGATTCCATTAATAGCACCCAAACGTCCAACGTCAATCTAGTTAGGTGCAGTTTTGTCCTATTCACATCAAGTTTATTGACTGAAAAAGCGCTGTTTTGAAAAATCAGGTTCCCTTCCTCTATCATGTGCACCATATGTGTCAGCAACTGTAATTGCCATGCACTCAGTGTCATTGAAGTAAAAAAAATACATTTTCTATTGCTCCATAAACATGTTATATTCACAATTTGGCAGTTTCTGCAATCCAGGTAACAAAGGCAACATATAGCGTAGTGTAAAACATCACCATTACAATACATCGTTGGGAAGTGATCGATTTGTAGAAGGCAATTGACCTAATCAAGTTGACAGTCCGGTTAGGTGAACCAGTGCTTACGGTGAAAGGTCCAACATAAACAACAACGAAGCAATGCAAGCCTGAACATGAAAGCTGTTACCGAATGTACTGGATTCGACTTGAATTTTCAAGGATCATCATAATGTATGAATGGACAGTGTATGTCGAGTGACGTAGTTAAGTGTACTCTACATTCAATTGAACTTGAACCTTTCATACTATTCGATAATCTGCTAACTAGTTTTATCAAGTGGTATAAACCGTAGTATTGATGAAATACAATATGATTTCAGAGCAGGTGAAAGAGACTCTGATATGTTACCATCTAATACGCCATTCGGTGCACGATACAGTTCATCATTTAGCCCAGCTTAGTTCTAACAGGGTGTTGGCAAAGACACACACTACACATAGTGCTATTATCATTTCAATATAACTAGGGCTCAACGTCATTATATCTTTTATATTTACATGTAAGTCATGTGTGTTGTATATATTAAAGTGCTTCAACTCTTAAGAATGATTCCATGGACTAAACTCTCTCTCTGCTCTATTAGTAGATCATCTCTACAATATTAGATCTTACTAATTATGTGACCGTTGACTACGAAAATCCAAGATGACAGCCAGCCGTGGCCATCTTTGATTTCGAAAATTGATCAAAAATTTGCAATGGAAGTAGTTATTGGGATGGTCTTTTCTCCAAATGATAACTACACTATAACTATTTATGTGATTGTCATCTTGGTAGGGCGTACATGTTAGCCAGTAGAATGTTTACACCATTATTGGGTAGATCTCAAGGATTAGATCTGATTATGAAAAGATGACCCAAATGTCTTTTGTTGAAAAGCTATTTCCAGTTTTCGAAACCTCCTCAAAATTATGTCAAAATGAATACTCTGCTCTCATGTGATTTTGACAAAGGCATAAAGAATACAATTGATATTAATTCGGTAAAAAAAGTACAAAAATGATTTTTTGTGAAAGTCGAAGGCACAATGTGCATTTGATCTTCTACTGGCAAACATGACAAAATGACAATCACATCACTCGTTAGATCTCAAAGTTTAGTTATCATTTGAAAAACAACATCCCAACAACTACTTTTGTTGCAACAATATGTTCATATCTTAAAATCCAAGATATATATATATATATACATATATATATATATATATATATATATATATATATATATATATATATATATATATATATATATATATATATATATATGTATATATATATATATATATATATAGATATATATTCATATATATATATATATATATATATATATATATATATATATATATATATATATATATATATATATATATATATATATATTCAATAGTTAATATTATTATAAATTACCATCGCTTTACCAAAACTTTTTAAGGTATGCATGCATAACCAAACCACCATTATTGTGCCTAGTGCTACAGGAGACAGCAGATAAGATGTTAACTGTTAAAACAGTGCAGCAGTGCCAGCAGCACCAGGTCCCATAACTTCCACTCTGCTGCAGCCCCCTAGGCTGCTGCCTTGCTGCAGGAGGCAGCTTGCGCTCACGCCTGGTCAGTGATGTATGAGACCAACATATCAAGGCTCACTGCTTGGTGCCTGCCTCTAGTGAAAGCACCAACGGAGAGGCCAATTGCTCTTGACAAAGAGGATTGGCCCATACCATATGATATATTCACTAGGACTCTAGACCTCTTAGCACAATAGTTTTACCTTGTTTCTGCTTGGAAAAATCGTACATCAAATATCAATATCTATTGTATTTTCTCGTCACTTTTTCTGCCATACTGCGGTGAAGGTGTGACTAGCCAGTTGTAACTGGTGTAGGGAACCGGAGTACCCAGCAAAAACCACCGCCTAACCACGAGTCACTGGCAACTTACTCACATGCCCTGGCAGGGATATATATTCGCTAGGAGTAGATATTTTAACACTATTGTTGTACCCTGTTTTTGCTTGAAAAAAACATACATAGAATCATCAATATCTAATGGAGTTGTGTTGGAGATTCCATCAGGGATTAAAGGTATAATCTCGCCCATGTCACCAAGCTATTAAAAGCGAAGTAATATCCGATTCCTTCATTTTCAAAAAATTAATCTGCACACTAGCATATCTTTCATGCATTTAAGTCTTTGAAGAGAAATAGTTTGACAAGTAGTCTGGGGTATTGATACCCCTTTGTACATCTTTAAAGTTGAAGTTTATGTTACTGATTTCTAGTATACCCTTGTCGCCTCGCTATTGTGAAATTGTGTAACATTTGTCTTTTTTCTGCATCAGGAAATTAGACTTGCACCACACAGTATGAATATCTCGCTTACACAATATATGTGCGTGCGCGCGAATGAGTTAATCATCACCTTGCAGACCACATCATCACGCTCAAGCAAAGGCAATGCCATTCTATCACTTAACGACTGCAAAGCGCTAAGCAATCTTGGCAGTATCGGGACATGTTCGCTATGAATTATGTAAACTTTATTTCTTTGCCAAATTGACAGAGATCTAAGAGATCCTTGTTTATGTACTTTGGTCATGAAGAAGGAGATATTAATCAGAGCTGCTTTTTGCGGTAAAGCACTCCTAATCATGTGCTAAAATGATATATCTAGTAAATGTCATGCAGAATACCTTTTACACAATCACTTGAAAGTAGTAGCATAGTTACAAAGTTATACAACTAAATAAGATACAATACTTACGATTGAGATTACGAATGTTTTGTTGATCTTCAGTTTGCCACCATCCAGTTACTTTATTGTAATTAGCGCGTTGGGAAAGGATGAGAAATCCAAGAAATCCAACCTGGCCCAAGTCACTATTAACTTTCTTACAATGCCACCATAGGTCAAGTATCGTCATACTCAGTTCAAGAAGACACTGAATATGGCAATGTCAAAACAATAACGACTTAGTGTTGTGAATCAGAAACCAGACACCTGGTGCAAAAGGGAAATGTTTAAGGCAAACTACAGTTTACACATTTAATTCTACTACCAGTCGACCGTAAGTCCTAAAAGGAAATAAGCACATCAATGAGCCACGTAGTTTGCGAATCAAAGATATGTTCAGTTGTGAGGTCATCCATGCGTCAATGCCCAGGAAACTTGTTGGCAATCGGCCGGAATGTCGTGTATTTTGCCCGGGCTGGCCACGCATTTCATGCAGGAATTAGATGTCGGCACTGTAAATATATCTATAACAGCCCTCCAGTATGTGTACGCTAAACTCTCCTGGAAACTGCGCAGCGTCATACCACTAGATGTCATCAGTCACATGCTTTGACAGTTTTCATTACGCCACCTTTCATGGTAGACTATAATACATCTTCATAAATGACTTATCAAATTACACAGGAAATGATTAGCAACTATAACCCAAACACAATTCATATTTGGGTTGATTTAAAATGTTTTTTAATTGACTGAGGTACAAGCTGAAATTATTCTCAGAGTTTGTCATATTTTGGTTAATGGACTTTTTAATTGGGTGATTGGTGTTGATTTACACATCCTAGGGAGATAGTAGGGTTTTAAAGAAATGCAAATATAATGAAAGAAAAGTCTATTGGAACATCACAGCTTTGATTTGAAAGTTAAAACCTTTATAGAGAACCAAGAAAAAACTAACATACACAGAACCTTATTCAAAGATGTCCTTAAAACAGTATAATATTCATGGATGAAAACATCTTTAAGAAATATGAAAAAATGGATAAAGCTGACATGAATTTAGACTCTTTAATGTATCTAAAAGGAGGTATGAGCGACATTGAAAACACCCTCATGATAAACTTCATTATTTTACCAACAAAAAATGTAATCGCATTTTCTTGCTTTTACAGATCAACTATACAAATACAAGACTCAACTTTTTAAAAATTCATATATTTGACTCAACATGGGGAATTCAACATGATAGCTGTATGGGAAATTGCTGTCTCCACACAAGTCACGTTACACAAATCACAACCATCATAGATGCTGATGTGTATGTAAATGTTTGTCTTAGAAATACCATATATCAGTCTTGTTTCTAAAAAGCTCGTTAGAGTACTAACTTAAAACAATACAGATACATATTGAAAAGCAAAATAATGAATCTTACATCCGACATATATTAAGATGTAAAGACACTCGCACATGCATAGATGCACACATACATACATAGATACACACAAGCATACATACATACATACATATATACATACATACAGCCCGACAGACAGACAGACATCCATACTTACATCGCAAAGGTTTGCCCTGAAAAAGTCTTTTTCGATTTTTATTGTTTTAACCAACAGTTGACAGTTGAAAGGATGAAATTGAAGACAACATCACTCTATTACGGCATAATTCCGGATGTTTCGTAGTTTTGTGGCGATTTTTAGTATTTTTAGAAATTCTATAACGAGATTTCTACCATGTCTTGAAAAAATGCCTTCATCATGGGTCGATAACCAGCAGCAGTGGCTCCTTGACAAGACAGCTGATTTCCGGAGAATCTTTCTGTCATCAGTGAAAAGCCATGGTGTGCAGAACGTGGCTTATAGCGATAATTGAAACCTTCCTCCCATTTGACATGTGATCGCGTTAATATCATGACATCGCGACACCACCCGAATCGGTTAGACGTCAGTCAATAAAACAACTATTTTAGCGAGATTAACAAGATAATTTTCTTTGGAACGTTTTGTTTATTTTCCTGCTTGTCAAGCATCATGGTCATACTGTACGTATTTGTTGAGTAACAGAGAATGTTTTTTTTTGACACAATAAAACATTACATAATACAGGCAACAAGATAATGATATATAGATTTGAAAACTATACAAGATGTATTCTTGAAATATTAAACTTATCGAATAAGGCATTGTCATATTCCCAGGTGTCATAGTTATCTTCCAATATTCTCCATCAACAAGGAAACTTATGGCATACATGTACAAGCTCAAACAATTGCGTACAAAGGTTTGACTGATTCGGATGCAACATAAATGGTTATGAGTGGTTGTTCTTTAAATGACATTGTGGGGAGGCAATTGAATCACATTCTTTGCAGAGAATTATATGTCAAAAGTGATCAGCATCTATGTAGAAAGGATGATTGATAACTCACGAATAAACAATATAAATTTAAAAAAAAATGCTCTAGAAATATAAGATAACGTAACCGTTGTAGTAATCGGATATCATCTTATCAAGCGAATACATTACATGAAAAAAATGTTTAATTCAGCCTTCCTCCAATGTTGGGATTCGCCGTGGCCTAGTGGTTACAATACCTGGCTCCCAAGCATGAGCTTGCAGGTTAGATTCTCCGCTGGATCCCAATAATCGGGTTGGCCTGGTCGCTATATACATGTGCGGCGTTGTGTAGGGCTGTCTAAGGTCCCTCTGCATCTGAAGAACCCTTAGAATATATTTGTGTATTTGTGAAGAGAAGGGAATTTCTTCCCGGTTCCGGATTTCCATCTCGTCGCGACATGTCATAAGCTGTTGAAAGCGACGTAAAACCCATTCCTTCCTTCTTAGGCTAATGCACTAATATCACATGGACGTGTGCATTACAGTGACGGCATTTAACGCATGCACTTAATGTGTGGGCAGACCGGGCATAATACACGACCGCATGCCTTAAAATGCCACCTTAAGTTTCCTGGGCATGAATGCATGAATGACCTCACAACTACGCGTAGCTTTCAATTACAAGCTACGTGGGTCATTGGTGTGGTTTGCTTATTTTTTCAGATGCTATCCATGGGTGATTGTACAACCAGGCTCTAGCATATGTCCGGTCGACCGGTGCAGGAATTAAATTTCTGTACTATACTAAGTAATTACACCGAAATCCCAGCCACCTGTTGAATCATTTCAGACCACAGCCTATAATGCAATTAGTCATTCCAGTATATTCTTTATTGACTGTAAGACGGGTTACAAAAGTCATATATATATAGCATTTTCAATCACAACTTAGTTACATTTAAAGGACCCGCTCATCGTTTATTAACATTTATATATTCCACCCTTGTAAACCCATATGAGTGCGGTGGTCAAAAGAAACTGAGAAATTACGAAACACACAAAGTAAAGCAATCAATATAACATAATCATGGTTCATATGGTAAACTGAGAAATATAGATTATCTAGCATTAATTGAACTCGGATTAAATTGAATGAGAAAAATTTTGGTTTTTGATTAACAAGATCAAGTTTAAATCAACAAACAAATTATAGGGAGTCTGGGGGTGTGAGAAAGGTGACAGTGACTTGAGGTTAGGCGGTGTTTTTTTTGGATTGTATTCAGTATCCGCGATATAATGCTAGAATCATGTGGAAAACAATACCTTGCTGTACTTAGGCAACAAGAGAATGTGCCTAGAGGACATTTATTTAACATAATTCAATTCCACTTATGGTGATAACCTTGAAGGAAATTTGCCTTGTACATATTAATTGCTAAACCATATACAGCCATATTCAGAGAATTTGCAAAAGGGGTTACTCAAATTATCATTCCATCAATCTAAGGATATTTGTCAAATATTACAAAGTTACATTAAAACACTTTTGGCCGCATAACCTACTTTAGTAATGCAATGGAAATGTCTGTAGTTTCTACTGCTTTAGAAAGCCTTCGAGCTGAGTAAATGAGTCAAGTGAACGTGGTTAGGCGCAAGAACCATAATCTTTTTATTATTATTTATCATTTACAGCATCTTAGTACGAACATGCCATAATAAATAACAAGGAGCTTTAAATAGCGTACCTTCTTAAATAGCTTTTTAAGAAGGATTGTGTAAGGATCAGGAATAATAATTCATACCCAACTATTCAAAAAAATATAAATTTGTGGTAAAAATAGTGACATATACGTCAGACCATAATATGATCCTTTTGGCAAAGTTCATGAAAGAGATAAGCACTTTTTGTGCTTAATCACATATTAAAGAGGTGTAGTGTATCGGATATGCTTATCGTACATTGACAAGGTTCCGGCAAACAAATTGAAAGATTTTACCCAGAGTTAGACAGTGAAAAACGGTATGCTATAAATCAGCACAAAACTATGCATGGAGATGTACGTATATCTTGAAGATTCCATTAAATGCATAGTGTGAAATACGTGAGTAATATCTAAGATAACACATTAAGGCATTATATTGATTTTGAGTGCTCAGACAAGGTCTTAGATTTCTCCTTATTAAGTGCGATTCTATTCTATACATTTGCGGTTGTCTGAATAGTAAAGAATGGACTACTCTACTCTGCATTCGTCTAGGTCTGGGGAACAAATGAATCAGCTTATCCCACAACCAACCTATGGCGGAGAGAATTAGGACATTCTCGTCTCAGGAGTTGAGTATCACCATATATAGTTTGTAAGGCAGAGTTATTAACTGTGTATTAACTGATATATAATTATTGGTCAGTTAGCAAATTATTGTAACAAATAAATACTTGCGTCATCTAGATTTCAAAATGTATGTATTGTCTTGTCATTTAAATGATATACCTGCATAATGGACATTTACTATTTCTAACGTTACTGTTGTAAAACGATTATTTAGCTGAAAGTCATAAGGCTAGCAAATGATTTCTTTACCACTTGGCTTGCATGGTAAGTTCTGTCTTGGGTATATGGGCGCAGTAACTACTCTAATATAGTAAATAGTAATCGTATAACCATTATACACATCAATGCTCTCTCTCTCTCTCTCTCTCTCTCTCTCTCTCTCTCTCTCTCTCTCTCTCTCTGCATATCTAGGGTATTAATACATGCCCAAACCAATGTGGCAACCACCCGCGAGGTCTTTAAACCTCAACCAAATTGAAAATGTGTTTCAAATAAATAGCTTATCTGGAAGGGCAAAGAAACCTTTATATCATTTGCCCATCAGGACACGTGGGCTTTAAAAAGGGTCATATGGATGTTAGAAAGGAGACTAGAGCCTATACTGGTTTTAATATAGATACGGCCCTCAAGGACATGAAAGCACTTACATTCGGTGTGTGTATCTCTCAATGGTATACGGCACAAAGAGAGTGTCTCATACTCTAACCCTGGCCTTGGCATTTCACATACATAATGCATGCTAGTGATCCAGATTTGCGTTAGTCGTATACTGGACAGATGTACATTTAGAGTATGTCATGCAAGGGCGCAAAGTGCCTGCATTCTGGGAAAAGCGTTCATACCTATGAGTGGATTCTCTGAAAGAGGTGGGATATAATTGGGAGGGGTGAAATGGCCCCTTTCACCACTTTTATCTAGAAGTGTATATGCATCTTGATTATTCAGTTATGAGTTGGGCAGGAGACCTTAGATTGAGGACACAACCACCGACCGATTACATGTTGCATAGCTTGCCTCAGACTGGACCAAAACTGAATTGACCCTGTGCAAAGGTGAGGCTAAGCTTATGTTTTAGCTCCATGTGGAGTACATGATGATATACACAGAAAAACATAATTGTACAGAATATGTTGATTGTATGTACAAAGTTAATATTTTAGAGGAATTGAAAAAAGGTCAAATTTGTACTTTAGAGAAGCGTTATATTTGATATACAAGGAATATAAAGCAGATGAATGTAGTGCTGAAATAACTAGAAATAGAGAACAATTAATTGTCAGTAATTGAGGAAGATGCGTTACAGATGAATTTGTATAGTTTAAGTAGGTTAACATATGCTGTTCTTTAAAACAGAAACACCGGAGAATGAACCTGTATCTTTACTTCATAATGATGTGGTTGCCCAGGTACATTTTTAGTTATTATTTATAACCATATGACGTTACATGAAATAAAAATCGTATTACACATGTGTGCATTTTGAAATCTAAAAAACGTTTATTGATCTTGTGAGAAACTTTCCAGTGATTTTTGAGATAGGTGGTGGTTTTTGCTGAGTACTACGGTTTCCCTACCACTTATAACTGGATAATCACGAGTTTAGCCTATCATTACAGGATTAGTGAAGATAATCGAAATACCAAATTCCAGATTTTGAATAATGTGATATGTGATTTACCATTCATTCAGTCGGATAGCCCTTGGATGACATCTAGGTGTGAATCAATTTATATCGGTTGGTTTATGTATAGAAGGCGTTTAAGGTAACAAAGCAAAAGGGTAGCAAGTATATATAAACAAACCCCTTCATATAAACCCCTTCATATCCCGAAGGTACTTACGCTGACTTCTATTGAAATGGAATGTGATAATATAATTATATCAGAACTATTTGAATGAAAGTCTTTGCTCTTGTGGGGTTTAGAAATTGTTAGACAAATGTGCAGTCCGAATTAAGGCATTTTGGAAACAATAATCAAAACTCGTTCTCAAGATTGCTCTGTGTTTCAAAGGGAGGTCATGAGCTTTTGTTGAGTCACGTGACATATCTGCACACGGCACGCTTCCCAGTGGTTCATTCAACTTACAGGCAGTCACGGACTAGCTTTAGCTGGAAACAGTAATTCCACTTGAGATTATTCTAAGCATCGCTATGGATAGGTAAAGATAATACTGCTGTCATCCACAAGTGTTGTCTTAAGCAACCATGACTTTACAGCCATTACACGTCCTGTGTGGAGGCTACTGGCGGTAAAATTGCAATCAGAGGATGAAGTTATATACAATACATTTACAGTCAGCGCAGCCAAAAGAGGCATCACAATTTTGAAAATATTTTACTTACAAAAGTATTTTCTTGAAAATAATTGAAAGAGAAATGTTAGTCAGAAGCCAAACAGCAACCCTCCTTCAAATAGTTTGTGAACTCTCGCTTTAGTCACCAGTTATTCTCAAAAGTGTGAGAGTAGCAGACGATATTTTCAAAAGAAACTCTGAGTTGTATTGTATTGTATTGTATGTGTATTGACTGTGTGATATGAACAAAATCAGACATATACACATATCCTTCATATAAACTGGAACATTATATAGGATGAATAAAGGAAAGTCATAACTTGGGTACATAATTGAACTAAACAGATAATAGAACATAAAATATTGTTATTGGGTTAAAAGGAAACAATATAACATGAATATCTCCTGCTACTCAGTGCGAGGACAGCACTAGAAAAATGATGAGAAAGCAATTATCGTTTATCATTTGTTGTTGTGGGTCAACAATCAACGATGATCTCCAAACCCATTCGCATCCCTAGAGGCTACTCTCTTCTGCTATGTATATATCATCTTTCACCACAGTTAGTACAAAGGCCCTTTCATCGATGTATATGCAAGGTCCTTTGATAATTCATTACTAATAGTGCCTCAGCAAAAGTTGTCCAATATCCCTTTATGTCTGTACATGTGACAAAAATGTCATATATGTTTTGTTCTTCATAGCAGGCATTTAAAAAAAACATGCCCATTGGTGCAAAGGTGCAAAATTTCAAGATATGTATGTGTAATATCTCTCTAATAAAGGGAATTCTTAAATTGGTGGAAACACAACAAAACCTGATCAGTTGTATAACTTCATACTGAACTAAATAAAATACCCAACGCGCAGGGTAACCATGAAATTTCTTTCATTATCAAAACATATCAGAGTACCCAGATACCCATGCGGCCACACACTACTTAGGATCATAAACCTAACCTATGTATCAATAATTCAAGAAGCCTGGCAAAAATTACCACCCTTTGTAATTACGACAATGGGTTATGCATCAGTCAATTGAATCCCTGGGAGGGGGGGGGCCGGGACATGCGGGAATACTGCTCAGGAAAAAAACAATAAATAGCACTCATCCCCACTGGCAGGAACCAATTCTGTGGCAGTATGCCCCACCCCTGGGGCATGCTCAACAAGAATACACAAGTTCCTAAGATTTCAACTTTTTATTTTGTGAAAATAAACCACAAAAATCTTAGCAGTTACATCACAAATAACAAAACCTTCAGCAGTTATAAAAATAAAACTTTAGACTTGGAGAAGACACCCTTCACATTACTTTTATCAAACACCTGACGTCCATTATTAAACACCTGCAGCACCATGTGACTGTGAAAATTCTGCTTTTGTGTACTCATTCTCCCGCGCCGGGAAGTCCCCCGGGTGAAGGTCCGAAGTTGGTCAACACAGTGGACCTACAGTGCCGGCATTTAATTCCTGCACTAAAAGCACGGGCAGCCCAGGCATAATACACAACCACATGCTCTATTGCCTACCATTTTCCTGACCATGGGTGTATGGATGACCTCAAAACTGAACAACGAAGCTTTGTTTCGCAAGCAGCGTGTGTCAATGATGTACTTGGCTTGTTTTGGACATGTTATCCACACGAACTTTACAACCAGGCACTGACAGACGTCCGGTCGACTGGTGCAGGAATTAAATGGCTGTACTGTAGCACAGGCCGGGTGCGCCCGGCTGATAGGCCTACTGGAATCGTGGCAGCAAAACATGACGTCACTATTCAAATCCCCGCCTATCATGCACCGCCACGACGGACAACAATAAATCACAGTAATTCCGGTACACCGGGCAGCTATTTTAAGCAGTATTTAGCAGAAGCACCGTGTTTCCCGGCCAAGTCCCGGCCCCCCCTCCCAGGGATTCAATTGACTGGTGCATTATTTAAGCGGCTGTAATGAATGTATTGCGGGTCGTTGTCCATTATAGATAGCAATCAGATTTAACTCTACTCATTTCTCCACAGGATTATTTACCGAATTAAGGTATGGCATATCGAAGCTAAAATGTCGTATTTCGTATGTCATTTGCATTCGTCGTAGTTTGGTTGATAACAGTGTATTAGATATCTTCTTTGCATCATTTAACTACTTCTTCATAACTATTTAAGGCTAAGAGTATTATTGCTTAAATAGTACTCTCTCAGATGCATTAATTTTACACGAACTGAGTTCTAGAAATTCGTGACTTCTTTTTTTTTTTTTTTTTTTGAAATTACACAATTGTGTAACACGGTTCGTAACTTCTTAGCTTCGCTTGCTCTCTCCTCTGCCGCTTCGGGATACGTCAGAAATGGTAGGGTTGGTGCTTCATCTCGTTCAAGGCCGAAACTAGAATGACTGGAGAAGATACAGTCTACAGGGAACCATAGATTGGAAATTAGGGGTGCCCAGTGAAGAAGTGAGAATGAAGTACGTGCACCGTAAGGACTACTTACAGAGAAATGGCATTGCAGAGTACACATACATATAATTTATATATATATATATATATATATATATATATATATATATATATATATATATATATATATATATATATATATATATATATATATATATACATATATATACATATATATATATATATATATATATATATATATATATATATATATATATATATATATATATATATATATATATATATATATATGTATATTTATATGTATATGTATATATATATATATATATATATATATATATATATATATATATATATATATATATATATATATATATATATATATATATATATATATATATATATACATATATATATACATATATATATATATATATATATATATATATATATATATATATATATATATATATTATATATATATATACATATATACATA
>OZ012696.1:19473915-19476415 GCA_963942565.1 Maea johnstoni
ATATATATATATATATATATATATATATATATATATATATATATATATATATATATATATATATATATACATATATATATACATATATATACATATATATATATATATATATATATATATATATATATATATATATATATATATATATATATATATATATATATATATAAATATTACATATATATGTACTCAGTTATTGGTTAATGGTAAAAAATTGCTGGATTCATCAAATATATCAGTCATATTGTTCTTTTTGCATATTGCCAGATGCATTTTGTAAAACATACAATCACTTTATCAGTGTTTAAAGCATTCATGAAATTTATGGGATATCATGTTGATTAGCTTGAGTATAATTCATGTAAACTTCATCTTGTTTTGATGAGCATTATCTTTGTATCATTTTTCTAATAAAAAGGCTAGATTGGCATGGTGAGGGCCTATGAATCCACACCGGCGGAGATTTTATGGCGTTTGTGTTTTCATCAATGGCGTGTCCTCCGGAATGTGCCAGCAACCTCGCGTGAATGAAATACTGCGAAGAAAACAAGAAAGATTGGATTTTTGTGGAATTTGTCATGAGATAATGGCTAATCATCGTATAGGATTTACCAATGAAACAGTAGCTGCACATCCGAACCACATACTGAACTTCGAGATAGATGTATGCATTAGAAAACAATTTCTTTTTTCGCTTCAGGATTTTTGTTTAAGCATGCATGTTTATTATGTAAAATGCATGATATAGAGAGGTTGACAATAAAGGGTATCGATTGTTTTTCTTTCTTTCCATTAGTATATTTAGTAAAATTTATGAGCTTGTATTATGGGAAAGATTGACACCTTGGTGGAAAGATAAGGAGACTGTGTCCAAATCCCAGGGGGCGTGTCGCAAAGGTCAGTCCTGCGTGCACACCTCTCTACTTTTGCAGGAAACCGTGGCGAGCGCCTTGGAGAAGCATAGTAAGGTGTTCGTATCTTACTTTGACGTATCCAAGGCGTTCGACACGGTCTGAATTAACGGACTCTTTTCTAAACTACATGACATGGGGATCAAAGGGAAGTTATTGCTGTTAATGTACCGGACATATACGGATTTTCACCGTAGGGTCCGAGTGGCCGGTAAATTCTCTGATTGGTACCCCATGTCATGTGGGATCCATCAAGGCGGAGTACTATCGTTGGTCAAATATCTTATATTTATTGATGAACTTCTGGTTGATTTAGAGAAGTCTAAGCTATGTTGTATGATGTCGCATATACCGAGTAGCCCAGCAGGATATGCTGATGACTTGGCCACTGCTACAGTGTCCAAGGATCATACTGATATGGTACACTCAATAGTGCATAAATATGGAAGGAAGTGGCGGTTTAAATTTAATGCCTCTAAATCTGCAGTTATGGTTTTTGGGGAAGACAGAAAGGTAAACTTGGTCAACATAAAAAACAGAGTTTTTAGATTGGGTAGTGAGGGGGTTAAGGAGAAAAACAACTATGATCATGTGGGAGTTAAAATGAGAATCTTCCCTGACGACACCATGCGGGTAGAAGAGAAGGTCTCAAAGGGTAGGAAAACACTCAATGCGTCTTCTGGGATGGGGTCCAGAAAAAATGGTCTGAATATGTGGACCTGTTATGTAATATATTGGCAAGTCGTCATCCCAACCGTTACATTTGGGAGTGAGGTGTGGATTATGTCAGAGAAAGACGAGGAGTTACTCAACTCATTCCAAACATACTCTAGCAAAAGAATTCAACGATTCCCACAGAGGGCCCCAAACTCAAGCTGCTCTTATGGGTTGGGATGGCTAAAGATAACGTCTCACATTCGAGTTAAGCAACTGCTTTTTATACGTTCAATCCTTAAGATGGAGCACGATAATATAATAAGGAAAATTTTTGAACTCAGACTAAATGTTTTTTGTGATAATACTGTGGAGTGCCGAAACAACCGATTTAAGAGTCCAATTTTCAATCTCCTCGATGTCGCTGTAATCTTTGGCGTTTTTAATACAATACAGGAAATGAACGCGGGGAAGATACCTATCGCATCAAAAAGGGGTGGTCAAAACTCATCTGGGATCGGGCATGGAGGCTAGAGGATGCTAACTGGCATGCCTCAAACCTAATTCTTAAAGATAATGATTTGCTTACGCGTACGGTAGGAGATACAAGGTACCTAACATGGTGGTCTATCAGCGACCTAGACCATAGGTTAGTACGCATGTGCGAAGACTTGAGTAAATTAATATGCCATGCCAGCCTCCTTAAGAGGGATGACTGTAGACTGAAAGGGTTAACTAGGAGCAACAGAACTTGCACCAACTGTGATATGTATTGTATAGAAGATATTATGCACATTTTAACACAATGTCCTTACTATCAAGAAGATAGAGACTTAATGTATAAAGAAATTTTTGATGTATGTCCCAATGTCAGAGATATCCTAGGGAAAGAAAGTGCGCACTTTGCGTATTATCTCTTGGGGAAAAAGATACTC
>OZ012696.1:19481415-19559450 GCA_963942565.1 Maea johnstoni
TACTACTACTACTACTACTACTACTACTACACAGCGGCTTAGAGTGCTGACCATTTGTGCTTCTGCAACTGAAAGAGCCCTTGGAGCTTTTCGTGATGGGAAGGACATCGCGATATGACCTAAGCGACATTAAAGCTACTGATACTGCTGCTACTGTCGCAATAAATATAGCATGAAAACACAACCAGCTAGTCAGCTTCTTCTCCTTACTTCTCCTATAGTTCCTCACTCGTTAGGCATTGGAAAAAATACACAATCATCATCCAGATCTATCCAACGGCAATGTCACTGTAATTGAAATATATGAACATTAAGCACAGAATAGCCATTAGTTTAAGCAGGCTTCTAGACAAATGTAACTAGTATGTCTACCCCATCAAGCAAGCCGTGATGAGGATTATGTGTACATATCTAAATGAATAAACGTTCTTCATAACGAGCACATATGAGATCCGGTAATGTGATGATCCTATATGTCATTCGTTACCAATCAGGAAGAGAAACTGTAGCAAAAGCAATCTATTCCGGGCAGGACTGATAAGTCACGAATAGGGAATGTGAGTGGGGTATGTGGCGATGGCGGGTGATATGATTATACTCACCTGTGAAGCACGAGTCTGGATACAGGTAACTTTACCTTACACTCGCCTCCTCTTCCTCCTCCTCCTCCTCCTCCTCGTCTTCTCCCCACTATCTCCACTCACTACAGGAGGCCACGCCCACTTCGTACGTCAAAGCTCCCTCATTTTTAACACTTCTCATGCTAAGGCTACTTTCGTCCAAAGCACAAAAGTGCAAAGACTTTTAATAACCATCCGAACACTAGGCCCTTTGATGTTGGTATTCATTGGATAGCTCTTGCTGAGTATTCTCATATGAGTAACCAAGTGCCAGGATTACAGTTATTTTTTTCACTTTTGCTTCGCCTCATTGTGTGTGAGCAAAATCAGCCACCAGCAGCACAAGGGTTAGTGGGTGGGTGATGTAAATTGGCGAAATACATCTAACTACTGAATCGGTATTCAGTAGTTATAAGAGAATTCCCGTTACAATCGGTCTGAGAATAAAATGGACGAATTTGTTATTTTCCTGTTAATGTTATTAACATGTACTAGTATCTCTGTAGCTCACCTGACGTTTGCAATATCACACATAGGTAGATACATACATACATACACACATACATACATACGTATATACATACATACATGCATACATACATACATACACACATACATACGTATATACATACATACATGCATACATGCATACGTACATACATGTGTACATGCATGCATACATGTACATACATACATACTTACCTACATACATACATACATACATACATACATACATACATACATACATACATACATACATACATACATACATACATGTACATACATACTCACTACAGGAATATACATACATACATACATACATACACACACATGAAATACATACATACTTCTATACCGTATGCATATGATAATAAACAAACCAAATCAGAAAGTATGATTCCTTTATTACCATCATCAGTAGCATTGGAAGATTGAATTCTTAACAGTGCTTCTTACGAGCAGCAATATCATGAATTGTATTTTATGAAAAATGCATTGTCTGATAGATTGAGTCTGCGAATAGCCTACTGAGGCAGCAGGTGCCCGACATACGAAAGATCACCACATGAAGAAAATTGAACCACGAAATACGTATTTCAGATCATATTACGAAAATGCGCATGATATATTGGTATAAATTAATAAGATGTTAAGTGTATAAGTTGTAAGTGCACTATTTGATAATACCTTTAATATGAAGAGTATTACTACTACAGACATGATATTAAGCGATCTGAATGCAATTTATATTATCATGTTTCTATTTATGTTTCCACAAGTTTATGTTCAACCTTTTGTTTATTTTCATGTTTCATACAACATAAATGGTTATGTATAAGTATGAATTTTGTAAATTTTATTTACAGTCAATGAAGCATACATACATAGGAAACTGTTACAGTGCCGGCATTTAATTCCTGCACTAAATGTTCGGTAAAATACACGACCGAAGTTTCCTGGGCATGGGTGCATGGATGACATTACAACTGAAAGTGGCTTTGATTCCGCAAGCTATGATTACCACTCAGTGTCCTGGGCATAGATGCATCGATGACCTCACAATTGAAAGTAGTTTTAATTCACAAACCTACCTGGGTCATTCATGTGCTTGGCTAATTGTATTGACATGTTACCCACGGGTGTTTGTACAACCAGGCACAAGTAGACGTCCGGCGACTGATGCAGGAATAAAATATCTGTACTGTGAGTGTATCCATTGAGGATTGTCTCACATCACGTGACCATACACCTTAAGGTGGCTTATGGGAATCACTTGGGAATATAGAATCATTACATATTCAATGACTACACCCCCATCCACATGATCAGATCAACGCTCGCATCACAGGACACCAGTAATCTGTCAGAACCTGCCATTTAAGGCTTACACATGGACAAGATCTGTTTTTCGCTCTAAATTTGTCCATATTCTATTTCAACAGAGCAAGGCCTTCTTAAACACACACTTTCGATATCAAATGTTAAATGGATATCAAATGAACTCGCTTGGAATGTGATATATGTTTGTACAACTAAGGGTATTTTGAGAGAATGGTATCGTGGAATATAGACTTTAAAAGTACACTATTTTCCCAATTTCGCCCAAAATTAAAATAGAAATGTCATTTAATTTAAATAGAGCAAAATTTGAAAAGAATGTGACACCCTTTACTCCATTTTGATAATTTCTTCTCAGGTATGAATCTAGAAAAAATAGTTTCCAACGCTACCTCGCCAGGGGATTTCAACGTTTTCATGCTAGGTCATTCAATGTCGCTAGCTATATTATTTTTACGATGTATGAGTATCGTTAACTACATCAAAGCACGTAAATTCATCTCCCTGCTCACCATCATGGTAATGGAAGGTTATATGCCCCTGCGGAGGATTCTTTTCGAGCGTATAAATGAATTTCAATATGAAATGGAAATATATATGACAGCCTCCTCTTACAGATGTAGCAGTTATGTGTAGATTTTGATCTTATGGACAATGTAAAAACAATGATGTCTGGGACTATCCCAAGCAAGTCTACATGGAGAGACCATATATAAGAAAGAGCCTGGGAAGTCGAACATGAACAGTGACACCAACTAGGGAGTGATAATGTACATTAAAGTACCGTGAAAGACTTCCCCGGATACTCCATATGGTGACAGATCTCTGATAAAGATTGGTCATATATGAAACGATGTGAGATAATGGTTAAGACCCTATATCAATGTGCTGTGACGTTTTTAGATATTTGGTCTCTTATTCTTCTCAATGATGGCCTACCCGTATTCCATAATCAACGTTTGAGAGAATAAGTGCCAGAGAGATGGGAAGACAGAGGTGAATAAGTAAGATGAATGGGAGAGATGGAAGGAGAGAGGGAATCAGTGTGAGAGATGGGAAGAGAAAGCTGATAAGTGAGAGAGAGAGAGATGGAAGAAGAGAGAGAATAAGAGAGAGTTTGAACGAGAGAGAATAATTTAGAGGGATGGGAGGAGAGAGAGAATAAGTAAGAGAGATGGGAAGTGAGAAAATTAAGTTAGAGATCGTAGGAGAGAGGGAATTAACGTGAGAGAGATGGTAGGAGAGAGGGAATACGTGAGAGAGAAACTAGTAGGAGGAGAGAGAAAATAAGTGAGAGAGATGGGAGGTAAGAGAGAATAAGTGTGAGCGATATGGGAGGAGATGAAGAATGAGAGAGAGAGTATAACACTACGGGGCCAAATAGCCAAAATTGTCAAGTGGTCCTGTATCTCTGGAGTGCATGACTGAAACTTTATGAAATTTGGCCACCAAATAGCTTGCAGATGTGCAAAACATTTGAAGAATTAAAATGACATTGATATGACCTCTAATGACCTTGAAATGACCTTTAACTGTGTATTTCCAACATATCTGATGTTTGGTCCAGGTTATTGCCCCCTAATAATACAAAAATGGAAATTACTCCCCCTTATTATCATAGACATCATACTCTAGTATAAATTTTCAAGAAAATCTGGTCAGAAAAGCAACTTTTGAATTTTTTTAATGAAGTATGATATGAAAATATTTATTTGCTTTTCTTGCGCCATAACCAGCATCCCTACCAATACCAAACCCACACTATCAGGTTGGTCTCAAAGAGAAGATATCATTAAAAAAAAAGATCACCCCAATATCTGCTTTCATCGCAAAGTTGTGTCCTATTTTCGAAATCTACGATGACCTTTGACCTCAAAAATCCAAGATGGCCGCCCTCGGCGGCCATCTTGGATTCCAAAAATTGGACATATCTTTGCAACGGAAGCAGATATCGGCATGGTCTTTTTTTAAATGATATCTGTACTTTTAGCTCTAATCAGTTATGTGGTTGTCATCTTGGTAGGGCTTACATGTCTGGCAGTAGAAGAGAAAATGCATATTTTAATTTCGACCTTAACAAAAAAAATTCATTTTTGTACTTTTTGTACCGATTTTTTTGTAAATGCATTCCAGAGTGCCTTGCTCAAAATCGTACGAGAGCAGATTTTTCATTTTCAGACAATTTTGGGCAGAAGATGTGATTGAAAGAGTGATATGCTGAGAAAAAATGTTTTCTTATGTCATTTCAAGGTCATCCAAGGTCAATCAAGGTCATTTGGGTTTATTGATTTTTTCGTATCCCCATTGGCTATCATGTGGTCAAAAGTGATGAGAATATGAAAATGTCTTACAAAGATATGCCCACATATGCTCTCAACTTGGCAATTTGGGCCCATTTGGCCCCACAGTGTAAGTGTAAGTGAGAGAGTATTGGGAGGAGAGAAAGTACGTTAGAGAGATGGGACGAGAGAGTAAGTGAGAGAGAGTATAAGTGTAAGTGAGAGTATTGGTAGGAGAGAAAATACATAAGATAGATGGGACGAGAGAGAGAGAGAGAGAGAGAGAGAGAGAGAGAGAGAGAGAGAGAGGGGGGGTATAAGTCTAAGTGAGAGAGTATTGGGAGGAGAGAAAATACGTAAAAGAGATGGGACGAGAGAGTAAGTGAGAGAGAGAGAGAGAGAGAGAGAGAGAGAGAGAGAGTGAGCGAATAAGTGTGTATGAGAGCGCGTAATAAGAGAACATTGCTGACAGATTTTTGTTTGTCTGCTCATCTGTATCATCCTATTACATCCGGGCACCGCGAGTATGTGTAAACATGGCGGCTGCGGTGGTCCTATAGCAGTGTTTACCTCGCTTCTTTGGTAAACATGAAAACGAATAATATAATCAGAGACGATGGAGATGCATTTTGGGAACTATTCGTCTTAACCCAGAAATTCAGTTTTGTGATCGATTTAATTTATTTCGCTTGGAGAACTGTCACACCTAAAGGATAAGCAATATATTTCATGTGCCACTCGTCTTAATATGCTCCGTGTCCATGGAGATCACTCCGTTGTCATGGATAACATAGTCAGTTTTTGCAGAATACATTTAGGCATCTGATTATCTTCTAAATGCACTGACATATGCGTGATCCATACTCAAGTAGTGCCGTATAGTGTCGGAGGGGCTAGGCCAGTGGTCGAGCGGTCCAAGGTATTGCTCACCGACTTCCCGCTGTGTTCCAAATTAATATAGTTGCTTTTCATAGAGCAATATGCAAAATACAATGCCTTAATAAGTATCTTTCATTCAAGGCAAAAAAAATTAAGTGGTACTGAGCTTCTAATATATGATAAATCACTAGCAAACATTGTTATGTCATTATTTTTTATTTTTCTAAGTCCTCCAATAGTGTTATTGTATGTAAAATAGGAGGCAGGTATCGACTGTACAAAGACATAGTTAAGATTGGATATTTATGTAAGATACTGTATATTTGAGATTTATGTTTGTAACCTGTTAAATTTTTATTTATGTTTATATATTTAGAAATGAAAATAAATGAACTCTGGGTTATCCAAAGTTCTTCAAAAACAAAAAAATCTTTCATTCAATTTACTAACGTTCTTTAACTTTAAAGAACTTTTGGTGTATCCATTGCTTGCCTTCTATGGCCACCGTCAAGTGCGGACACTTGTTTCTTGCACTACATACGTGGCATAAAACACCACCGCACGCCCGATTGCCACACAATTTCCTTGGCATGGATGGATGTTTGACCTCACAAATGAACGTACATTATATTGGGTATTACATATAATATAGACAAAATCATTAACATCACAGATATAAATATTGAACAAAAAATTGTTGAAATACAATGTAGCTTCGATTTACAAGCTACGTGGGTCATTGATGTGCTTGACTTTTTTTGGCATATCTTACGTGCTGTGTTTTACTACCAGGCATTAGCAGTCGTTCGGGCGACTGGTGCAGGAATTGAATGTCTTTACTGTACTAGTGTTTCTAGCAGGTAAAAAACAATAGTTAGTCTTCACTTCTTAGCTTAGAATAACTGAAAAGTGCATTTCAAATTAAATACTTCGTATCTTAACGTTTAAAAGTGACAACATAAGTGTATTGAAACAGAATCGAGGTTTTATACGAAATATTTTTACAGAAAAAATGTAAACATAATCAACCAACTTATAACCGTTAATTGAATGGCCAGCCTCTATGGCTGCCCTGTCTAAGGCAGTTTCTACTCGCTGTCTAGCACCACTGTCAAGATTGAATTATTTTGGGAATTAGTTATAGATTTGACCTTTTGGGGGTACTTTATTCCAGCGTCAAAGAATGGCTTAACACGATAAGAATTGGATACGGCAGGAAATGCAATGATAAACGCTGTTCCAATTTTAAATGCAAATCTTAAGACACGATATAAACTCAACGTGGAAAAAAATATGAAAAAGAACGCAATTCCGAGGACGATGAACATAACTCTTCAAGTTCTAAAACCCAATAAAGAGTGACAATGAACGAATTACAATTCGAAATACATAATATAAGAATATAATAGCAATGGGTTGAAGAGAAATGTTGGGTGTTTATATAAAGCAAGAGACTTAAGTTGTCTTTGTAATTTTGGTGTTCGTTGAAGTACTGTTGTCCTTTGTAATTTATAGTCCCACGTGTTATAATTATAAAAAATGCTGTATTAAGTATGAGTTTGTGCCTTATAGGCACAGTCAGAAATATACAGCATAATACTATAAGATAGCTTATACTGGCTGCATAAAAGTAGCTGCCTTATAGATTATCCAACGCAGCAGACCGCGGACCCAAGTGCCTAAGGAGTAACGTGCTGTTTATCTGTTTAACCCATTAATGCTTAAGAGTTCCTTCAGAAATTGTCGTCGGGATCTATGATACTTTTGACAATAACTTCAGAATTAAGTTTGATTTTACAAAATATTTGGAGGAGAGTTGTTGGCAATGTTCTGAATAACATTTCTCAATCAAATATTTTCCCAGTGTTGCTTTTACCTGCAAGATTTCATCAAAATTGTCAGGCTGCTTTAACGGCCGCCGTGAGCATGAATGGGTTAAGCCACTTCCCAGGTCAAGACTGACCAGAGGGGGTTGGGGGAATTTGTTTATCATCGCATTTGTCTTACTTTCTTGGCTGGATTCTGACAAGTCAGACATCTGCGGAGAGGGAAAGACTGCAAGGGAAACATGTGCCTATAAACAGCAATTGAATGTTCTTAACCCTTCCAATGTTGAGGCTATTTCATCCAAAGCACAAAGCCGTAAATATTTTTGAAAAAAAAAACTTAAACCCGGTCATGTTAGTATTAATCGGATATCTCTTGCTGATTATTCTCAAAGCTAATCTTAGAGAATCCTACCTTTTATAGTCAAGTGAGATTATTTTGTGAACCTGGTCGATTCTAAGCCTTTACCTTTGTAACTACCCTTCGCCATTATCCAAGTACCTTAAGCAATAGTGAATAAATCATTTAGGAAAATAACATGATTAACTTTTTTGAACACATTCTTCGCCTATGGTAGATTGGAGAGTCCATTACATTAAAACGCTTTACACCAGTTTAATCTACGAAAGGCAAGACTGAAAATTTCTATAGATTTCGAAGTGATTGCCTATATGACAAGTCCAAACAGTTTTAAAATCTATTAAATCAATAGGTCAATTATTTCTTTGATGAATTGTGAACTTTTCAATTATAACTTATATAGTTCTGGTATCTTCGAGTATGATGTTTCACTGGTAGATCCCAACAAATATCTATGGTATTGTATGATTTTGCCGATAAGAGTTTAGATCCATTATGATATTAGAATGCTACATAAATTCAATGCATAGAGTCAATTTTGTTTATCGCTTCGCGTTGGCTCGTAATTAGGTGCACTGAATGTATATTGTAGTATATGACAGTGCCGTGAATATAATAAATGAAAGGTGTGGTAATAATCTTGGATGTAAACCCACGTGCATCCTGTATCCATGGTTACAATACTGTGGTATGGTTAAGGACCTGAATTGCTGTGATAAAATTTCAATAGATTATTCATTATTTCAAACAAGTGGCCCATTAAATTTTCCCTTGCGCTGGGAGTTAGAATATTTGCATAATTGTGTATATTCTTTGTTTCAATGCCATACGTGGCACGACGTTGGCCTGTCTAATACGTATCCTGCATGTGCCTAGTAACCGTATACAACATGATCTCGATATTTGGGGACATACGTATACATATGCGTCATATTTGAAACACACAAGCTGTTGAGACATCTTAAAACCTCTATCCTGATATGAACACGAATCTACCCTCGATTAGTTCCATTTTATTTTTTTGTTTTTCGTGTTTAAGCAATACCATATCAAGATGTTTTATGCACTACTGGTGCTGTTAATATATGGTATGTGGGAGACACTTGCAATTTGTCTAGGACATTTCTGTGAGAAATTTGTGATGGGCTTCAGGGAAATGTTCAATGATCTTAACCCTTCCAATGCTGAGGCTACTTTTGTCCAAAGCACAAGGATGCAAATATTATATTCAAAAACCATTAAGACCCTGTTATGAACACGAATCTACCCTCGTTAAGTCGCTTTAATTTTTTTGTTCTTCGTGTTTAGGCAATACCATATCAAGATATTTTATGTGTTGTCAAGGGCAATGAGAAAAAGTGCTCAGTCAAGCTTTTCTTGGCCTGTACTTTTTGGAAGAAGTCAACTTTGATACACGACGTGGAATTTGTGGAGTATGTGATATATCTAATGGTCTGGTCTATTGAAATGAAAAATATATCACAACTAGTCATAAGAATGGAAATAATACAGAAACATGTATTGTGCAGTATGTGATATCTCTGGTGGCTACTCGGCTTCGCCTCATAACACCTTGGGAATATCAAACAGTGTGTAATATTATTAGTTACGCCCTGTTGGAAAGTGCGGTACGGCCTGCTATCCACCTGAAGTTATCCATATCCCATGAGGCAAAGCCGAGTGGGATATGGATTACTGAGGGTGGATAGCAGGCCGTACCGCACTATCCAATAGGGCGTAACAAATTTATCACCTGCTCTTTTATCCTGAGAAAAAAGAACAAATACATCTCATACGATACGGCTGGCTGAAATCTTTTTTTTTCAATAAAAAAAAAAGAGTTTCTTTTTATCTATTTATGTATTTTTAAATTTTTATTCATTTAATTTAAAAAAAAAAATAATTAAAAAAAAAAAATCTTATACTTTTTTTTAATTTAATCTTTTAATTTTTTTTAAAAAAATTATTTTTATTTCATATTTTTTTATTTAAAAAAAATATATTTTATTTCATACTTTTTTTCATTTATTTATTTTTTTAATTATTTTTTTATATATATAAAATCTGGTGACCTCTAGCCTGTCAGAGTGGTGATATCAAATTTAATTTGTTCTCCAAGTGGTGGTATTGAATTCTGCCGTGTGGTATTGAATCTGCAACGGCTGAACGGCTCCAGATCTAACACCTATTGACCAATCAGCATCAAGAATCATAGCAGAGCAGGTGATAATGATCAGTATCTTATTTTCGTTTTAACAATATTGGTATTGGTTACACCTGAGCCAATATGCCACAGGACAATGACCCATTCCTATTGCTGCTCTCCTCTCGACTAGGTATAAGTAAACATTCCCATACTTCCAACACCTTTTAACATTTCCCAGTGTGCCCCAAGTCTAATGAATAGAAAGGTGTTGATATACGCTCATGAAATCTAATTTCCTTTAAGGGAGTCAGAACGAACAATTCAATTAATGCCCATGCAACCTTTACTAGGTACAGCGATCTTGCAGATGGAACTATTTTCTCTGAGGAATTTTTGCGTAGTGAGACGAAAACCAATCCGCTTGTGTAGGTGATCTGGCTCATGGGGAGATGAGTTGATACCCAGAATAAACACAATAAGACGATTTTCAATAATCAAATTATATCTATCGTAATGTGATAGCTATTACCTTACCCATATTCCCTTCTCAACAATTAATAGCTTACAGCATGAAATGTGTGTATTGGCCTGGTCTATTGAAATGGAAAATATATCACAATTAGTCATAAGAATTGAACTAGTACATATACATGTATAGTATAAAATGCAATAAAAAACAATATTACAAGATTCAGGAAAAAACGAGATATATATTAGACGTTGGATGTTACTAATTATCTACGTTCAATGCCAAGCACAAAGTTTTTTCTGATGGAAAACAAGTTGTGGGAAAGGAAAAAATAATAAGAATAATCAGTGGTGATGCAACATATGAAATGTGTTCTTAAACCTAAATTGTATCCAGGGTTGCAATACTGTGGTATTGTTATTGGAATGAATTGCCTTGATCAGTTCTCAATATAATATCCATTATTTCAAACAAGTGACCCATTAAATTTTCCCTTGCACCGGGTTAAAAGTGTTAGGATATATGCATAATTGTGTATATTCTTTGTTTCAATGCCAAACGTGGCACGGCGTAGGCATATCTGATACGAACCCTATTAGTCCGTGGGCTACCATGGATTACCGTGAGATGTGAATGTTAACCAATGTGATAAATGACCCTTGGAGGTCAATATGGATGATCAATGGTCAGAAAATGGCAAAAAGCGGGTGTTTTTAAGAGAAACTCTTTTTGTACATTCTACACATTCTTCATAACTACAATGCTGAATTTTGAGATTTAGAAAACTTCCTTAGAATGTCTTGAAGAGATTGAGTTATGTGAACCATGCATATATCCATGTGGGGGTTGATGGCAGACCATCAGGAGCTGAAAACCTCTGAAATGGCAAAAATCAAATCTCATGGGAGAATATAATTAAATTCTTGTTTGATGGCCTTATTACCAATATTTCTCATTCAAATTACTCTCAATATTTAATAAGGTCCTTGTCAAGTGAAAAAAAGTAAAATGAAATGTTGAAGTTGTGTCTGCACTAAGTGACTTCACTTTTAAAGTACATATGTAGAAAAGGATAAAAATTTACTTTGAATATTTTCTGAAAGTCTTTTAAAATTGTTCATGCAGGAAATAGATATATTTTAACAGTAGGCACTATATTAGCTTTCATTTGATGTATTATTAGAGCCCATTGCACATTTTTGTATTAAAGAATTGGCTGAAAACTCACCTAATGACCATCTCATTCTGGTTATGTGGCTTCTTAGCATTATTTATCATTCAAATTACTCTTGAAAGTTAATAAGGTCCTTGTCTAGTGAAATCAGTTAAGACTAAATGTTTAAGATGTGTATTGTACTGAGTGACCCCACGTTTAGGGTAAATATGCAGAAACAGGAAAAAACATTGTATTTTTGGAATTTTTTGTTTAATTAAAAATCATATATGATATTGTGCAGGCATACAATAGTTATCTTCATGAAATGGTCACTGTGAGTAATCATTTGATTATTGTTAGAGCCCTTTCATATTCTTGTATTGAAAATATGCTGTCATACATGGTAGCGATAGTAAGGGCTATATACAGCTACTTGGTAAATACTCACCTGATGGCCATCTCACTCTGTGTTTGTGGCTTGACAGCATTCATTCTCATTCAACTTACTCTGCCAGTGAAAACAAGTGTTAAATCTGTGTTTACACTGAGTGACCCCATATTTAGGTAATACATGCAAAAAGGGTGTAAATTTGACATTGTTGACCTTTTTGTTGTAATAAATGACAATTAGTTTCAATAAGGCAACTAATGAATACAATCTTGAAAGAAGACCCTTTGAGATTCCATTTTATGTATCATTCACCATGTTATGTTACCTAGTGTAAATATGACTCCACATAATAGTTTCAGATCACATCATAATAAGCTTTTCCACACAAAAAATAACTGTTATTGCTTTATTTATTTAGTGCTATCTAATCCTGTGATAGTCTAAAATGATTGGTGCCTTTGTTGGTTAAAAAGAACTACCAAAAGCTGGCCACTGTGATTGCCCTTATTGATCCTTAGTTCAGGGTATATGTGAATAATGCTAGTAAAAACCTTGATTTCCTCAGTGTTGCGAGAGGTAGGATATTATAATGCCAGAGTTGTCTTTCCTGTGAAATGCTTTTGATCGAATAAATAATACAGAGAACTTGAAATGTGACTAGATTAATGATATAAAAAGTAAGATTCTTACTTACATTCCCGAAAATTTTACAACCTATGTGGATGGTAGGTTTGTGATGCTTAGATGCGTTCCTCAATAGAAGACCTGTCAGGCAGTATATACTTTGTATAAGCTAACTAGTCAAATTAAAGCAGGGTGGAGGGAGGGAGAACTGGATTAGAATGATTAAAACAATTGTATCACAATTTAGCTACCTTAACCTAATCAAGTTTAAGTTTCTTATGTGAGAGAACCATCTGGATCTGAGATACTCTTGATAATAGTTTAGGAATAAAACTAAGCATCAACAACTATCTTATTGAGTTGTGATTTATGCTTCAAATATGCTTTTAGTTGGAAAATAAACTGAAAATGGCCATTTTGAGGAGGTGCAGGCCTTCATATGTGAAACATCGCACCAGCAATTGGTTGAAAACTACTGATAGAGCTGGATCATACTAGTGGCAGTTCTTTCAATCAATGTAAGTTAATTTCTTTAAACCTCAAAACAAATGTCCAATGACAATTAACATTGCTCCTTTTAGATATCTCTGAAATACACTCTAATAGAAATATAATGGCACCATTTATATATCCTTTAGTAACTGACAAATACTGAGGAAACCAAGGCTTTAACTAGTATTATTCACATATACCCTGAACTAGGGGCCAATGAAGGCAAGTACCCTTTTTGTGAAAAAGAGTATCATGACAAGTTCTGAAACTATTATGTCAAGCCATATTTACACTAGGTAATACAACATTATGAATGATACATAAAATGGAAGCTCAAAGGGTCTACTTTTGATATGTCATCCATTAGTTGCCTTTTTAAAACTAATACAACATTAATTAGAACTATAAGGTCAAACTATACCAAGTTTACACCCTTTTTATATCATATATCATGTGGACACAAATTTAACATTTGTTTTCACTAAACAAGCATCTAAATAACTGACAAGAGTAAGTTGAATGAGAATGAATGCTGTCAAGCCACAAACACAGAGTGAGATGGCCATCAGGTGAGTATTTGCCAAGTAGCTGTATATAGCCCTTACTATCACTACCATGTATGACGGCATATTTTCAATACAAAAATATGAAAGGGGTCTAACAATAATTAAATGATTACTCACAGTGTCTATTTCATGAAGATAACTATTGTATGCCTGCACAATATCAAATATGACTTTTAATTAAACAAAATTTCCAAAAATACAATGTTTTTTCCTCTTTCTGCATATTTACCCTAAACATGGGTCACTCACTAGACAAGGATCTTATTAACTTTCAAGAGTAATTTGAATGAAAAATAATGCTAAGAAGCCACAAAACTAGAATGAGATGGTCATTAGGTGAGTTTTCATCATGTGCTGTATAAAGCCATCACTAAGGCTACTATGGATGGAGCCAATTCTTTAATACAAAAATGTGCAAGGGGCTCTAATAGTACATCAAATGAAAGCTGATATAGTGTCTACTGTTTGAATATATATATTGCCTGCATGAACAACTTTATTTGACTTTCAGAAAATATTTAAAGTGAATTTTTACCCATTTCTACATGTGTACCCTAAAAGCGTCCCTTAGTGCAGACACAACTTCAACATTTCATTTTACGTTTTTTCAGTAGACAAGGACCTTATTAAATATTGAGAGTAATTTGAATGAGAAATATTGGTAATAAGGCCATCAAACAAGAATTTAATCAAATTCTCCCATGAGTTATGATTTTTGCCATTTTAGAGGTTTTCGCCTCCTGATGGTCTGCCATCAACCCCCACATGGATATATGCATGGTTGACATAACTCAATCTCTTCAGGACATTCTAATGAAGTTTTCTAAATCTCAAAATTCAGCATTGTAGTCATGGAAAATGTGTAGAATGTACAAAAAGAACAGAGTTTCTCTTAAAAACACCCGATTTTGGCCATTTTCTGACTATTGGCCATCAATCTTGACCCCCAAGGGCCATTTATCACATTGGTTAACATTCATATCTCATCTTCAGCACCTGAAGCAAACTTGTGCCAAGTCTGACTTCTCTGTACCCCCAAAAGAAATTCTATAAAGAAATCCCAAAAAGTATGCGTTTTTAGTCATTTTTGAGAGAAATTCCCCCAAAATGAGGTGTTGACTTGAGTTTACGCGATGTTAACATCTTGATTCATGATCCTCACCCTCCTGCCTACAAAACCATACCATGGTGGTACTGCCCTGGGGGGGGGGGGGGGGGGGGGGGTGGGGTGCACGGTGACCCATGTTAGCCCACGGACTATATCTGTAGCTAGTGACCGTATACAAGATGATCTCCATATTGTGGGACATGCATATGCGTCATTCTTGAACACACAAACTCTTGAATATTCTTAAAACCTATATCCTGATATGAACACAAATCGCCCCTTGTTATGAGTCGCTTGTTTTTTGTGTTTAAGCAATACCATATTACAATGTTTTATGTGTTTTCAAATGCATTGAGAAAAAGTGCAGTCAAGCTTTTCTTGGTCTGTATTTTCTGGAAGAAGTCAACTTTGATACACGAAGCATGAGCTCCTTGGAATTTGTGGAGTGTCTGATACCCCTCGGGGCTACTCGGCTTCGTCTCGTAACACATCGGGGATATCACACAGTGTGTAATAGTGTGCAGTATCTTGCTTTCGTTTTCACAACATTGGTATTGGTTACACCTGAGCCAATATACCGCAGGACAATGACCCCTTCCTATTGCTTCTCTCATCTCGACTAGGTATAAGTAAACATTCCAATACTTCCAACACCTTTTAACATTTCCCAGTGTGTCCCTAGTCTAATGAATAGAAAGGTGTTGATATACGCTCATGAAATCTAATTTCCTTTAAGGGAGTCAGAACGAACAAATCAATTAATGCCCATACAACCTTTACTAGGTACAGCGATCTTGCAGATGGAGCTTTTTTCTCTGAGGATATTTTGCGTAGTGATACGAAAACCAATCCGCTTGTGTAGGTGATCTGGCTCATGGGGAGATGAGTTGATACCCAGAATAAACACAATAAGGCGATTCTCAATAATCAAATCATATCTATTGTAATATGATAGCTATTACCTTACCCATATTCCCTTCTCAGCAATTAACAGCTAATAGCATGAAATGTGTGTATATCTCTATTGGCCTGGTCTATTGAAATGAAAAATATATCACAACTAGTCATAAGAATGGACAAAATACAGAAACATGTTTAGTACAAAATGCAATAAAAACAATATCACAACATTCAGAAAAAAACGAGATACGTTATATTAGACTTAGACGTCAAGCGTTCAATACGTTCAATGCCAAGCGCAACGTTCTCTCAGATAGAAAACAAGTTGTGGGAAAGAAAAAATAATGAGAACAATCAGTGGTGATGCAACGTTTGAAATATGTTCTAAACACTAATTATACTACTGGCTATGAAACGATATGGGTCCCCGTTAAGTGTTTTTGTATTTAGAAATCAGCATAACCATACATGCTTGTTAAGTAGCCTTTAGACTTGCAATGTATAGTGACTTATGCAAGAACCAAAAACCATACAACTAATTAAATGGACGTCAAGTTTCTTTAGTGGAAGAAGATTGCAAATTGAGGTTTGTAGCCGCTCGCTATGATGTCAATATCGTTGCGCAAAATATAAACGGGATGCACTGACATTCACGATGCATCGATGAAGGTTATTGATAACACTTCATGCTCAGAAGCACATCATTGATATCCTTTGTTAACGAGGAAAGGAATGAAAAAGATGAACATACATCGTTCAAGAGTGTGTTCGTATATCGTATTGAATTCAAATTGTTGCTGCAATATATCTATATAACAGTAATCAGGAGTAGAATAACCAGAATGAATTGGATATTCCAGATTGATGTCTCGAACTGCTATCTTATTCACTGATGGTATATTTTATTTAGGTTTTTGTTATCTATTCAATTTAATGTCTAATCAACGTTTCTATATTTATGCTGCCATAACAACGAGCACACCTTCTTTCATATGAAGGTATTTTTTGCAGACATAGAACCTTTCTCGCAGTATACCAAGCCCTGACAAAGAGACCATCTATCCACGTGTATATTCAAGATGCCATGTGATGTTATTTGGCAAACTAACGAGAAAGCTATGAAAAACTATGTCTAAACAATAGCTCGTTGTATAGTAATCCATTACACTGCAGGGCCATGTAAGGTTTGATATATGGTAGTACTTTGACTCTTCCTGCTTCTGATGGGCAGTTGAGCAATTGTTATCTCACCTTAAGTCTCAAAGGCCAGTGTTAAGAACCATCTTCCGCCTTTATACTCGCTCTATCTCCTCTTTTCGCCATTCATCTAACAATGGATGTACTCAACGTACATTCAATTAATCTGAGTATAGTTTTCCCGGCATTTACAACACAGGACATGTCCGCCACTACAGCGTGTAGACAGCCTGTCGTCTCCCATCTCCGCAGTGATGGCCCGGCTGATGTACTGTCCTGCCTGGGGGACAAGTCTGAATACAGAACATCTCTCTCTCTCTCTCTCTCTCTCTCTCTCTCTCTCTCTCTCTCTCTCTCTCTCTCTCTCTCCGCAGTGATGGCTCGGCTGATGTACTGTCCTGCCTGGGGGGACAAGTCTGAATACAGAACATCTCTCTCTCTCTCTCTCTCTCTCTCTCTCTCTCTCTCTCTCTCTCTCTCTCTCTCTCCGCAGTGATGGCCCGGCTGATGTACTGTCCTGCCTGGGGGGACAAGTCTGAATACAGAACATCTCTCTCTCTCTCTCTCTCTCTCTCTCTCTCTCTCTCTCTCTCTCTCTCTCTCTCTCTCTCTCCGCAGTGATGGCTCGGCTGATGTACTGTCCTGCCTGGGGGGACAAGTCTGAATACAGAACATCTCTCTCTCTCTCTCTCTCTCTCTCTCTCTCTCTCTCTCTCTCTCTCTCTCTCTCTCTCCGCAGTGATGGCTCGGCTGATGTACTGTCCTGCCTGGGGGGACAAGTCTGAATACAGAACATCTCTCTCTCTCTCTCTCTCTCTCTCTCTCTCTCTCTCTCTCTCTCTCTCTCTCTCTCTCTCTCTCTCTGTGTGCTGATGACCCGGATGATGTATAGCTCTGCCTAGGCGGACAAGTCTGAATATAGATCTCTCTCTCTCTCTCTCTCTCTCTCTCTCTCTCTCTCTCTCTCTCTCTCTCTCTCTCTCTCTCGTACACACAAACAATACAGAAGCATTTAGCAATAGTTATTTAGGTTTCCTATCTGAAATGGTGCTTTGCTGCAATATTTACCCTTAGTGACATAGTTCTGAGTACAGGGGGACCTGATAAAGTGCTTGGTTGCGTGCGAGAACAATATATCTCATATCAAAAGCGAAACGATAGAATGACAGGCTTGCATTAATCAAACAGGTAGTGCAAGTTAATATCATGTTAAGTAACCAAATGCTGTCATTGCTATTAGTATAATGTTTGCCTAAATGATTTAGATAGTAATAAATGGAACCTACCTGAATATGGTCCTTTAGTGGACTTTTTTCACGTTTATCTTGGGATAGAAACTACTTCCTTATAATTGACGAAAAACAAATATTTTCACTACTAACGCGTTCCTTTCTATTGCGTTTACCTCTGAACATGAAGCATTATTTCCAAATTCCACGAAGGTTTCTAAGCCTCATATATATTTTGAAGCATGATGAAGAGGTCTGCAGAGCACCATATATATCTGCATGTAGTGGTACCTAATGAATATGGAAAGGATGGAGTGACATGCTTATGTACGATCTTGTAGCCCCTCATACCTAATGGCTCTTCCGTGGCGCCATTAAACCGCCATGATATATGTTATTTATCAGCCAAAGAAAAGCCCATCTGCCCTTGTGGAAAACTTGTTCTTATGAAGAGGTTTTGGATAATTCCCCAAAATTGAATTTTTCCAGAAGGAAAACAAATGGAATTTCAGAATAAAGAATCAAAGGCGCTCCCAAAATCGATCAAAATTTACCTTTCTTTTAATCTTTTTGCGTTTGGCGTTCATTTGAAAGCCTACATGTAGTATTTTCTTAAATGAAAGGTACATTTATAAACCCGTTTTGATCAGTATGAATTAAAGTAGTTATACAATTGTGATAATTTAGCCGAGAAAATGTTGTAGGTGTTGCTATAAAGAGTAATTGGTCGCCCTTCTTTTTTTCATTATCTATTTTTTAATGTATGTGCCTTGGGGATGCAGACAATGGGATCATCTCTGAGAGAGGCCTGAAGTTGGCTTTTAATAAGAATTTCGTCCCATTCTAGAAGGTTTTGAAATATTCATGAGAAAAGACATCTGATCCAGAGGTTTTGTTAGATACATGTTCTACTTTTTCCTTTTTTTTCTCCTTGATTCATATCTAAGTTCTGACTCTGTCAACCTCTCAAACTTTCAATACCTTGTTTTATATCTAATGAAATGTTCTTTATATCTATTTCCTTATACTTATTCAAATATTGATAAATGTTCTTTATTCTTATAATATATTTTTCAAGGGTATCTTATTCGTTGTGCTTTGGATATTCCTTGTCCTCATGTATTTCGAGACATAATCATTTTTCTCTGAGTTCAGAACCTTTTAGACTAGTCATTGTTGTATGTTCACCCATCCACATTTCTCCTCATTTTGCAGCAAAAGCATTCATCTTGCTTTTAATCTCCTTAGCCAGTAGGTCACGTGCATGCCCTTTCGCAGCCTGCTCTAAAGGATTTACTCTTATCAAGATGAATACCCATTGTCACTATTAATATAAAGCAAAACACGGGCGAAACTTGTTTTACATGAATGAGTGTCGCCTTATTATTTTTCCCGATGGCGCAGCATGACACGGGATCATCATTTACACCTTAATCAGTGTCTACCTCATCTCCGCATTGGCTTTTATGGAATTTTCTGGAATCTCTTAATAGATGCCTCAATTCTCACCTGTGTCCCAGCAGGTGAGGCCACAGGTGTTGTAAGAATAGGCTCATAAAGGCATTGCAAGAAAATGGTTATTCGCAATTTCCGGAGAGGCACTCGCGACTAAATTCTCTCAACCTAGTTGTTAACCCAATAATGCTCACAGCAGCCAAAAGCGGCCTTGGAATTTTGGAAATATTTTTCTTACAAAGGCATTTTCTGGAACACATTTGAAGGAGAAATGTTGACAAGATGCCACACAACAACTGTCCTTCAAATATTTTGTGAACTTTCGCTTTATTCCAAAGTTATTTTCAAAAGTATGAGAGTAGCAGACGACACCTTGTAGAGGAACTCTGAGTGTGAATGGGTTAATGGTTTAGTAAAATGGAGTTTCTATAGGAAACACAGACTAGATTAGAGGGAAAAATGGACGTACATTTGTTTGATTTATGCATAATTGTTTTACCTTACTGTTGTTGTTGTCGTTGATATTGTTGCGGCTGTTGTTGGTATTGCTGTTGTAGTTGTTCAAATGGTTGCTGTTGTTGTTGCTGTAGTTACTGTTTTGTTATTGTTACTGTTGTTGTTGCTGTTGTTGTTGTTTTTGTTGCTTCTGCTGTTGCTGCTTCTTTTGTGGTTCTTGTTTTGTTTCCCTTTATATCAAAAGCGTATTTTAGGACAGGTCTGCAGATTACGTGAAGTATCTTCCCTATTCATTTTATTGTTGATGGAAATAACATATACCCACGTATGTGCCTTCCTATACACACACACATAAAGGTTATGTATATATATATATATATATATATATATATATATATATATATATATATATATATATATATATATATATATATATATATATATATATATATATATATATATATATATATATATATATATATATATATATATATATATATATATATATACATATATATATATATATATATACATATATATATATACATATATATATATATATACATATATATATATATATATATATATATATATATATATATATATATATACATATATATATATATATATATATATATATATATATATATATATATATATATATATATATATATATATATATATATATATATATATATATATATATATATATATATATATATATATATATATACATATATATTCTCCGCATCACAGGAAATCCTATGGTCTGTACCACAAGGATCAGTGTTGGGCCCTCTGCTCTTCCTGATTTACCTCCTACCCTTAGGAATACTGATAAGAAAGCATGGTCTAGAACTCCATGCATATGCGGATGATACACAACTCTACATCTTTATCAAACCTATCAATCAGCATGTAGTGGATGAATGTGTAGCTAAGTTGGAAAACTGCCTCACCGACATCTATACATGAATGTCTCAGAATAAACTGAAATTGAATGCAGACAAGACAGAGGTGCTGGTCATGGGTACCCCACAGATGCGGGCGACAATCTCCATTCCTAGTATTACCGTAAATGGTGTAATAGTACCAGTTCTTAATGAACCGGTCGGTAATCTGGGTGCTGTTTTTGATCCGAATATGAATATGTCTGCACATGTATCAAAAGTTATCAAGTCTGCAATTTACCACCTTAGGAACATTTGAAAAATAAGAAAATTACTCAATACTGATACAACCAAGAGTGCCATCGTCTCACTGGTGACATCACGCATTGACTATTGTAATGGACTTCTCTATGGAATCACTGATGAGCTGCTATGCAGGCTCCAGAAAGTTCTAAGAGATCTTCACTGGCTGCCCATCAGGAAAAGGATTGAGTTCAAGATTCTGCTTTTGACTTTCAAATGCATGCGAGGATGTGCCCCTCCATACTTGAGGGAACTGTACAAGGACTCTAAGATCGAACACTAAGAACGTATTACAGATACCATTTACTAATCTGAAAATATTTGGTGACAGAGCATTCTGTGCCTATGCACCACGCCTTTGGAATGAGCTCCCTGACAACATCAAGGCTGCTGATAGTGTGCAAAACTTCAAGAAACAGCTGAAAACATTGCTATTTCGAAAGGAGTTTATTTGACTATATGGACCATGACAACTGTCCACTGACTTTCTCTAAAGCGCTTTTGGACATTATCGGTGGAAAGGGCGCTATATCAAATATCAGTTATTATTATTATCAATTATCAGTTATTATATATATATATATATATATATATATATATATATATATATATATATATATATATATATATATATATATATATATATATATATATATATATGTTGTTGTTGATGCTGTTCTCAAAGTAATTTTTATAGCTGCTGATATTGCTGTTGTAATTGTCGTTATTGCTGCTGTAATTGTTGTCGTTATTGCTGATTGTCATTGTTGTCGTTATTGCTGATTGTCATTGTTGTCGTTATTGCTGTTGTAATTGTTGTCGTTATTGCTGATTGTCATTGTTGTCGTTATTGCTGATTGTCATTGTTGTCGTTATTGCTGTTGTTCGTCGTCTTTCCCTTCTTGACTTTTAGATGTATTTTTGCTATTTCTTGAACTGTGTACAAGGTGACTGATTTACGTTTTGTTTTGTTTTTATTTCAGAGACTTCACTTACAGGTTTAACAAATATTGATTTATTTTGAGTGATATTTTTCTGGTTCACGGCCGTAAAACTCCTATGCTATTACCGCCAACATTTGTGTCTGACGATTTGGAAAAACGGCGCAGCATTTCATGAGAGTGGAAAGTAAAATCAATATTTCATCTATTTGCAAATGCTACCTTTGTAATACGCTTTGCGGGAGACACAAAGTTATAGCCCGTTTCCTGTTTGCCGGGAGTCATACCTTACGGCAATGGTACAGATATTTAATTCCTGCACAATTCGACCGGACGTCTGCCAGTGCCTTGGCTTACAAATACCAATAGATAACACGTTAAAAAATAGGCCAAGTAAGTCAACAGCCCACATAGCTCACGAAACAAAGGTACGTTCAGTTGTCGGGTCATCCATGCATCCTTGCCCAGATAACTGGGTGGCAATCAGGCGTGCAGTCGAGTATTATGCCTGGGCTGACCATGCATTTAGTGCAGGAATTAAATGTCGGCATTTTACAGTATGTAGGAGCGCTTTTGTATAACACGTTAAGAAACACGACGCATGTGTCGAAGATATCCCATGTATTTAACCCATTAATGCTCACAGCGGCCAAAACCAACCTGACAATTTTGAAGAAATCTTTCAGGTGTTAGCACAATTGGCAAAATATTTGAAGGAGAAATGTTGATCAGAACATTACCAACAACTCTCCTTCAAGTATTTTGTAAAATAATTCCCAATTCAAAAGTTATTGTCGAAAGTATCTTCGATCCAGACGACAATTTCTGGTTGAAGCCTTAAGCATTAATGGGTTGAATATTCTCACTGGTGTTTTAGGTCCCACATCTCTTCCTCTGAGCATGTTTCTGTGCGCATATACGTTTGAGCTATCTCGCTTGTCACGTTTGTAAATTGTTTGATTTGATGTATACGATAAAATCGAATTTTCTTTTTGTTTTCTTTAATAAGTGTTGTATTTTCCCTTGTCATGTTCAATCGAAAATGTTTGTACTATTCATGATTTTGTAATCTTGCAAGTACAGCCAATGAAATGTAAAACGGTGGTACGGTAAAATGGCTTTAACTCTATAAGTCAAACACTTTATACGTAAATAAGATAGGATGAAATAAGAAATTGTATTAAGGTCTCATCCATTGTTGAATAATACATATATGATATGATAAAACAATGGACGGTCAACTTTGACCTACGAGGCTACGAGAGACCAATACTATTGCAGATTTATTTCCTTGTTTTTCTTAAATTGCTTATAAGCACCTAAAGAAATTGTCTTGAAAAGGCTAATTGAATTTGGACAAATGATCAAATCACGGCTTCATATCTTTCTTAATTTACACATGGCTCCACAAAGAAAATGTTCAACTTATGAAGTAATGTTTAAGCCATTTTACTGCATGTATGTGTGTGTATCTGTTTTGACCACCATTGAAAATCGTGAAATATACAGTGACAGAAGAAAGAAGAGAAATAACATAGAAATACATAGAACGACATAAACTTAAAGCAGCATATTAGTATAGGTAAAGCGATACACAAATAGATGATATACTTGAAAAGCTTCTTCCATTGATTAGTATACCAATTGATCAGTACGATGTCTAGGCTAGGTATCTGTCTGACTAGAATTTTAGTTCGGCCAAAAACTGAGAAGTAAAGCAATGACGACCATCTATTTACTGAGTAAACAGTAGAGCACACGCGACTGAATTTAAAATAGAGATGCTTCTGTGTATTATGATATGATGATACGTAACAGTCTTCTCTGTGTAAGGTTATTCCTCATTATTTCAGAGTTGGCTCTCTGTGTCGCTTTGATCTACCGGATATTGATACATATTACATGTCACGTCACGCTTCAATCACGCATTTGATGTATACAGGTGAACTTGGATATGACGGACTCAATGGGACCAGGAAAATTGGTCCGTCATATGCAAAATCCGTCGAAAACATATGACGAATACTTGATATGCATCGGACTGGGACCAAGCATATCGTCCGTCATATGCAAAAATCCGTCGTAACAGTGGTCCGTCATATCCAAGTTCACCTGTATATGGAAATGCATCCTTTCGCATTGAATACTTATTGATATAATTCCATCTATGAAGCAAATCTACTTCAAGGTGCCATTTCATTTCCAAATTGTATTGTATGCATCATTGTTGACTATATCATCTGATATAAGAAGTATACATGTTTAACAGATATACAAAAGAATAAACTGAAATAAATATAACTAAGTAACACAGGGTGGTTAGAGAAAAAGCTAATGTGAATCAATTAACTGTGTCTGTAGTGTATAGCTAGTGGAAGATTTAAGTATGTAATGTATGTATATTTATTGACTACGCGACAGCGTAAGTTAATACGATACATCGAGATAATAATGAACATAATGAACATAATAAAGAAAAATACAAAATAAAGTAGAGATCTTGTCTCCTTAACAAAACAAAAGTATACAGTATATAGATTATCCCACTCATATTACTCAGAGCGAACTAACTTAAAGTTATGTTCCAAGAGGGGAAATATTAATAGTTTGAGAAAAATTAACTAAACAAGTGGTCCATACTAAATAGCTCAATGATCATGCATACATGTGATATATCATCTTACATGCCATACGCAGGGATAGGACCGTTGCCGCACAAAAGTTTCATGCATGTATGAAAATTTCATGTTTGAAAATGTCATTGCCATGCATGAAAATGATATTGCCATGCATGAAAATGAACATTTTGCCCAAATATGTTCATGGGTGAAAATTCCTTGAAAGAAATTGTGCACAGCCCACTTACTCATGAAATTTCCGGGGCGAGAAAATCATGCCAGGGGCGACATTTTCAACATGAAATTTTCATGCAACGATTTTTTCATGCATGAAACTTTTAGTATGGACATGCGCAGGGATAAGACCGTCATGCCCTCAACAGGTTAGAAATAATTAAAATCTTAAGATAGATAACTAAACTCTAGAAAGATGTCTGCATTTAACGTCTTATACACTTACCCAATACCCAATCTATTCTTATAGACTGTCTGATATATTCCGACAATGACAGCTCCTGTTACTTTCCAGGTCTTATATATTGTGTCTGTCACTGTCCATCTCGGGTATGCTTTTTCCTATAATGTTCTTATTAAAGATTCTGAATAGATTCTCATTAATTGTGTAAAGGTCCCTGAATATTTTAGCACAGGTAATTTCAAAATTTGGGCATTGTATAATGAGGTGGCGCGGCCAGTTTCTCGTATCGTAAATTACGATTTTCATTGTTGAAAATCGTAAATTTCGATTTTTCTGTTTCTCGAAGCTGAGCCGTTCGTAAATATTTACGAAAATCGCGTAAAATTTACGAGGACCTCAGAGGTCGTCGTAAATTTACGAATGACGTCTTTGGACGCTGTTTGCATGGCAACCTGGGGTAATCACACGCACCTGCACGAGCACTCAACAAAATGGCACTCATCCTGAGGCAACGCATCCTCCGTAGGAGGCCACGGAGGATGCCTCTCTACACCCAGGTGACCGGTTTAAGGGCAGACTCCATTGACTATCTTAATATTGTGGGAGCCCGTGATTGCATTAAGAAATTTAGGCTTAGTCAGCATGAAATCACGACTTTAACAGACCTTATTGGCCCCGTGATTGAACGGAGGACGCTTAGGAGCAAGAGTCTACCACCTTTAATACAGGTATTTAAATTGTTGAGACACATTTGATATAAAAGTGTTGATAAAAATGGATATGTAGCGAGAGACCAATTAATATTTACGCTGTATTGAAGGCCTGGCTATGCCAGAGCATATTATTATCTTATTTCTGCCGTTGGGGGCATGCGTTTTCTAAAACTTAACCTATTAATTGACATCTCTTGCAAAGACCCTGTGATATTGGTATTCACTGGTAAGCTCTCGCTGAGTACTCTCTCGTGAGTACCCATATGCCAGGGTTTCAATCATTTTTCAGGTTTTTGCATCATTTTGTATTGGCCAAACTAGCAACCACCAACGTAAGGGTAAAATTCAACATGGAAAACATGTCCATGTCAAGTCGCATAGTGCGAACAGAACACGTAGACATCTATGCGGTAAAATGAAATTATTTTAAATGACCTTTTCATTGTTTTAAGGACAGGTACCCCGATCTAAGTATACCTTGACATTCGTTTACCTACAAGATTCGGTGATGTCTGAGGGTAATCATGCATAGAGTCTTACTTCTTGGTGATATGGACATTTATCCTTTCTGACATACGTTTATACTTTTTTCTTAGTGCATATTGTAACCTAAAACCTTGGGTCCCACGTGTTTATGAACTTTTAACTTTTAAACAGGTCATTCATGCGCAGAATTCGATGACCTACCCAGTTTGATGGATGCACGAATCATACACGCTACACCCCATATTTATTATGGAAAACCCTTGAGATGAACATAATTTCTGAAGTATAAACGTATCGTAGGCTATCAATGTTGTTCTTTGAAGCAGAGATGTACATAAGCTAGGCCATTCATCCTAGGTTATGTACATCTCTGTTTGAATTATAAATGTATGTAAGCCTTCGTCTATAGCAATACACGTATTCCTTCCACGACATGAGGCATCTCTGCGTGGAGCTGCATATAAACCATATATGCTCATAAGGATCCTATTTTTTAAAAACTTGGGCTGGTTAATATTCCCATCAATATTGGTTAAGACGTTCAGATGCGCAATCAAAATCTCTTGATATAGAAAAAGTCATAACCAGGAATGTTTGGTCATGTCAGTGCGTATTTATCTACGTTTTATGTTTGGCCGGGCGATGAGAAAGCACCTTTTCATGGACATGTACGTCACTCCTATAACATGAGCAAGTTATGTGTGTATGATAAAGACTGGTGAACCTATCGCTATTGACTGTCTATAATACATCTAGTTTTAGGTCATTGCCATAGGTTTTGGAATCGGTCTTTTGAACACCTCTTTAAATAGAACATCTCCATAGATGGAACTTCAATTTAAAGAGTCATGCAGAAAATATTGGCGAATTTCGTCACGTTGTCTTCCAAACTGCGTCTAAGTTGCGACTAAGTAGCTCAGGAAACCAGAAGACCCAGCGCAAACCACCGCCTAAACCCACGCCACTGGCATCTTTCTCACATACACCTGCCCGTATCCGACGCTTGCCCAGATTCGAAGCCGTGCAGTGGTGAGAGACAGCTAGCAGTCATTGGACCTTGAAATGACCTTTAATTATGTATTTGTATTTTCAATATATCTGACAATTGATTATTGCCCCCTAACAATACAACAATGAAAAATACTCTCCTTCATTGGCGGGGCCATCAGGCCGCCTTATCTGGGAAGCAGTTTTGAGATGTACATGGGCAGACGTCACGTGGTCTAAATCCTGAGGCCGGACTGAATATAATTCTCTATTCTGATTGGTTATAATATAAATGTTGCCTTTGCCGCGGAAAATTGTGCCTTCCTTATTTTAATTTAGCATGAAGTTTTCAAATATATAAAATATTTTAGGCGGACATAAAGTATATTTTTCAGTATAGGAAGGAAAATTACTAAGAAAAAAAGTACTCTGTGTATATAGACTAGTGCCAGTCTCACAATCTTATCACGTCACGGATTAGGGACTGGTATCGCCCACCATCTATTGTTGGCGTGAAGCGGCTTATAGGACTGCCACTAGTCTACTATGTGTATAGAATGAAATCAGGAGACTTCGTAACCAAACTGGTTCGTAACCAAACTGATGCGTACCCTAGTAGCTTTGCACCCAAGAGATTTCGAAGTCTCCAGTTTGCGCCTAGAATTCTGATATTTGTTTCATTTCTACAAAAATGATACAAATCTAGTCATTATAAATTATTTTCCTCTGTAATGTTAATGTTCTTTATACATCCCGTTCCCTCGCAAGTTCATAAATAACTTGGCCCCGCCTTTTGACTATTGATGCTTTGCATCTACAACCGTACTTGTTATCTTTGGCATCATACTGTATTATATATTTTCAAGAAAATTTATTCAGGAAAAGGAACCTGCAAATACCAAAACCAAATTATTAAAAATAAAACACCCCAATATCTGCTTTCATTGCAAAGTTATGTCCTACACATTGACAGGTGGTGGATTGAGGTGGTGTATTTGAATTGTTTTTCCCAATCTTGCTTGAAGTGTTTTTAGGACCATATATTTCCATAATCTATTGTAAAACTGTCCTTTAATACAGGTTTGCACTGCACTTCGTTACTATGCTCAGGGAGATCATTTCTCATCAGTCGCCGAAGCAACAGGAGTTAGCATAGCGAGCACAAGTAGAAGTGTACAGGCTGTTACAGATGCGCTCAATGATGTCGCTGATCGTTTCATAAAGTTTCCTGTAACTGAACAAGAGGTCCAAACAGTAAGTGTTGAAAATAGTTAGGCCTCTAATAATTTTAAACTCTTATAGTTTTATTGACCGAAACATAGTTATATATTATAAGTTTTATTGAACATAATTTTAAGAATAGGAAGTGATAGCTTTTGCATATGGATATTGCACATAGTTTACTGTTACAGTTAAAATCTTTACTCTTCAATAGGTGAAAAGTTGAAAGTTATTCCTAATTTATTTTGTGTGTAAATCTGCTTCGACACAATAAGGATTTAAGAAGAAAGTAATGTAACTTTTTACAGTTTTTGCTCAAATTAAGAAAGCTTGCACTGTAATGAATTTATTAATTTTGTTTCAGAACCATGCCGGATATTATGATTTTGCGGAGTTTCCAGGTGTACTTGGTTGTGTTGATGGATCTCACATTAGGATAAAAGCACCCAGTGTTGATGAACCAGCATATGTAAACAGGAAGGGATATCATAGCATCAATGCAATGTTTGTATGCAATCCCAATAAATCCATGTCTTATGTATCTGCCAGATGGCCTGGGTCATCTCATGACAATACCATTCTTATCAGCAGTTCACTTTGGGATAAATTTCTTTCAGGAGAAATGAATGGGAAAGGAGTGTTGTTAGGGGATTCAGGGTATGCACAAAGTGACCATGTCATGACACCGTTACTTGCTCCTGAAGGTCCATATCACGATAGGTACAACCGAAAACATAAATGCACAAGAGTCTGTGTTGAGCAGTCGATTGGGGTTCTGAAATCCAGATGCCGATGCCTTCACACCTCACGGTGGTTGCCGTTTAAACCTAGTAAATGTTGTAAGGTCATAATTGCATGTGTCATAGTGCATAACTTTGCTATATCATCCAAACTACCAGTCATTGATGATGATGTCCTACGACCTGAACAAGGAGGAGCTCAAAATGAAGTCCGTGAAGTACCAACTTTCAACGGTATGGCTGTAAGGCAGAACCTGATAGATGCTGCCTTTTCATATTAAATTAATATGATCCTGAACCTTAACAAGTTCATCTGAGGCAGGGTCTTAGCCAGGATTTCAAAAATGCCTGTCCAAAAAAGCAATTTCAAAATATTTGCCCGTCCAGATTTAGCTACTTTTCAACTTCAAATCCTTATACCAGCTACATTTAATAGCCTAGTGTGTCAAAAAGGGCAATTTACACTTCAGCTTTGTCCTAGGAGATGGTTTGTTAGGAAAACATTTGGTTATTACACCACAAAAGTCAAAATTGAAACATCACCATAGGAATTTTTGCCTGTCCAAACAGGAGGTTTTTAGGCTACTACCTGTCCAAAAGTCAGGTAGGACATGTCCTGGCTAAGTCCCTGATCTGAGGATGTTATTGCTGGCAAGAAAGAGACCTGAACAACTTATATGTGATGGAAATAAGTTTTATTGATTTCCAAAGTGTTATCTGCATCTGCATAGCTTATTACCAACTATTGGTGTAACTGTTGTTCTGAAAATGAAAAGAGACATTCGTTAAAACATGAATAACATCAAATGTTTTAAATGTGCAAAGAATACAAATGAATATGTTATGATTATCAAAGCAGCAGATTATTCTAAGATTAAGGTTTACTTTATGGAAATGGTACATAGGGTGCAGTTACTGTATGTCTTATTTAAAGAAGATGTCATACAAAAACCAGATAAGTAAATTTATGGTTGATTTCATTACAGTTGTAATAATAAATTGCTGAAATAAATGCGATTATATTGAATGAGATACATGACACTAAGATTTAAATGGCTGAAATTGTTGTTCCGCCAACTATATTGGTTTTTAATTAACTCATCACAGGCGAAGGAAAATATTAAATTTGAATTAACTGTGTCTCGGTAATGAAAATAAAATGTCCGATTTTAACTTCAAATGTTGTTTTATATTTACCGAGAAATTTCCAAAGTGAGGTACAGGCTGTAATTCTGTTAAGTGTGATTCATTCCCTGATTCCTTCTGGGTGTTCATACTAAAAGAAAAAAATGTTCAAATGCATGGAAGTCTAAATAGTTATCTAAATCTTTAACTATTTTAAGGTATCATGCCTGCTTGTGTTAGGGTGTGGTTTTTCAATTTTCTCCGCCACTTACAACTGGCTCTTTCGATTTTGCTGCACAATGGCAGATCAAGTGAATAAAAAAAATATCAGATTCCTTGCTATTGGTAATTTTTAAAATAGTTTATAATTATAGATAGAAGATGCGGTTAATAGTCCCCAACCTTATGGAGTCTACATGTAAAGGGGAACATGCATCATTTTAAACATGTTAAGAATTGTATAACAATGTTTAATACCAATAAAAAGCTGATATGAACTAATATAAATTGCCAAACATATGATATTCTTTGTTATCAATTTATGTACTTCATGTCATACACGATTGCTACACAAGTGAAAATAAAAGTTATTCACACGATGAAGTTAGTAGATTAAATCTCTAGTTCGTTATAACTTATAAGGGTAATAAAACTGCATGATGAAATTTACATACTCAGCTCGTAATCCCCTAATTTCCATGAGGATCTCTTTGAACACGTACAGCTTCTCCTCCTCAATCTCAATTTTTCTTTTTTCAACATCCAGAAGCTGATCATCCGAAGGTCGTTCTGTAAGAATGTCAAAAATTAATACAAGAATATGATGTTTGTATTGCACACAGGTGGTTTATTAATACATAATTTTTCAAGCAACAACCGTGTTGAATTTTATGACACCAACCTAATGGATATTAACTCTTCCAATACTGATGCTAGTTTCATCCTAACGTAAATAACACAACGATTTTTGAAAATTGTCTAAAGCCTCTTATGTTGGTATTCATTGGATATCTCTCCCTGAGTATTTCACTGAAACTTTTCTTGTTTCTATTGGATTAAAGATGACTAAGCTTGAGCACTGAGAGCACCGCTATACCCAGGTGGCAGCACCTGACTCTACATTCTGAGTGCCCCTGCCAATCATGCCAGTGGCACATGATATTCTATAACGCATTAATGATTTAGATATTCTGTACAAATTGTTGTCTGGATCAAAAGTTTTTGGTATTCTATGCTTGGGAGGACATATCTACTTCAAATATTTTTCGAAAAGTTTGCTCGTTGCTTACTCAATTTCATCCAAATTGTCAGGCTGTTTTGTCTATTGTGAGTATTAATGGGTTAAAGTCTTGTGACAGAAAATAGAAAACATATCTACTGCGCTACCAGCCTTTATTCATTGGATATCTCTCCCTGAGTATTCTCAGATGACTACCCATGTGCCAGGATTTTAGTCATTGTAACAGTTTTTTTGTATCAATTTGTATTGCCCAAATCAGCCCCCAGCAGCATAGCAGTTAATTCCTATTCCATAAGTACTTATAACAATTCATAACCATTTCCTTACCTTTCCTTTTCTTAACATTTGTGGCTGCAGTGGGTCTTTCATCCCCTATGCCTGAATTCATGGTTGCCTCATCTGCAAGCGCTTAAAGGAAAAAAAGCAATGATTTAGTGATTGATGCCTACACTTGATGATTAAAACACTATCAATATGTACAGCATTTGATACGTTCATAGTAAATAAAACTATATTTTCACTCAACCACACCCTCTACAGAGGGAGGATTAAATATATATATATATGTTTTCCTAAAAATTATTTATTTACCTAATTTGCATATGAATTGGTATCTTGTACCTTTTTCGATATCGATAATCGATAATGTTTTTTCATCGATTCATCGATACGGGCGCCTTGGGCAGTATCAATGACAGCCCTATTAATAAATCATTTGTTGATATCAACAGAGAAATACATCCCCTTGAACCGCAACACCATAGGTACTGCATGCCAGCCTCTACGGCATATGCGCCTCTAGTTACGCGCTGTAGCCTGGGGTTGTATTGGTCATGTGATCTGTGCACTGCTGGTTGACTGGCTGGCGGGGAGCTGTTATGCTATCTAGGTCAGATAGTGAGAGGCAGCGAAATTTGATGATTAATGACCAGCGCCCACTCCCTGTCTACTTCTCTCAGATATCAATAAATACTCTTTACTTACTCCCAGAGTGAAATTGGATATGAAAGACTAAATTCTAGACTGAGGATAAGTATTTGACTACCTAATGCTGTAGCATGCATACCTGGACTAGAGGGAGTTCCCACCTCACCTCCGCTTACAGGAACTCCATGTATTACGGTTCTACCCATTACATTGAGCACACGCTCTTCACTAGGTGACGGTACCCAAGTGGATGAGGGTAGGCCTCCGCCAGTGCGACTGCACTCGCGGACCCTCTGCCGCTCCCTTCGAACCACGTCGCTTGACCAGTGATTCCATTTATCCATCACCTGAAAGGAAATTAAAAAGAAAAAATCATAAGCAAAGATCAAAAATCGCAGTGTCACTTTAATGGAAACATCTCAGGCAAATGCAAAAATGAAAACAAAACAACAACTATTGATATATAAATTTGTACTTCACTGGAAAGTGCCTTCCCTGCAGATAGTAATTAAGATTTTTTTCAAATTAACAAAAAATATCAGAGCACCTAGATATCTGATTGCAACATCACTCAGGATATTTTCTAGTTCTATTTTGGGCACCTTCGTTCGTAACTTCATAACGCTAAGAGTATTCTCGAGGGTAAGGTAGTGAAGGTATCACAGGAACACGCTAAAACTAAAAATTTGAAATTTTAATTTTTGGTCAGTTTTTCGGCCAAGTTGCTGCTAGGGTGCATGTAAGTAGGTGTGGATGATAGGGAAACCAATCCGCCGCTTGGTTTTAAGTATAAAGCATCAATCTTTCATGCCCCAGCAGAGACTCAAATTCAGACAGTGCCGAGAGACAGCTAGCAGGCATTGGCAACGCCGTGGTCCACACGGCAGGCCACGGTCAAGGTCAGTGGAAGGTATCGGGTAGTACCATTTCAAGCATAACTAAAATGACTGGAGAAGACTCAGCAGGATCCACTGACTTCTCCTGAAAATGTGTTTTTAATATAGAGGGTTAAAACCATTTCTTTTCACTTTTTTGGCATTGTTCGCACATTCCTGGGTTTTTGGGCCATTCAGTATAAATAACAATGTGTTTAGTGTTCTGAAAATTAGCTTGCCCATTAGGGAAAGTGAAAACTAAAATGTACTTGCCCGAAAGCCCATTTTTCAAAAATTCACTTGCCGGGGCAAGTGGGCTAGTAATTATGTCGGTGCCTGCATCTGCATGGGTGATAATATGTATCGCGCTATTATAAATACCTGGCTCGTACTCCTACGCACACCACTGGCCATGAGCAAAGCTTTCGTTGTTTCCTCCCAGAACGTTTTCCTTGCAATGTTTGTGACCTCGTTAGAAAATTTCGAGCGGACTACATCTGCATTTGCGAGGACGCGTTCACTTAAGATATTAAGCTCACAAGGCTTGAAGTTGGGAGACTGAAAAATGTATAAAGAAATATATCAGTTGATAACTGGATTAGCCTAGACCTAGGCGGATATATATTCTACTATTTATCTTCATTTAAATCCTGATTACAATTTTATGCTTATGACTTATTGTTAGGCAGGCAGATGTTCATGGAGAACTCGCAAAATGACATTTCATATGTAAATTCCCAAGAAATATACAGGCGTTTAAGTAAGGCTACACGTTTTGCATTTTACCCCAACTGATTAAATATACCGAACTGAGGAATAAATTTAAATTTAAATTTCTTTAAATTTAATCATTTGAACATGACATTGTAACATGTATGGAAAGTACAAAGAAAACTACAGTGAGACATTTTTTCAAAATATTCTTCACTAAATGTTAATAAAAACATTTGTTAATTTAGAGATCTTTATTGGTGAAAGTTACCTTAAGCTTCTTTTGTGCTGGATCCATATTGAGAATTTCTACAACAAAAATAATTTCACATGTCAGGTGATGTAAATTCAATAATCACGAGGTAAATTACATTGCATGGTGTGGGGGCACAGGCCTAAATGCTAGCCCGCTTGCCCTGGCAACTGAATTTTTGAAAATAATGGCTTTAACTCAGGCAAATATATCTTTATTTTTCAATTGCCCAAATGGCTAAACTAGTTTTCTGAATACTACTCCACATTTTTATAGAGAAAATGCCCAGAGATACCAACTAAAGTAAAAAAAGAAATGGTTATCAACTTAATAAATCCATGTTGAATAATACAAGCCATTCTAGCAGATGTTATGACTTATTTCGGGCAAGCCAAAAAAATATGTCACATAAACAATAACAACAAATTAAGTTGAAAATATAATTCTGAATTATTCATATTTCGATTTGTATCTATGACTTATTAATCATTTTGTGAAATGAAGCACGTCACGTCTGATGATGCGCGTGACATAGAGCAGTAATACTAGATCTAGTACAGCATTAATGCCAGACATAGGATCTTTAGAAAATAAATTAAAAAGATTAATTCTTTAGTTAAAAAAATGGTCGAAAGTTGTGGAGCATCAAGAAGAGGTTAATGAGGTGCGACAAAGCCATTCACCATAAAGTGCTCAAAGAACTGCTATCGTCCGTTTTCTTTAAAACTTAATAGTTTCTACGTTTTACAATATTACTATGGCAGTATTAAGATGTCAACTTGTTTGTTTCGACTATGTAACGATAGAACGCCTAATATGCATAGACTAGCTGGCATAAAATGCTATGAGGTATTTTAATACAACCTCGACAAACCTAGATCCCCAGTCACCATCCATGCCCCTTTTTAAATATCGTATTGCGTGACTATTGAAAATGCATTGACGACCAGTTAAGCAAAATGTCATATGTTATTGTAGTGCAAATGGATAAGGTTCGCCTAGTGACATTCAAAACACCCAGGCACTATGACCAATAAAGTATAGAAGGTATTAGTTAAGACATAACATGTACATCATAATACTAAATTGATGTGGCGGGATGTTGGAACTCCCGTCGCTGGGTAACATGGCGTAAATGCATTAAGAACTTAATAAACAGAATAATTGGACCATGGATAAAGGGTCTGAGAGGATGATACATGCATCGTGCTAAGAGCACCTTTTCCATTTTTGTTTATCTATTTCTCATTTTCATTATTATAATTTTTTGAGGGGTGATATATGAGAGAATACCACGTATAACATACATGTATACTCATGTGACTTCATATATACTGAATTCGTTTGGTATTTGCGCAATTCAGATAAACGTTAACTTTGAATAATACTACCCCCATTAATTCGCTTTTTAGCATTACAGGTGCATGGGAAGGGCGTATTATAGAATGTCCACTGTTATCATAGGCATGCAACTGCATAATCCCAACTATTTCATAATCATAGCTCTAAAACAAGTAAACGTATACCACTCTACGTATTTGAAAGTCTCAAGAATTCTTTCTTTTATCGTCAGACGGCCATTGTGTCATTACAGGATATGGCCACAGCACCAACCGTCCTGGCCACCACGGTACCGTATATATATTAAGTGGTCAATAATGACCGCCTCATTAGACAGACATGTTGCCACCCTTCGGAAAAATACATGAGTGATATACAAAATAAATGACGAAAATTGAAATCTCTTGCACAGAGCCGCATAGTCTTTAAGAAGCATCTAAAAACACATTTTTTCATTATTTCAAAATGTATGCGAGGAGCCAACCGTATTTGAAATGCAATATTTTCCATAAGAACCCATCATTTAAAGACAAGTTTTCAAAGTTCTGATTACCAAACATATAATATGAGTTGTGATTTTTTTCATTTTTTCATTTAAAATCGAATTCATGGATGATTTCCACATGTTCATGTACTAATATATTACTGAGATCTATGTCGGAAATCTCATAATTGCACTGATTTTGTGCTCGTGGCAGTACTAATAAATTGACAAGCATGTCATGTTTGTATAAACAAAAGTTCAGCTTTGATATATTATTAGCGATACAAAGAGAAATGAATATGACTGTATCTTAGCTTGGATTAAGAAAAGAATGGATATGTAACGAGAGACCAATTACTATATGCCCTATAGTTACATGCTAGCCTCATGCCAGGACTAGCAGATAAGGCAGCAGCACGAGGTCACGTGGGAACAAGGACCAATCAGGGCTCCCGCATCGATTACATTACAGAGAAACCTTATCTCCACCACCTGCTGGGGGTGCCCAGAGCACCTATTAGCGACTATTAATTGACACTGGTTGAGGCTAGCATGTTCAGGTTGACCGGCTGGTTTCCATTCCATGTGTTGGTCTTCTAAGGTCAAACCTTAAAGAGTTGGGAAAAATAAATTGTGAATTTCCTAAAGAGTTGTGGATTTTTCTCAAGTGAGTCAAACCTTAAAGAGTTGTGAAAAATAAATTGTTGTGAATTTCCTAAAGAGTTGTGGATTTTTCTCTGGTGAGTCAAACCTTAAAGAGTTGTGAAAAATAAATTGTTGTTAATTTCAAAAAAAGTTGTGGATTTTTCTCTAGTGAGTCAAACCTGAAAGAGTGGTGAAAATAAATTGTTGTGAATTTCTTAAAGAGTTGTGAATTTTTCACAAGTGAGTCAAACCTTAAAGAGTTGTGAAAAATAAATTGTTGTGAATTTCCTAAATAGTTGTGGATTTTTCTCTGGTGAGTCAAACCTTAAAGAGTTGTGAAAAATAAATTGTTGTGAATTTCCTAAAGAGTTGTGAATTTTTCACAAGTGAGTCAAACCTTAAATAGTTGTGAAAATTAAAGTGTTGTGAATTTCCTAAAGAGTTGTGGATTTTTCTCAAGTGAGTCAAACCTTAAAGAGTTGTGAAAAATAAATTGTTGTGAATTTCCTAAAGAGTTGTGGATTTTTCTCTGGTGAGTCAAACCTTAAAGAGTTGTGAAAAATAAATTGTTGTGAATAAATTGTTGTGAATTTCAAAAAAAGTTGTGGATTTTTCACAAGTGAGTCAAACCTGAAAGAGTTGTGAAAATAAATTGTTGTGAATTTCCTAAAGAGTTGTGAATTTTCTGTGGCTAGGCAAATCTCAAACAGTATTGAAAATAAATTGTTGCGAATTTAAAAAAAAGTTCTACTGAGGATTAGGTTCGAATCAATTTAAATGTCTTTATTTCATTACATTTACTGTGCTGCTAACTTGGTCTACCCTATATCCTATCTATATCCTGGGGCGAATCCAATAGCAGCAACACATTTCACAGCACATAATTTGTTTGGATATGTTTTCCCATTTACTAGAGCCTAGAACCATTATGTATGCTGTCTCACAGCTGGCAGCACTGGGTGGCTTTATTATGTATGAACAGAACTTTAGAGACATGCAGATTATTTATTCATAAAAATTTCGCCTGTCCAAAAAGCAGACTGGCCGGGTTCATGTCATCCAGCAAAAGTAGGTCAATTATGTATCCTATTTCGATCTGCATGCCATTCTGGTTACAGGGACAAGAAAAAAACAAGACAGCGTGTTAAACCTCTTGGGTCAAGTTCAATTTGGCATTTAACAATATTAAAAAAACACACTCAATTGAGTGTTTCATTACGTTGATTCAAATAACGTAGTTAGAGATTCAAAAAATGAAATCGAAGTGGCAAGCGCTTCTTAGATCCTACCCATGAGTCAAACATTGCAGCTGTCAGTATTAACAAACAGCGAAAACAACCAGAAGTTATACATGAACTCGCACCACTGGTCGTACATTAAGCCGGCGAGTTTATTGTCAAGAATCTGGTGGTGTTAACTTCGAAAGCAGACGACAGCACAGTGGGCACGATCATGACGATGTGAAAACGTAACACAAAAGCGGCTACGGATCCAAAACAAACAAATAAACAAACAAACACAGCCTAACAAAACGTTTCGTGAACGATGAAATAACAACAACGAATAATGGAATAATCCAGAACAATTGAAACTTCAGAATGACATCAAATAACACGTTTAATGACTAAAAAACGACATGGGAAATGTCATCACCTTCCGTCGTCTGTTTACTTCAAGTTGATTCTCACCGCCGACAGATGGCGTTATTTAATTTTCCCGCAAATTTTTTCATCGTAAATGACGTCATCAATTACGAAATTTCGAATTCATTTACGAAGAGCTTCGAGAAACGCAATAAATGATCTTCGTAAAAATGTTCCTAAATTTACGAATCGTAAATTACGAACGAATCGTACTTTACGATACGAGAAACAGGCCCCTGGTTCATACAAGTCACAAAAGGTACAGTACCTGAAACCTGGAGTAAGACCCTTAAGCCGCACATCGTCGCACCTTTATATAAGTCTGCCTGCATGACTTACTAATTTGGCCATATTCTCGCACATTTTGATAAGTCGTTGCTGCTTGTCCGATATCTGCCACCATAACACATATCTGGAACATGCGAGTGACCCATGCACATGTAGAAGCTCATTATCTTTGAACAGAACCCTGGAAGATTGCCAGAATATATCATCAATCTGCCATGCCCTCTCCCACGGCAGCTTGGACCAGCTATTTTTGGACATTACTGCGCTTGTACAAACACCCATGGATAACATGTCAAAAAGGCCAAGCACTTCAATGACCCACGTAACTTGCGAATCAAAGCTATATGTTCAGTTGTGAGGTCATCCGCGCATGGATGTCCAAAAACTGGTTGAGAACCAGGCATGCACTCGTGTATTATGTCGGTGCTGGCTACACATTTATCGCGAGAATTTAATGTCGGCACTGATTAAGTGATGCAAAGGGAAATTTATATCGTGAAAAATGATAAAAGCCTGAAATATGTCAAATACCTCTAAAGGGTGCTTGTTACACTTTGTGGAGCAAGATTATAATCCCGCCTCATCACTGTGATATATAATACAGGTTCAGAAAGCTATCATAACACTCTAATATCAGTCCATCAACTGACTTTGGCAAGGCTTTTGATTCAAAAGCGTATTCTATTCGCAGAAATTCTTTTTGAACGTAAACATGTTTTGAGTGGTTGTAATTTGATTTGTACGTAAAAGATAAAATTACAACACTTATACGACACATGTCTGTGGACATCCTTACTACAGTGCAGACATTCAATTTCAGCACCTGTCGAACGGACGTCTGCCAGTACCTGATTGTACAAACACCCATGAATAACATGTTGACATAATGAGCCTAGCACATCAACGACCCAGGTAGGTTTGTGAATCAATGTTACATTCAAGTGTGAAGTCATCCATGCATCCATGCCCAGGAAATTGGATGGCAATCGGGTATGCGGTCGTGTATTTTGTCTGGACGATTTGATAATTGATATCATTATTGTTATCATCATTTTTATTATTATTACCATAATTATTATTATTATTATTATTATTATTATTATTATTAGTATTAGTATTATTATTATTATTACCATTAGTAGTAGTAGTAGTAGTAGTAGTAGTAGTAGTAGTAGAAGTAGTAGTAGTAGTAGTAGTAGTAGTAGTAGTAGTAGTAGTAGCAGTATGGTAGAAGTGGTAGTAGTAGTAGAAGTACATGTAGTAGTAGTAGTAGTAAAAGAAGTATTGTTACTGTTATTATTATAATTATGATTATTATTATTATTATTATTATTAGAGGGAGGTAGGTAGGTAGGGAGGGGCAGAGAGAGAGAGAGAGAGAGAGAGAGAGAGAGAGAGAGAGAGAGAGAGTAGTAGTAGTAGTAGTAGTAGTAGTAGTAGTACACTGGCATCCATATGTTTCTATTCCACTTTTTGCCTGATCTTTTTCCTTACATGCACGTTATCATTTTCACTTTTTGTTTTTACCAAATCCACCCACCATTCTTAACCATGGACAAAGACAGTGGAAGCACCAGCAGCTATTGACTATATCTCAAGGATACACAACAAAGTGATATTAAGCTACACGAGGGATTATTTCAGCCCAATTAAGGTCGCAGAGACCAGACTATTTTTCCTGGACAAGTAGTATTTATGTGCTTGGAGTGGCAGGGCTAATAGCACGGCCTATCAGGCATTGCTAATTGATCTACTGCTTCCCGCCACGCGGCTGCCCTCGCCATCTTGACACACGCACTGCTAGATTATGTTTACTACCCCGCCCCGTTCCTCCACGAGCGCTATAGCCTGTGGCCGAGATTTCTAGGCTGTCATACGTGTTGTTCTGTTACGTTTTTTTCTGTTACCAAGCACCAGATAGTTTAGGTGGCCATAGTTGTCAATTTAGTTTACACTTAGTTATCTCACCAGGATTCAGTTTGAACAGGAACTTTTTATTTCAAATATAAAGTTCCTGGTTTGAATAAGACAAATCTCTCGAGATCTGAGCACCAGGTTGTGCTATACATCTACCATACCTGGGACTACGCCACACTGCTTGGTCATCACCGAACGCGATGTCAATATTTAGGGGCTATGAACCTAGTCTATATAGCCTGGTTCTCAGGCTGACAAGTATTGGTTTAATGTTATGGTACCATCACTGCTGGGAATGTGTGATGACTCTCTCAGCCTATAGATGGCAGCAAAGTTTTCTGAAGTTGCAGTTTGAAATTCACTGTGTTACATACTACAGCTCAAGTGCGTCCCCCTTGAGGATTTATTCTGAACTAAACCTGGAGTGAAACCAACTCAGATTAGATCAGTACAATGTGATTGTAAAACAATACGACATATGTCTTCTACAGGATGTCCACTGGGACACTCTAACCCTAAGTAGAGTCAGGGACGAATGGGATGGGGATATCCTATGTGCGCCATATACTACTAATGCCAGGGGAACAGCCATCCTAATAAACAACAGCTTCGAATTTAGCATAGGAGAGACTATAAATAGTGAAGACAGGAACTATACCGTCACAGAAATCCATCTGCATACCGGCATCTCAATAGTTCTGGCCTCTATATACTGTCCCAACTAGGATAACCCTCACTTTGTAAACTCCTTCCTTGATGTAATACAAACATACGAAAACCCAAATATTTTGATTGGGGGAGATTGGAACAGTACTAGATGTTTCGAATTAGGCAACATAAATTATGTCTTGCATAATAATCCAAAGATGACTAGAGCCATAACAGACATGATGGGAACACTGTCCCTCTCAGACGGGTGGAGAATATATGACCCCACAACAAAGAAATACACCTGGTGCCAGGGAATCTCCCCAAAACGAGCTAGACTGGATTTTTTTCTCTGCAATGACGAACTCCTCTCGATCTTAAGAAAATTTGATATCGACACCAAATACCGGTCCGACCATTCCCCGATAAGTTGTACCATTAAGCTCTCAGAGGAGAAAAGAGGACCCGGGGTCTGGAGATTCAATAACAGCCTCCTACAGGAACAGGATTTTATAGCTTTAATTAAAAAGGAGATAAATAACTTTAAGGAGATATATGCTGCATCTCCATATAACCCTGATTATATATCTTCCCTTTCACATGGATTCGAAATAATGATCAGCCCTAGCCTATTCTGGGAAACATTGCTAGCTACTCTCCGTGGAACTATCATATACTATAGTAAGAAAAGGAAGGCAGCCAAAAATAGACGACAGAAAACATTAGAACAGAACATTAAAGTAATTGACAAAAAGGCCAACTCAGGAATAGCCTCCGCAGAAGATCTAACCAAACTATCGTCCTTAAACGAAGAATTGATTGAGTGTAGAAAAGAGGAGTTAAGAGGGGCGTATGTAAGATCGAGGGCCGACTGGTTGAAGTATGGGGAAAAGCCCAGCCGCTACTTCCTTAACCTGGAAAACAGAAACAGAATTAACAAAAACATATCTGAAATCCTGTTAGAAGACAAAACGACAATAAACAACCAGACAGACATACTAAATACCGTTAAACAATTCTATGAAGACCTCTATTCATCTAGGCATTTAGATAGAAACACTGACCAAATGACTGTTAGCCCGACTCAACTGACAAATAGTGAACGAGAATTCTTAGAGACCCCCATTACATAAGTAGAAATAGATAAAACCCTAGCCCAACAGGAAAACAATAAATCACCCGGTATAGACGGTTTCAGTGCCAAATTCTTCAAAGAATTCTGGCCACAGTTAGGACATTACTTTATGGACTGTATAAATGAATGCTTTTCAAAAGGTGCACTGACACAATCCCAGAGTAGAGGACTAATAACTTGTCTTCCTAAATCCAGAAAAGCCCGTAATCTACTAAAACATTTGAGGCCGATCTCCTTATTAAATACCACATACAAAATCATTTCCCTTTGTATAACAAATAGACTCCGCCCTATCCTAAACAGAATAATACGCCGGGAACAGAAGGGATTTCTGCAGGGTAGATCAATAGCCGATTGTACGAGATTAATGTTCGACATTATCAATAAATGTGAATCCTCAAATACCAATGGACTTATCCTCCTTATAGATTTTGAAAAGGCTTTTGACAGCCTTTGATGGGACTTCATCCATGAATGCTTTAAAAAATTTAACTTTGGCAAAAAATTTATGCAGTGGATAACCATGTTCCAAAAAAATTCGAACTCATCTATCATTATTAATGGCAATCTGTCAGAATCCTTCAATCTCTTTAGAGGTTGCCGTCAGGGGGATCCAATCTCCCCCTATATATTTATCCTATGTACAGAATTCCTGACCCTGGCCCTAAAAAACCCAAAATTCGAAGGCATCAACTTTAACAATAAAGAACATAAGGCAAGCCAATATGGCGATGACACCTCGGTCTTCTTGAAAGCATCAGAAGAAAACCTTAGAAACTGCCTAGATACACTGGACTGGTTTTACCATAAATCGGGTCTAAAAATTAACATCAGCAAAACTAAAGTGATCAGAATAGGCCCCATCAGGGAATCGGACCGCTGATTCTGTCGTGAAAATAACTTAGACTGGGTCAGTAAATTCACAGCCTTGGGCATTGATTATGACACAATGCACATGTCACATATTACCATTACTAACATTGAAAATAAAATAGAGTTTATAAAGAAATTGGTCCAAAACTGGATGTATAGGAATATCACTCCCATAGGACGGGTCTGTGTAGCCAAAAGCTTGCTTATCTCTAAAGTAACACACGTCCTACAAGCCCTACCAACTCCCCCCAAAGAATATCTCCTAAAAATAGACAAAATTCTGATAGACTTTATATGGAAACACAAACACCATGAAGTTAATAAAAACACACTTTGCCTAGAATACGATATGGGTGGCCTGAAAATGATTGAACTTTCAGAATTTGACATGAGTCTTAAACTGACTTGGGTACACAAAGCAATATCAGACAACTTTAAATGGTCAGAGTTTGCGAATGAACACCAAATTAGAAGACTTGTATGGACAGGGGAGAGATATCACAGCGAACTATACCAAAGAGCCAAAAATCATTTTTGGAAGAGTATCACTTAGCTTACAAACAATGGCAATTGATTTTGATTGAAAATTTGGAACTAGACATTGACAAACAATACCTTTTGAGAAATCCCCTTATGAATATACCGTTCAATGAATCCCTATACACAAGTAACATAATTTTTGTTCGTGACATTTTTCCCCACTAGGAGTCTTACTGAGCAAACAAGAGTTATAACTAAAACTTGGCAAATCAATAATGCTTACCACCTTCTTCTCCCTTTGTAAAGCCATAACTAGACACTGGAAAACATCTATGGGAGAAATTCCTGTATCGTATAACACATACATACCACCCACAATACAATGGTTAATGAGGGACAAGAAGGGTACTCAAAATATTCGTAAGATCTGGCAGTTCAAAAAACAGACTAAAATACCCCCAGGTCGAATTAAATCTAGAAGAATTTGAGGACTGGAAGTGTCTATACATAATGCCCATGAAATGCCGATTACATGCCAGAAGCCGATACTTCCAATTTCAAGTGTTACATAGAACTCTGGTCACAAACAGAAAACTTAAACAATTTGGTATTAGAGACTCAGAGAATATATCCCCTATATGATTGTCCCTCTGCCCAGGGAATTTGGAACCAGACCAACATTTGGTTAACAAATGTATATGCCCAGACTTTCCATATAGATAAGAAATCAGTGCTGATAGGGAATATTCAAAATGAAATAATTATCAACTATTGTTTTACCATCATCAAGCACGAGATATTGAAACAAAAATGGAACAAAAATCAACTCGACCTAATCAAAATAAAACGAATACTTAAAAACCATATGGATCTGGAGATATACATTGGCACGGTTAAGAACAATATGCAAAAAGTACTGGGCAGATGGTCAACCTTTTACACCTTCCTCAAATAAAATGTTACCTGTTACCACGTATTGCATGTAATGTATATATATTTGCATTTAATTATTTCTACTCGTATTTTACATATTAATATACAAATATTTATACTCTTGATAAAAATATACAAACTCTCTGCAATGTGATATGAAATATTTGCATGTACTGTATATAGATTTGTATTTAATTATTTCTACTCGTATTTTTACATAATAATATACAAATATCTATACCTATGATAAGAATTGTTAAACCCTCTGCAATGTGATATGAAATACAGATGTGAACAAAAAAAATGTTATATTTACAATACTACAAAATGTACCTTGTATTTACTTATGCTTATGGAACAATAAATTGTAAAAGAAAATGTGATTGTAATGTTAATTGACCATATACTTCGACATGAAATTACAAATACGAGAAAATACAAAAGAATAGAGAGTGGTATCATAGCTACAGTACACACACAATGAGAACAAACTGGACGATACACGCGTAGGTATCATCAACATCAAAAAAATAACATAATTAAACATAGAAAAATATATGTATTAGAGACATGTGTTGTATAGGACTAGAGAGTCATTAAATTCTTTCCAGTGAGACTAATGAAAGAGCCAGACAACATAGACTTGTAGCAAGTCTACTCGCGCGATAGCCCGCTTGGAAGGACGCCGTTTTCATCACTATAAGAGTATCGCTCTCCTTCTCGCCCCCATCACGTACTGAGAGCTGCTTGCTCGCCCCACTTGACCCCCCTAGTCTAACAATAAGATCCTACGACACGGAGAGACCTCAGCTATTTGCACTATTTACACCGAGTCTCTGAGGTCCAATACGCATGAGTTGACCTAACTGCTGACGGCACTTGTAGTCGTCATATGGTGTTGGCAGAACAGGCCTTTTATTTTACACAGATGTGCAAATCGATTTAAGCTCCATTAGCCGAGAAGTCACGCTGCGCATTGTGTTGATATTACAGCGGCGGCGTTTTAGCGTAACACCTATCCTAACATGCACACGTCATGGCGGCAATCACCCGTTGATGTGACGCGTCTCAATACGTCATCACTTCTGTGCCACAGTACCCGTAGGGAAATATCACGCAAGATAAAAGCGAGAATATTGAATGAAATTCCCATGCATGAAGATGACATTTTCATGAATGAAAATTATATTTCTTTGCATGAAAATGAAACGTTTGCTCCTGGGGTAGTTTTCATGCATTAAAATAATATTTCCATGCATGAAAATGATAAATTCTGCCCCTGGTAGGATTTTCTCGCCTGGGAATATTTCAATGGTAATTAATTCAGGGCAGAACACAATTCCATGCATGGAATTCTCATACATGAACTCTTTTGGGCAGAATTACATGGATGGAAATTTCAATTTCATGCATGAAAATGAAAAGTTCATGCATGAAATTTTCATACCACGATTTTTTCATGCATGACACTTTTCGTATGGATAAACCCTTTGCAGATCCGCAGCTATCTATTATATATGTTAAGGGTTTAGAGGCTACGCAGTTCATCTAACCCGGACGCAATTATATAAACTGGTCGTTCCAATGGTTAAAGGACTAGTACAGTTTATTCACCCAATTACCAATGGAGAAATCTGAAGTGACCCCAGCGCCGACTTATTACGCAACCATTAACTAATCATGCCATGCAAGATCAGGCTGGTATCGAATTTGTAATGTTTAAAGGACAATTACACCACGAATGAAACATAGTACCAAATGGTTTCTGTGAACCAAGCAGCTTCTGATAGGCTTTTAATAGACTCATTTCTTGTGTGTTAGGATGTGTTTAAACAGCAATCTACTTTGTGTGTGAAGGTTTGCAGTGGTGGGAATATCAGTTTAAGTAGAGAGCACTCTAAGAATCTATTTGGAACTAGGTTTTATTCAGGGTATCATTAAAGCTTCTCAAGCCGCATACTCAATATTTTCCCATACGGAGCTTCGTGTAGTCTTTCATAAAGAAAATGTAAAAGTAAACTCTCGAGATGCCATCGGAAAGAACCTGCCAACTTGAAACATGTTTTGAGTTTACAGACTCAGACCAACACAATTTACATTGGTAATTTCCAATTTCCTCCAGTAGGCATTGTGGTTTAAATGGCGAAATCCTCCTCTGTGATCGTGAGCAATGTAGGTTATATCATAATAAATCTCATATGACGACAGGGGAGTAAACAGTCTACTAAGTACCATTTATTATCCTCACACACTTAAGGTGATATGAGGCTTCTACCTGTCAAGGCCCTGCTTGCCAATGTTTGTCCCTAACAGCTATAGGACATTATCCCTGTCTACTTCCACCATTACTCAGTGAGATATGCGTTCTTAAGGGAGCATCCATTCAATGGAATTGTGGTTTCCATGCATCCTCTTATTGTCCATCTAGGTAAACGCTCTCTCTCTCTCTCTCTCTCTCTCTCTCTCTCTCTCTCTCTCTCTCTCTCTCTCTCTCTCTCTCTCTCTCTCTCTCTCTCTCTCTCTCTCTCATATATGTAATGCTACAGAAAGTGTCGACAAAAAAGATTAATCTTCCGTCGTTACCATTGTGACCTTATGAGGCTCCTCTGAACATGTGCGTGTTTCCATTGCCGATAGGGGCAGCGCCAGCCGGCCACTTGTTAGCCATAGTTCGATTTGGCAGAGGAGGATATCTCGTCTTGTTAGGGTCTGACATGACCTGCCAGGTCTGCAGATTATCACGGCGTCAGGTCAGGGGCAGATCCTAGATATAATAGCTCCCCCGACACAACAGTTGATAGAGAGAATGGTGGCCTCTGCATCTAGACACGCTTAGTAAGATTGAGCATGGCTGGTCTGAGGTCAGCTCACGAGGGATCTTTGGAATTGGAAAGAATTGTTATGACCTGTCACTCTTTTTTCTGATTACAGCATATAGATCACAATTCCTTCAATAAGCAGATATAAAGATACTGAACAGACCCATGGGAATGTACACACACACACACACACACACACACACACATACATACATATATATATATATATATATATATATATACATATATATATATATATATATATATATATATATATATATATATATATATATATATATATATATATATATATATATATCTATATATATATATCAGACTCACCTGACGCTGAGTGAACTGCAAGGATTTATCATTCAAGTGAGCGATTTACAAGCATTAATCCATCTCAACTCCTTCCCGCCTTCGTCATTTATGAGCTCCCCCATACATACATTTTGAATTACAATAAGCACAAGTTCTAAGTTCAAGGTTCGTCCGGGGAACATTGCCGAAAATTGTTTATTGGACTCACCCGACGCAAGGCGAATAGTCAGGATTATTTCTCATTTAAATTTGCGATATACAAAGCTAAATACATCTAAAATGCTTTCTTTTATTTTTATTTTCAGATATATGCCATGTTGGCAGACTATGATGCCCAAATATAATTTAAAACAACAAAAAACAATTCCTAGCGGCGCTGTGAGGAGCAATGTCCTCCATCCTAATTATTTTCTCCCTTAGAGAAACGCCCGGCATTACTTTTCGCACTTGTCAATGTTAGGAGCTCGATATTAATCTTGTACTGTGATCCTAACAATGATAATCGCAACTTTCATTTCTGGGAGACCATGATGATAAGTTCGTTATCCTTGTTGTGAAAAGTTCTGCCAGCATGTCGTAGTCGGCCGTATGCAATACCTACTCTTGCCATATGCTAAAGTTAGGATCATTTACTGGGCAATCTGGGCCTTAAGCCCCCTGCCCACTGTCCAGAACGTCCCGAAGACCATAGCAAGACAGACCAAGAATTTGGAAAGTTTCCAGTTCTTGAAAAAATTCTGCATGTTTCTTGTTGATTCTTATATGTTCTTTGTTTATTTGTCAGATGTTGTTGTATGTTCTTGTTATGTTCTGGTACCCCCAAGAAAGTTTTGGAATGTTCAAAACTTTCTTGGCAGTTCTTGTAGCACGCTTCAATGATTTGACTTCCTAGTACAGTTGTAACACCTTCTTAGCACGTTAATGTTGCATTTTTGTTGATTCTTGTTGATTCTTGTTGGTTCTTCCCAGTTCTTGGGCGCATAATTCTTGCTAAAGGTGTTGTACATTCCTGAGAATGTATTAGGAATGAAGAAGAATGTACTACCCAGTCTATAAGAACTCATTAACATATCTCTGTATATCACGTGACTGAGCTGTAAGTAGGTCACCACAAGTAAAAATGTTGGCCCAAGCAAGAACCCTGAGACGTGCAATGGCAACTAATTCACAGAAAAAAACCTCTTATAGGGGTATACAGATTAAAAGAGTACCTCCAAAAAAGATGTCATACCTATCAAGGAACCAGTGGATAGCAACAGATGCGGTGAGGAATGCGAGATTGGTGATAAATCAGCTGACGAAGCCATGGAAAAAGGTAAACAAGCCAAAGTTGTGATCGCATGTGCAGATCCCTATGAGATTTTCAGAATATCTACCTCTGATTATGACTCGGAATGGAAATCTATGATGAAAACGGCGAAATCTAAGAAAAAAGGGAACATAGCAGACATCACACCAAACAAACAGGACAATGAGGGGGCGGTAAGGGATCCACAGATTGATATTCCCGACGAAAATGCTATTGTGGAATATGTTGAGACCGACACAGATGGCGGACATAATGATAATATACATGTGGAAACACCCCATGGATACAGAAGATAGGACAGTATCGAAAGATACCACCACCTCAATCCCTGAAGAAACGGACAATGAGAACCGTTCTACTGAAATTGTGGCTGTTGCTGATGTGCATGTGGATGCTCCTGTGGTGGAGGACACAGAGATATATGATTAACCGCCCAAAGAAATCCCCAAACAGTTTAGAAGGGGGCCAAGTCTTCAGCCAAATGACTAACTAAGAAAAAGACCCAACCTGATGAATCCGACCCAAATTCATTTGATGTTGAAACCGAGAAGGACCTGGGAGAATGGTACAGGGAGAATGAAATTTTTTATAAATGGCGGAAGTGTGAAGTAGGTCACTGTATCGTGTGACTTGACCCCAAATTGACATAATAAAACAATTGAAGTTCATTGATTCTTGTATGTTATATTTCATTCCTAATATAGTCTTACAACAGTCATAGTATGTTCTTAATACAGTGTTTTTATGGTCTTAGTACATTCTTTGTAGTCCTGCCTTGTTCTTAGTTATTCCTAATACATTTTTTACAGTTCTGGCAATAATCTTAACACTTTCTTATCATATTATTGAACAGTTTTAATTCTTTCTTCAAACAGTCCTATCACCTTCCTAGAACAGGCGTAGTTTAGTCCTAGCTCGTTCTGCATGCACCAAATCCTATTTTTTGACAAGAATTAACAAAAATTTTGCTCTCAAAAATTAAACATCTAAATTCTTCTTAAGTTCTTGTCTTGGTTCTTGACAGTGGGAATATAGCATTACGCTCCCGATGGCGTCACTACGATTTGGCCCAGGACTGATTTTAGGCTGCCTCCTGGACTAAAAGGTGTGCTAAAACCAAGCAGTGAGCCTGATGACATATGCTTGATTCCACTGAGACTCCCGGGGTAGTCAAGAAGGCTTTTGTTATTGCAAATAATCATACTCAAATAGTGACAAATTTTAATGAGTGTTGCGAGCTTGGTTATATTCAATCCATGTTGACAGGTTGATGAGGTCAGCACTTTTCGCCGCAGAAAACGGCGAAATTAGACTCCTTCAAACATAAAAAACTCACTCAGTTGACAGATTATCCATCTAATCAATTGTTTAGCTTAACCCTTATGCTGCAGGTGGCTACATTGGCCAATACAAAATCATATAAAAAAGCTAAAAATGCTAAAATACTGAAAGCCTGGCACATCGGTACTCATCTGACAGTACTCAGTGAGAGCTTTTCAATGAATACCAAAACGACAGGTTTAAGATGATTATCATATTTTTCTTGCCTTCTTTTGCATTGGACGAAAGTATCCTCTGCAGCAGAAGGGTTAATTGTCATATGCGATATCAGCAAAGTCCCAAAAATATTTAATGCCACTTTGCCTGCCATTTTGATAAACGAATTTGACTGCTTCACCTGAGGATCTAGACATGGATTCCACCCAATGGGAAAAACATAAACTTCAGCCTTAAAAGGGCAACACTTATCAATAAATGTCCCGCTCGTGCCGGGGGAGAATGTTAAATTGTGGATGGAGTAGCACTAGGGAAAACTATTCAATTACATTATATATAGGAGCATTCTCATTGGACGAAACATTTGAACGAATGATGAGACTCGATATGAGGCACGCTGTGGGGCAGGGGCTAATGTTAAACTGTGGAAGAAGTAGCACCAGGGAAAGTTATTCAATTACATGTTATGTATTAGCATTCTCATTGGACGAAACATTTAAAACAATGATAGGGTTTGATATAAGGCTCGCGGTGGGCCAGGGATAACTATTTAATCATAAGTTGTTATGTAAGAGCATTCTCATTGGACGAAACATCTAAAACAATTATAAGGATCTATATAAGGCTCGCTGTGGGATATGGGTTAATGTAAAACTTTGGAAGAAGTAGCACCAGAGAAAATTGTTCAATGATATGTTATGTATTAGCGTTCGTATTGGACGAAACATCTAAAACAATTATAAGGATCTATATAAGGCTCGCTGTGGGGTATGGGTTAATGTAAAACTTTGGAAGAAGTAGCACCAGAGAAAAATTATTCAATGATATGTTATGTATTAGCATTCGTATTGGACGAAACATTTAAAACAATGATGGGGCTCAATATGAGGCTCGCTGTGGGGTAGGGGCTAATGTTAAACTGTGGAAGAAGTAGCACCAGGGAAAGTTATTCAATTACATGTTATGCATTAGCATTCCCATTGGACGAAACATTCAAAATTATTATAGGGCTTGATATAAGGCTCGCTGTGGGCCAGGGGTTAATGTTAAACCTTGGAAGAAGTAGCATCAGCGATAACTATTCAATCATAAGTTGTTATGTAAGAGCATTCTCGCTGGACGAAACATCTAAAACAATTATAAGGATCTATATAAGGCTCGCTGTTGGGTATGGGTTAATGTAAAGCTTTGGAAGAAGTAGCACCAGAGAAAAATATTCAATAATATCTTATGTATAAGCATTCCCATTGGGCGAAACATTTAAAACAATGATAGGCTCGCTGTGGGGTAGGGGTTAATGTTAAACTGTTGAAGAAGTAGCACCAGGGATAACTATTCAATCACATAATATGTAGGATCATTCTAATTGCTCAAAACATTTAAAGCAATGATAAGGATCTATATAAGGCTTGTTGTGTGGCAGGGGCTAATGCTAAACTATGTAAGCAGTAGCACCAGGGACAGCTATTCAATCACATGCTATGTAGGAGCATTCTCATTGGACAAAACATTTAAAACAATGATAAGGATCTATATAAGGCTCGCTGTGGGGCAGGGGTTAATGTAAAACTGTTGAAGAAGTAGCACCAGGGACAACAATTCAATCACATGTTATATGTAGGAGCATTCTCATTGGACGAAACATTTAAAATGATAAGGCTAGATATAAGATCTCTGTCATGTACTCGTTATCATGTTTTATAGAACATTTTTATTGACTGTGAGGAAATAAAATTATCATAGTTATCAACTGCGTATTGAACTGTAAAGTTCTCTTGTTATGCAAGTGTTAATATGATTTTAGAGCATTGTTTGTGATTGACAGAGAGGTACCTAAGTTAAACTAGTGATTAACTGTGTAATAAGACTGTGAAGGTCGATACTGAACTGACATCATCAGCCTGCCCAGGGGCAACGAGGGAGTACTTATTCCCAAACCATATTATCAAATATTCGATATCTGGACCCGAATCGTCGTCCAACCAGCGAGAAATGCTCTCCAGCCCCAAGCGTTATATTGGAGGTCAAAAAGGTGCAAATAAAATATTAGATAGAAATTACGTTAGCACATTGGCAATTTGCGTAGCAACCTTGCCGATGCATCATAACCGAGTTAGATGATTGCACGGCCGTCTTCTAGTCTTCCCCAATTCGGTCATGTACCTCGTCAAAGTTATCATTGCTGCATGTTTTTATCAGTGCCGAAGTGCTCACTGCGGCATATATCTGTCTAGTACAGCCAGGACGATATCCAAAAAAAGTGAATAGATGCATATCATATCATGTACTAATACATTTGAATTTACGAAATGTTTTTGAAAAATAAATTTGACTTTTTAATTTGTTTTTATCAGTGCAGAAGTGCTCACTGTGGAATATCTGTCTAGTACAGTCAGCCCGATATCCAGAACTATATAGAAGGATATCATGTACAAAAACACATTATAATTAAGACATTCTTTTTTAAATCTCTGACTTTTTAATCTGTTTCACATTAAGGATTATATATATTCAATGTACATAGACATTGGACATTCTTTGTTTGAAACTTTGAGATTTGAGATAGTGTACAGTACAGACATTTAATTCCTTCACCAGTCAACCGGTCGTCTGCCAGTGCCTCGTTGTAGAAACATGTATGGATGACATGTCAAATTAAATAGCCAAGCACATCAATGACCAACGTAGCTTGCGAAGTAAAGCTACGTTCAGTTGTGGGGTCGTTCATGCATCAATGCCCAGGACACGGGGTGGCAATCGGGCATGCGGTCGTTTATTATTCCCTGGCTGCCCAAGCATTAAGTGCAGGAATTACATGTCGGCACTGTAGGTGTGTCGTGTACGGCCAGATACGTGTCATCGATCGTGATCAATAACTATAAATACATACATTGTCACCTGCCACGAGTAAACCATTGAGATGCTAGTTGATACCACAGGTACAATAATGTACAATGATGGTGAGAGAATGGTTGAAAGGGACCATATGTATTCCAAAACTCTTTGACTTGAAAAAGTATTGAAAAAAGTGAGTGAAAATGCATTACGTTTATATACAGTTGCAAGGTAAGATGTATTGTGATCTAAATGTGCTTTTATTATAAGAGTATTTGGTTTGGTGGCCTTTATCAGATAAATACCCGCAATACATCAAGTAATGTTAACCAATAGCTAAACTACTATGTCAGCCTAGTTTGTTAAGTACCGATGATGTAAGGCTAAATACGAAATAGATCATTTAAGTTCTAAAGGCCAGATTTTCGTAATCAAGTCATAAATGTATCCATTGCATATAAAAAGAGAATATACGACTCAAAAGGGGAATAGGATAAAATGTTCTTGTAAATACATTTCTGTAACGTTCATAGTAAGATAATGTAACTTGTTTGGATAATAGGTATTGACAAACACAACATATGCATCTTTTGTAACATCTGATTACAGTCAATAAAGAATGTATATTGTACAGACTCAATGTTACTCTTGTAATCGCACTCTCTTGTTTGTTTGGTAATGTCACGTTGACAATATTGCGGAAAATTCGAATATGCTCGCGCCTTTTATCAGGTTATCGTCAATAACGATGCTTATCGATATACCCACCAGAGGAAAATATGCTTGAAAAATATGTGATGTACTCTTCTGATGTACTTCATTAAATATGGAAAACAAGAATTTAAAAAGATCATTACGTACTCGAAGATGAATGGTGAAGAGGGACTCGATGACATGTATGACGTCATAATCACGTGCGGGTAGAATTCCTTCCCCACATTTGCAACTCGCTAAATGGAGCTGCCAGTGCTATGACATGTATGGTTCAAACTGGAAGGTGGCATTCCATACCCCTATGTTGACAAGGGTCAGCAGGAGTGCACGCCATGGGGGCGGGAAATGGTCAGACACGTTAGCTCTCAGATTGATATTTTGACAGAGCACCATGTTGACGCCTCTTAATATTGCATGCTACTCATTGGGGGTGGAACATGATGTTGTTCTATCAACTAGTTGCCCAGGAGAGCACGATGGATCTCAGAGCACCAACTGATAAATAACTACAATGCCGACATTTAATTCCTGCACAAAATCCATGGGCATCCCGTAAATAATACACGACCGTACGCCCGATTGCCACCCAGTTTCCTAGGCATGGATGCATGGATGACCTCACAACTGAACTTAGCTTTGGTTTGCAAGCTACGTGGGCCATTGATGTAGCTGGCGTATTTGTGACATGTTATACATGAGTGTTTGTACTGCCAGGCACTAGCACACGTCCGGCCCAGTGGTGCAGGAATCAAATATCTGTACTGTAGACACGGATAACTTACTAGCTCCAGAAACAGGAGTAGCTTTACCTATGCCTTTCCAACATACATGCCTCTATTAGGCAGAGTATTAGGATCTATTGGACAGTCATGACAGGTGATTATAAGTATTATTCTCATTATACTTGTGTTGAATGTTGTTTTATTCTTTAAAGTGACCTTTCATGATATTCATGGTCAATAAAGATACAATATAAGAAATAGAGCGTTGCCTTCATTGAACAGGTAATTTACATCATAACTCATATAAATATATATATATATATATATATATATATATATATATATATATATATATATATATATATATATACATATATATATATATATATATATATATATATATATATAATGTATATACGCACACACATATACATATATATATATATATATATATATATATATATATATATATATATATATATATATATATATATATATATATATATATATATATATATGTATGTATGTATGTATGTATGTATGTATGTATATATGTATATATATATATATATATATATATATATATATATATATATATATATATATATATATATATACATATATATATATATATATATATATATGAATATCAACAATTTGTCAGAACTAGATATTCGTCATTCAAAGTTTTATAGAAAATATACTCATCGCCATGTGTTCAAGCGTGATCAAAGGATAAATTGTAATTGATCCTTGGGGAAGTTATTCCTGGTGGAAACTCCACAGGGATGTCATACCAGTTTTATCATACCGAACAAAATACAAACACAAAAGGGGGAAAATTACAAACACCAGAAATTGTGGATAAATACTCGTCGTCTGCCTTGTTGAACTAGTTTCACCGGTAGGTCACTCGGCAAACTCTGTAGGTGTTCATGGGTATTCTTCGGGCTAGCAGTAACTATTCTTCGGGCTAGAGGTAACTATTCAACTGTCACTAAGGAGTGAGGAAAACATCACGATAAATCCTTGGCCCATGACCAATCAGAATCAAGAATTTTCACGTGAGGTATAATAATTGTAAGTAATTCTCCCTAACCCACATAATACATGCAACAGGATTTTTATTCTCCAAAGCATGTTATGTCACAGTGTTACAAATCATTTTGAGAGGAAAGTATCCATGGTTATAGATAAGTTTGTATTGAACATGTATTCACCATGACAAATCTTCTGAGTTATTTTAGAATATATACCAAATATTTCTAGTATGTATGTTTGCTCTAAGGTCTGTAATAAAAATATTCCACTTATTCTCGAATATAGCATGATTGTCAAGTACAACATCTTTTGATTTGATTATATTCAAATTTTTAAGTAAACACTTTTTAACATCTGAGATCACCATTTCTTTACCGTCTTTCCTTTTTTGGTATATGAAATCCTTAACACTGATTATTATTAAGTGGGTAACTTGACCAAATACTTTTTCATGGTCTGATATCATGAAATGGGGATCATAGATGTTTCTGAGCCAAGATATAGTTTCATTCCACAATTTTATGGAATTCGTGCATAATGAATAAATGTGTTAAATTGTTTCTGGATATTCTTTACAGAATAAACAATTTTCAGAATCTATGATATCCCTTTTTTTAAGAAGTTGATTATTGACAGTTCTTCTATGTATCAACTTGTATTGATTGTAATACTGATATACCGAGGGTAAGATTTTTTTTGCATATTTGAAAGCTGCTTGCATAGTCAACATATTTATGTTATCATTTAAAGATTCACACCATTTGTCTTTAAGTACATTTATACTATATAGATATTTCCCTAGTGTTCAGATAAACATTTTTATTACTAATCTCAATATCATATAGGATATGTGATAATTGTGGAAAAGTATGGAGGTATATTATGTTCCTCTGATTAATAATGAGTTGAATCTTTTTTAATATAATAGAAAGTTGACTGAATATATTCTTTACTTTCAATATCACCATTTTCATCGATAAAGTCACCAACTGTTGTATACCTTTTTCTACCCAAGATGTATGCTTATATGGAATCATCTTTGAATTGTACCAAATGGGTGTTGCTAATAAAAAGATTCAATACCAAGAAAGCTTGGGTTTTCAATCAATAGTAGTAGAGATTTGATGGCATCATTCCAGAAAGGATTTAACCAACATAACCAAGTTCTTTTTAAATATATGTTCCCATGCATACAGATCATGTCCATTTAGAACATGTATGAAAAGAATGCCCAACCTAAATTGGTCATATGTATTCTTTTGAACCAAGAAATCTTCATAGTAGCATTAACATATCTAATATTCGGATATTGAAGTCCACCTTCTGTTATCTGTTTTTCAATAATCTGTTTTCTAAATTTAGGAGGTTTTCCATTCCATGAAAAATGTTCAACTAAAGATTCAATCTTAATAAATAGGTTTTCATTTGGACTGGGTACGGACAGCAGGATATGTATCAATTTTGTAATGAGAAAGCTTTTGATTATAGTGATTTTTCCTATTAAGTTTCTATAATGGGGAGGTAATAAATGAAGTAAAGTTATAGTCTTATAATGACTTTAACACACTCTTACGCGAAATGTTTGCTATAGGAAAGCCAATAGCATTGTAGCCTTTCTTTTTATCTATAATGGGGAGGTAATAAAAGAAGTAACGGTATAGTCTTATAATGACTTTAACACACTCTCACACGAAATGTTTGCTAAAAAAGATAATGAAATATAGATCAATGGCTTTCTAGCCTTTCCTTTTTACTATAATGGGCAGGTAATAAAGGAAGTATAGCTATAATCTTATAATGACTTTAACACACTCTCAAGCGAAATGTTTGGTAAAGAAAAGAGAATGAAATAGAGATCAATTGCTTTCTAGCCCATCGTTTATCTGTGTATTTTTTTGTAAGCTGGGGAGGTAATGGAAGCAGTATAGTTATAATCTTATATTGACTTCTACACACTGTCAGCATATACCCCTTGCCATAAAAATAAAAAGGAAACGTAAATAAATAGCTTTGTAGCTTAACCTATACATGTAGTTTTTTCCATAATAGGACTAGTAGGTGCGACGAGGACAATGAAGTTAAAGTCGACTATTAGTCGTACGCTTATGGTGCTTATTTTACTGGTCTAATCTGGTTGTTTTTCACAACGTGTAATCAAAATGTCTATCACTTTCAATTTGTATAAAGTAGTCCATGAAATGCCACCATTACATATCATATTTTACCTTGCAGACACATAATAAAAGCCACTGAAAAGAGTAGACATGTAGGTCAAGGATATCGGTGTCGGAGTAGCCGTTTGTGATTGTTTGATAATACTCTAAGGCAAGGAATAGGTGCAGTTTTTTACAAAAGGTTTAGTACTGCGTTCTTTCGATAAGGCTGGTCGGAATAAGTTTACGTGGAAATGCATAAACAATCGTGTGATTTCATACATGAAGATTTCATTTTCATGCATAAAAATAAGAAAATTCCTTGCAAGAAGAGATTTTGCCCCTGGGATGATTTTTTCACCTTAGAAATTGTCATGGGAAATTTAGCTATGCACTATTCCATGCATGGAATTTTCATCCGTGAATTCCTTTGGGAATATTTTTCGTTTTTATGCATGGAAATTTCATTTTCTTGCAAGGAAATTTCATTTTCATGCCACGATTTCTTCAGCCATGACACCTTTCGTACTGGAGTGAATTTAGGTTATAAGATTTGATAAATGGTAACTAAACACAGGTATTACAAATATAACCAGTAGCATCTGTAGCGATCTTGGCAAACAGAGATCCAGTATCTGTTGGACGATATATAACATCCAGAGCCGAGTTAATGAATACATGTGATACTGGTTTAAGGATTTAATGTCGAACGAGTTCTCATTTTAGCACAGCAATTAAAATAAACAGTGCAACACTTCTGCAAGGTGTTGCACTCGAGATTTAAGTCAGCACAACATGATCCAATGTGACAAATTGCACATGTTTCCTGAAGGTCAGTTAGTGGATAAGAGTGGGAAATGCATTGAGAGAAAAACGAAAGTTACTAAAAAAAGTGTGGATTTTATTTGGATAGTAGTACTTTCTTTGTGTTATATTGAGTCTTCTTCATGACTATCGAGTTGTAAGCAATGTGAGAATCTGGTGTGCCAGGCGAAAAACACGAAACGATACCAGCGTCTGAGAAGTAGTTGTAGTTCTACTTGCTGTAAACGTGATGTTACAAAAGGTGTACAGTACAGACATTTAATTTCTGCACCAGTCGACCGGCCGTCTGCCAATGCCTGGTTGTATAAAAAGCCATGCTAAGATGTCAAGAAAATAATCCAAACAAATCAATGACACATATAGCTTGCGAATCAAAGCTACGATCAATTATAAGGTCATCCATACATCCATGCCAAGGAAATTAGGTAGCAACCGGGCATACGGTCGTTTATTATGACTGGACTGCCCAAGCATTAAGTGCAGGAATTAAATGTCGGCACTGTACATATACTCTTTCTAAAGAAGAACGTAGAATAAACATGGTTGAACTAAGTTAATTGAAGGAAGAAACTAAAATAAATGTGCACTTTCACTCTTTCTAAGAAGTACTACAAAAGGGTCACATGTGCTCATTCCAAGGAGCTTTCTAAACTCAAGTCACTGGAAGCTTCGTTACACGCGAATTTGCAGAAGGAACCCCGCCAGCGTGGGCATACTAAACTAATAACTTAATATACACAATGACAAGAGTTTGAGGAGGCACAGACACTTTAGGTTCGGGATTCGACTCGGTTTAGTGGTTACTATGCCTCGCTCTCCCCTGGATATCCATAAGCGGGGTTGCCTTTTCGCTATATAAATGCGCGGCGTTGTTGAGGGCGTTGACTGATAGAACCTTTGGAACTATTCTTAAACTTAAGGGAAATTCTTCCTCGAAGCGATATGACCTAAGCTGTTGAAAGCGACATAAGAACCTATACCTCCCTTCGTTTACTTTATACGCTAGATTCTTTCCGTGCAGCTGTCTAAGACTTCTCTCCATATATTAGGTGAATGCTAATGTATGTAATCGGATGTGCTGATCTGTACATTTTTTGCTAGTAAAACATCACTTACTGACATTTTTTGGAGGATATGACTAGTAAAAAGTCGTCTCGTTTTGCCTTCAAGAGCAGAGTGGCATTAACGTTCCTGCCTTCCTCGGTGGTTTCTAAAAGCTTTGGATATTGCTCCCAGTAAATAGTAAAGCAAAGAAAGACGAGAGCTACTCTAGCGCGAGATTTGATTAGCGAGATCTCACCGGCAGGCGAAAGTGGTCCTTTAGGGGTAAACTTACATAAACGCGAGCTAGGACTGTCTGGGACGCGATAACACATGTTCATGTTCAACACAATTCATGCTATTAATACGTTTGAAAGATGGAATATATAGTGGTCAACTTTGGAGGTTAGGTTTTTGGTCATCGTCACTATTTCTGCCATTTTTAGGTTAGATCGTCACCAGCCAGTTGTACAGTACAGACATTTGATTCCTGACGGACGTCAGTCAGTGATAGATTGTACAAACACCCAAGGATAACATTTAAAAAGAATATATATATATATATATATATATATATATATATATATATATATATATATATATATATATATATATATATGTATGTATGTATGTATGTATGTATGTATATATATATATATATATATATATATATATATATATATATATATATATATATATATATATATATATATATATATATATATATATATATATATATATATATCAATGTTAACATATCAGAGTTAAGAGACCGAGTCAATAGAGAACCAGTCTAGGGATCTCTCTCTCTCTCTCTCTCTCTCTCTCTCTCTCTCTCTCTCTCTCTCTCTCTCTCTCTCTCTCTCTCTCTCTCTTGTCGTGGAAATAAGGGCATTGCATGAGAAGGTGGTGCATATCCTCCGCCGCATACAAATAGCAATTCTCACACGCTCTAGTGCTCATCAGAGTACTTTTTAGCCCGGTTGGATCATCGCACTTTAACTTACTGGCCCTACATATGATTTTCACCACATTAAGATGCCTGGCTCCGAGGCGTGAGGTCGCAGGTCCGATTCTCAACTGGATCTCCATCAGTTGGCTAGACTGGTCGATATATAATGTGCGGCGTTCTGAAGGACTGTCTATGGTGTTTCTGCTACGGAAAGCACCTTTGAAACTATTCATAGTATAGTAAAGTAGTAGTATATAAAGAATAGGAAACTCCTTCCCGTTTCCGTGTTTCTATCCCGTCGCGATATGACCTACAGTAAGATGTTGAACGACGTAAATTAACCAATTCCCACTCTTCCTCCCTCGAACCATTACACTGTAATGGGTACGTCACGTGTAATCTATCAGAATCCCTTGTGATGCGTGGTCTGACGTGTCCAGTTCGGTGCACTCTGTCAGAGTCCCTGGTGGTGGGATGTCTGTCATATCCTGCCCGGTGTAAAGTCCCCAGTGGTGGGATATATGTCGTGTCTTGTTTGGAGAAATGGAGTTCTCTTGCTGGGTTAGGATATTAGCTCTTCCCTCAGCATCCGATATGAGGGCAGCTCTGTTCTCCCACGGGCCTACATGACAAAAGTTCCTTTACTCGCTCATGATTGATGACCAGAAAGTTCTCTCTTTGACTGCCCAGTGACGACACAACGTGATTTGGTCACGCCAAAGATAGTCTTAGGGTTATATGTACCATTGGGTTATATGTACAGTAAAGACATTCAATTCCTGCACCAGTCAGCCGGTAGTCTGCCAGTGCCTGGTTGTACATATGGCCATGGATAACATGTCAACAATATATATCGTTTATTGACTGTACTGTGGTACAAAAGTAATAAACAAAAACATACAAAATACAAATATTCAATTCAAAAGAGAACATATGGTCTGCTAAACATGACCAGAAAATCGCACTGGATATAAGGCAGAAAAGGTCCATTAAGGTGGACCCGCATTCAAGTACGGTGACTTAAATCACAACTTTTTCTCAAGAGAAATCCTTATACCTTAAAGATTATACAGGGTTACAAAAAAGTGACTGATTAAATAAACAACACTTAACATAAACATAAAAATAACTGGTAATTGGTTTTTGGATTGATCAGGTTAAATGTCCAGGATATGAAGCAGTATTGAGGCCTACTAGATACGACTAGTACACCAATGACCCACGTAGATTGCGAATCAAAGCTGTCTATTTAACAGGTCATGCATGGATCCATGCCCTGGAAAGTGGGTGGAAATCAGGTCTGCGGTCGTGTCTAATGCCCCGGCTGCAATTACATGTTGGCACTGTATACACACGTTCTATCTATTGTACATGTAAACAATATCAGAGTTTAAGAACATAGTTCTTTTTTTTTATTTTTGTAAGCCTAAAAAAAGGAACAGGCCTTTTTTGTTTATTTTCCTGCGTGCCGGGCAATCACGGCCATGCCAAAGACATCCTGCATATTACAAATATTCAAGTTTGATTGCTATAAGGGAATGTATATACGACAAGATCGTTGCATCAACAGTAGAATAAACATTCATATTATATAAATATATTGTATCTTGTTATTCTTCAAAATAATCCAGCAAGATACCCCATCTTTGCTCAAGTTTGTCCTCTCTATCACAAAGTGTATACTTGTATTTCTCATACTTGTACAGATTTTTCACCTGGATTTTAATACTATCAAGTGTTGGAATATTAATATTTGTTCTGGCGTTAAAAATGACTTTTTTTGTTATTAATATTATTGCATTTATCCAATGTGCTTTATAAAGTTCACCAAGGATGATTTTCTTATTATTAAGGTGATAGTTCACAAGTCCTATATCTGATATCCAGTTTTCAACCTTTAACCATAAGTCTTTCACATTCTCACATTCAAGGAGCATATGTTCATTAGAATCTTCAAGCTCTTTACAAAAATTACAGTTTGGAGATTCTTTGATTTTCATTTTGAAAAGTAAATTATTGGTGTAGAATCTACGGTGTAATGTTCTAAACTGTATATATCTCAAGTAGATATCATCAAACATACTTATCTTTGAAAAAGATTTTTTGAAGTCATAGAGAACCATGATGTCACCCAACTTTGAATTCCATTTAAAAACCGCATTTTCAATAATTGAGTTATTGTTACTCAGAAGCATTTTGTATATTGTTGAAACTCCTTTTGAGTCTTTTTGCAATATCACATTTAACATACAATTGCTTGGTGAGCTATGAATATGGAGAGGAACCTCTCTTGTTTGCATGAAAGAGTTGATTTTAGTTAACACAGCACCATATTCAAGGAAATTGGTTTTCAAATGGAATTTTTGTTCAAATTCAGATTGACTTAAAAGAGTTCCATCTGTTTGTAATAGATCATTAACTTGATATATTCCTTTATCTTTCCAACCCTTTTTTATCGGTAGACGGAAAGAACTATTGTACCATAGAGGTGTGAGAAATAAATTCTCTGGTATATATATCTTGTCATCTTTCCAGAGCAGTTTCAGACTATGTAATACATTCAGCCAAAAAGGGTTAAACGTTATTTCCAATAGTCTTTCTATGTAATCTACCCCATATTTAAATAAACCATCAAAGTCAAAGTTATAGGGGACAACACTCCACTTGGAACTTGTGTTATTATACCTCTTTAGCCAACCTATTTTCAGGGCTGCATCAAAAATTTTCAAGTTATGGAGTTTTAATCCTCCATCAGTAGTATTTGCCTCCATAATCTCTCTTCTGAACTTAGGAGGTTTGTTGTTCCACAAAAAGGTATAAAACAGTTGTTCCAACTGGCATATTGCTGTATTCGAAGGAGTGGGGAGGGATAGGAGTATATGTGTTATCTTGGACATAAGGAGTGACTTGATTATGACCACTTTACCATAAGGTGTTAAGGTTCTTGTACTCCAAATTGCAATAAGTTTTTTGATATCAGCAATTTTAGCACTAACATTGTCGTCCGAGATAGTTTCCATACTGTTAATATTGTACTTAATTCCTAACACCTCAAACTCTGTTGTCCATTTTAGACCAAATTTACCTTCCCATGGTATACTCCTGCCCCTTAAAGCCCCAATCTTAATGACACTTGTCTTGTCTTTATTAACTGCAAGACCAGAAACCTTTCTGAACCAATCCAGTACCCGCATGACACCACAAAGACTTTCCTTGTCTCCACCTAAAAAGATGGTGGTGCCATCCGCATACTGGGTTAGCTTAGTCTCCTTATCATACACAACAATACCATTTATATCTTTTTTTTCCCTTATAACATGAGACAATATCTCGGCGCAAAGTACAAAGACATAGGGGGATATGGGGTCCCCCTGCCGACAGCCCCTGGAGAGTGAAATATTTTCAGAGAAAAAACCATTCTGTTCTATTTTAGACCTTGAATTGTTTCGAAGGAGTTTCACCCACTTTGTGAATATGGGACCAAAGCCAAAGATTTTAAAGACCTCATCAATAAAGTTCCATTCAATAGTATCGAACGCTTTGGCGTAGTCCACTATAATGAGAAGGCCTGGTATTTCTTCAGCTTCAGTGTATACTATAGTATCATATATTAGACGAGTATTTTCTCCAATAAACCTATTTGAAATGAAACCAGTTTGGTCATTGTTTATAATGGTTGGTAAAATGGATTTAAGTCGTTCTGCTATCATAGAAGATAAAAATTTATAAGAGCCATTCAGCAGAGTTAGAGGCCTCCAATTTTTTAGGGTGTTTCTCAATTTTCCAGATTTAGGTATGCAGGTGATAGTTCCCATAGTGATCAGATCACTAAGGGAGCCAGATGCATAAGCTTCATTATAAGCTCGGAAAAGCCAAGTTTTGAGTTCTTCCTTAAAAAATTTAAAAAACTCATTAGTATACCCGTCCGGGCCAGGGGCCTTGTTAGGCTTACTTCTTTTGATTGAGTCCTCTAACTCTTTTAAGCTGAATGGCTGTTCTAATTTCTCTTTTAAGATTTCTGTTAATTGGGGTAGATTGTTTAGAAGTGGGGCAAATGTACTATCTTTAAGTTCAATAGTGTTATTGCTTGAAAAGAGTTTTTGATAAAAATCAGTTTGCATTTCAAGAATTTTTTTTGCATCAGTAATTTTGAAATCATTTGAATCCAATAACTCTGTGATGTTTTTGTTTAGATAATTTCTTTTTTCTAGGTTTAGGAAGAATCTGGATGGTTTTTCCCAATTAGCAGCTAATTCAGCTCTGGACCTAACTTGATGACCCTTCATGCGATTGTCTCTAATAGTCTCATATTGTTTATTTAGAGAATTGAGTTTTAAAATCTCTCTTTCTCTTGTTTCAATCGACAGGTTGGTATTATCCAATAGTTGGGTCGATTTGTCAATGTTTATCATGAGAGTTTTTTCTTCCTCTCTAGATTCTCTTGCCACTTTTTTTGAATATGATATTATCAGACCTCGAAGTTGACATAGTAGAGTGTTTAAAAAGAGACTGTCAGAAACCATAAGTTCCAAATTATATTCATCTATTAGATGAATGGTTTCTGGATTATAAATTGGTAAGGCATAAGTTTCCTTAACAAGTTTAATCTCATTTTTGAGCATATCGATTAATTCCGAGTGATTTAAAAGATCATTATTGAGTTTCCAGCTTCCTTTTCCCCTTTCATTCGGGATTATGCTAAAACTTAATGAGATTATATTGTGATCACTTTTATATGCAGATAATATTTCTGTTACAGGATTATAAGTTAAGAGGTCTTCATTTATGATAAAATAATCAAGGCGTGCCCTTTTAAAGGGTTTTTTGGTGCCCCAAGTGAATCTTTTTTCACCGTTGTTTTGAAGTCTCCATATATCAATCCAGTTTTTCTCAGAAATATTCTTGTTTATTTGTAAACAGGCTTTTACATTCCTTTGTTGTTTATAATTGTAAAAGTCCTCATTTTTAAGAGCTATATTCCAATCTCCGGCTAAGATTAGAGTATTGGAATCGTATTGTTCAACATTTTTGAACAAAGATAAAAACCATTCAGGGTCATCGCTGTTGGGTCCATATATGTTAACAAGAGTTAAAGTTAATTTACTGTCTATTTCAATTGTCAAAAAGATATATCTTCCATCTTTATCAGGCAAAAATTCTAAAATTTTATATTCAAAATTTGGTATAATTATAATTGCAACACCCTTGCAATTGGTACTGGATCCACTTAAAAAAAATTCTACATTCCATTCTTTCTGAAGCTGGTCTTTGTCTTTATTAATCAAATGAGTTTCTTGGAGAAATATGATACTACTTTTCAGTTCTTGAAATTTTTTCCAAAAATCTAGTCTTTTCAGGGGCTGTCGTAGTCCTCGCACATTCGCCGAGAACAATCTCAAGTCATCACTGAAGGAAAGGGCTTTGTTAGCCCGGTTGCCCACCACGCCGGAAATATTTTCAACTTATAACTACATGAAACAGGAGTACATAGAAAACAATAACTATACGTGAACATTATCAAAGTGAACAGTATGACATACATCATGTCCATTCCTTTTGTCACTTTGTCTTTGTGAACAAAGAGTTAACCTTAAGGGTATACTCAATAGGATTGTATGCACTGTGGAGACTAGATACACAAAGTAGAGCAGTCAGCTCTAACATACATAAAATCAGAAAAATGAAAAAAAACAAAACAAGTATCAATACAGACACTACAGAAAGAAAAGAAACACACACAAACACATAGTCTAGTGGGGGAGCTCCACTATGTCGACTATAAATGCTTAAGTATATTCAAGTGTAGCTATGATGAAAATTCAAACACTGAATTGTCAATAATTTACCAGCAAGGCAATCAGTGGAAAGTATGAAAATAAAACATAGTGTTATACCCTTTATCACAGTAATGTTATCAATCAGATATATGTAACTACATCTCTGTTGGTTACTTAAATGAGCAGTAAAGTTTCCCAAATTTGCAGATGTAGTACACTGAACCAGTTACAATCTCTGATTAAAAGGAAAATGTCAGCCAATGAAAATGCTAAATTTTTCACAGTGAGGCAATCAGGGGAAAGTATTAAGATATACATAGGGTTATACCCTTTATCTTCGTAATATTATAGTGATATATTTCTAGATTCCTTATGAAAACAAGGAGAGAAAACAAAGTTATTCTTAACAAGTAATTATGATGGTTCGAGTACCCATGTACTGAAGTTGCTTTCTCTGAAACATTACATAAAGCCAATGCAGTGAAAAGAAATCTAATTATCAATATGATATTTATGATAAGAAACTAGCAGCTGCTAGTATATCCCATATAATACATATACAATGATTATTTAAAATACCAAACATGACAAATGAAAAATCAAAAGATAAATATTAGATGAGTTGTGGGTAAACTGTCCCATATAACACATGTTGCTATTTCAATTGGTCATATATTCAGATTTAGGGTCTATTGCCCAGCTATCATTTTAGTCGACTTGCAACTTTCTTATATATATCCACCATCAGTTATAACAAATTCACAATTTACATAGTATCACATAAAAATAAATTATTGGCATTATATTACTCTCAACAATACCTGTTGTAAGTTTTCCATCACAAAATACATCCCTGAAACCCTTTTGTGGATAGTCTTAAGGAGTCAATATTTCCATCTAATATTGACTCCCAGTATGGCCAGGTCAGGTTTTATATTAGCAAGAGATGTTTGTGAGCTCTTGTTAGTCAGTATATAGGGGTTTTCCCCCCAGTCATCCATGTAGGTTATCAGTATTATAGGGGTTTTCCCCTCACTCAGTATTTATTTGTTAGCAGTGTATAGTTTAATTTGTTAATAGCATTGGGTTATTAAAAAAAAAAACGGGAGATAGATGCTAATGATGAAGTGATTTATTCACTTTGAGCTATGTATCCCATTTGCTATGGTGTAATAAGCTCTATTCTGTGAAAGATTTTGTTATCTAAAATTGGTACAGATTTTTGATGTTCACTCTGACATTCTCTGCGACCTCATGCCTGCTCACTCCCTTTATAATCCCTATTTGGATAACTATTCTTTCTAGGTCAAACCTGTTCAGGGATGCATCGGTAGGTTCCATAAATGCATATGAGGCAGGGATAATTCTTGAGAGATGTAATTTCTGAATCATCTCATGTCCTATGTCTCCGACTAGGACGTTTCGGCCGAAAATCCCTATATAACTACCTGGAAACTTATGTAGGAAGTCTGTTGCTTGGTTGTAGCTCAGCATTGGATTTGAATAGTGGATCTTATGTTTCTTCGGTAAATGTTCCATCATAAGCCTAAGAGTCTGAACATGGGAACCTTTTGAAAAAATTCTAATAGGCTTTTTGGTTTTTTTGGCTATCTTCATCATTGTGGTGAAGATTGTTTCCTGAATAGATAAAGGTGCAGCTTTGCTGCTGTCAAGACCGGTTGAACATATTGAGACGGATTTCGGCTCAGTCAGAAGTCTTTCCACTGTTTGTATGTGAAGGTTGCTGCAAATATCGGCATCCTTTGGTGAGATTCCCACACTTAATTTGATGTTTTTGTCAGCCATTATATTATTCAGTACTTCTTGATCAAGTAGCTGATTTCCAGACACATCAGTGACTACTGATATTGTTTTGTTTGGAAAGGGACTGTTTGCTTTTATGAATGTTGATAGATCTTCCCTATATTTCTTCTTTAGGTAGGGTTCTGGTAACTTTACCATACTATCAATTAGCCATATGGGTTGTGATGGACAAATTGTTCCTGTTATCACACCGCGAGTTTCAGAGAACTTCATAATTTCGGAAATCGTTCTCCAGTGATAGAGTTCAGAGACTCTGGTAGGCTTTGTAGCCGAGTAGATTGGCATATAGCTCAATCTTTTGTTTGTGTCAATTTCATGGAGATATCCTTCTTCTAAATATGAGAAGTTAGAACCACTTCTATCACAGAGGCCATTCCTTCTGATGAGATGTATTAACTCATTATCTGTGGTACATTCGAGATCTTCCTTAAGGAAAGACTCCAGGCATTCATTCCTATAAAGGAATGATGTGGGCAGGTCACTTTTCTTGTACTGACCTCCACAAGTAGAAATATCACCACCAGGGTGGAATTCCTGGCATCTCCAGCATGTGTAGGGGCCATATGCACCCCACCAAGTGTTAGATAGATGATTTAATATTGTGTGTTTCTTCATATCCTTAGTCTTTATAGGACATAGTATACAATCTCTTTTGGCTGACTTCTGACTGCATGGAACACTGAACAGATTCTTCCCTTTTCTATTTGAAAATTGATCAAGACTGTTTTTTGAGTTTTCCCATTCGTTTCCAGGAGTTCTTATGGGGCTGTGAGCTGAGTGAGGCTGCTGTGTAATGCCAGAGTTTCGAAACTCTACACTGCTTCTACCTGGTACTGACTGGGGATACATTGGTGCTTTAGATTGGTAGTAGGGATCATGACCCCTCTTTAGAGTGATGGGAGTTGTTTTTGTGTATTTGACATTCGGGTCATATCTAGATACATTACATGTATCATGCAAGTCTTGGTCACTAATAGAGAGATGTGTTCTCTCAACTTGTCTAGGGGGATATGCAGTTGACCTTTGAGTATTGATATACTCTGTTTCTTCAGTAATGACTATATTATTTGATACAGTACAAACATCTGGTGTAACCTTTGGCACAGTACAAACATCTGGTGTAACCTTTGGCACATACATTGATTGCAGCTTCGCTTCTCTAAGTCTTTTATCAATAGTATTCCTTAGGTCACTACTATCTAGTTGAACATTCTGTTCAGGTGGGGAGGTGGAAGGGGTTGTAGTTGTTGCTTCAACCTTTCGTTTACATGAGTTAATTTCGACAGTCATTCTAAGTCCTGTTGTTGAGTTACAAAGTTTGCTTTGATCATTTACAGAGGTGTCCTCAGGGAAAACATAAGTCTTCCTGTAATCAACTTGCTCTTCATCATCTGATGGTTCAAGGACTATTTTGGAATTGTCTGGTTCAGGTTCTGACTTAGGGATTTTTAATTTCCTTTTGGGGGGGACATTTGATTCTAATTGACCTGTAGAGGATGTTGATTTCCTCTTTAACGAATCAGCTTGTTCTTCCTCCTCGGATGGTTCAAGAACTGTTTTGGAAATGACTGGTTCAGGTTCTGACTTAGGGATTTTTAATTTCCTTTTGAAAACATTGGGGGGAGCATCAGGTTCTACTTGACCTGTAGAGAACATAGTTCTTGGGCATTATCTTGACTGACACCCTGGCACGTGGTTCCTCATCTGAGAATACTCAGCCAGATATATCCAATGAATACCAACATGACAGGGTTTAGATGGTTTTCAAAAAAATGTTGTGTCCTTTGAACGGGAGTAGCCAGACGGCATTAGACGGGTTAAAGCATCAACCGGCTAACTTGAATGAAATACGTTTCACAGATAATTATATATGTCTTTAGTTTCTGGTTGTTTCCTATCAATTTACCCAAGGGGAGTGTAGCTGACATGGTCTTCATAACACCCATGCTGGTTGTTTTCGATATGAGCACTTTGTAACGGAGCTAATCACTGTACGCCATGTAGTCGGAGGATGATTCCAGGCAGTACATGCTAATCACTCCCAAATGAGTTGCCTCAAAAATTAGAAATAATATGACAGCGGTTAGTAACTGATTAATATCATCGGAACACAATTTAATTTTGGGCAGCATTTTTTATCGGCGCTAATAAGATAATGATCATGGTCACCATCTTCTAAATTGATTCTAAATGTTTTTTTCGTAAATTGAAAATGACGTTGCGTGGCTTAGTAATATATAGACTCAGCGGAGGATGTCAGTGGTGCAATAGTGACAGCTCAAGGTGAAGTGAGGTCGTGAAATACCAAGAGGTATTATATTAACCCATTAGTGCTTAAAAGTTCCTACAGACATTGCCGTCTGGATCTTAGATACCTTTGACAATAACTTTTGAATTGAGAATGATCTTACAAAATATTTGAAGGAGAGGTGTTGGTAATGCTCTGACCAACATTTCTCCTTCAAATATTTTGCCAATTTTGCTAAAGCCAAAAATATTTCATAAAAAAATGTCAGGCTAATTTGGCCGCTGTGAGTATTAATGGGTTAAGATGATTCTCGGTACATTGTTGCACACGTGCAGTCTTTAACATACTGCAGGTAAAAAGGAGCTTTATTTGACAACATCTTAAGATAAGACGTTGTGGTTTAAGGAAGGTGCTCACCTGTTGATACGTGCAGTACAGTTATTTAATTCCTGCACCTGTCGACCGGACGTCTGCCAATGCCTGGTTGTACAAACACCCAGGGACAACATGCCAAAGAAATAAACCAAGCTCACAATGACCCACGTAGCTTGCGAATAAAAGCTATTTTGAGTTGTGAGGTCATCCATGCATCCATACCCAAGAAACTGGTTGGCAATTCGGCATGCGGTCGTGTATTATGCCCAGTCTGCCCAGGCATTTAGTGCAGGAATTAAATGTCGGCACTGTATTTCTATAAGGGTTTGAAGAAGTTATTGAAATTACATGTTGACGATTTCACAGCACATCCATCTATTATTTGTAAGGTGTTTAAGGGATGATTTTCCTCTCATTTGAGTGTATGTATGTATGTACATATATGTATATCTTTGTACATGTATGTATACATGCATACATACATACATACATACGTATTGGAGGATTCACCCGCACAAAAAGTTTCATGCATGAAATTTCGATGCTTTCAAATGGGTGAGATTTCCTTGCATTAAACAGTGTACAGCCCAGTTACCCATGAAATTTCGGGTCGAAAAGACAATCCCAGTGACAGAATTATCATTTTCATGCATGAAAATGTCGTATTTTCATGCATGAAACATATTTTTTCATACAAGAAACTTTTCGTACGTGCATACAGCTACTTGTTTTACGCGATATTATAAAAAGCGAAAGGAACTACATGTAAATGTAATGTGTATCCAAGACAAAGAACACTGCTACTGGCAATGGTCTTCAGAGAATGAGAAAAAGTACGCACTCTCCCCCTTTTTGAAGGTTACTAAGCGTAGCGGTTAACTGCCTACTGAAACCGCTATATAAAACTATCTCACAATGGTACCCCGCTTTTAATTTTTCCTTATGTCTCTAGAATGTCCAACTGATAGAACATTTTACTTATCTAGCGATGTTTAAGACGCCAGTATTTTATACATTGCATTTAAAAGTTCTCAGTCGTACAGTTTATAATGCTTTTAGTGGTACCAGGGTAATACGCTTTGGAGACCATTTACAACGTGATACTTTTGTAAGGACACCCAAAAGCACTTCCTGCTAATGCTCACTGAAACAATATTTATCAAACAACATGGTAAAGGTACTAAATGTCGCTCCACTCATGATACCTTCCAATCCTGAGGCTACATTCGTCCAAATCACAAGGACTCCATTTTTTTGGAAAATCTTTCAAACCCTGGCATGTTCGTATTCATTGCAAACTCTGGCATGTTGATATTCATCGGTTAGCTCTCACTTCGTACACTCAGATGAGTACCCATGTGCCAGGGTTTCAGTTTTCGTGCATCATTTTGTATTGGCCAATTTAGCCACCAGCAGCCTAAGTGTTAAGAAGCGCGAACGTCGGCTGTGTTTGAAGGTACTGTGATAGGATTAGCTGCAGGTTAAGCAGGAAAAGGGGTGTGTTAGGGGGGGGGGGGTAAGAGGGCTGTGTTTGTGAGTAGCTTGGGGACGTTTGATGTCTAGCTCATGAAGCAGGTCTCAGAGAGCGAGCTTCCAATCCTGGAGATTAGGCTTGGCAGCAAGATGTGAGAAGTTGTTGACCTGCAAATCAGCGCCTGAGTGGTAATCTCAGGCAAAGAAGGCAGAATGGCCTCTTTCGTACCTCCTCTTATCAAATGTGCCTATCCACTCTGCTGATAAGTCCCATTGAGAGAGAGAGAGAGAGAGAGAGAGAGAGAGAGAGAGAGAGAGAGAGAGAGATGGGGGAGCGAGGAGGGAAAAGATATAATAGTTATCCTGCCAACTCTTATTTCTTTCAGAGAGAGAGAGAGAGAGAGAGAGAGAGAGAGAGAGAGAGAGAGAGAGAGAGAGATGGGAGAGCAAGGAGGGAAAAGATAGTTATCCTGCAAACTCATTTCTTTCAGAGAGAGAGAGAGAGAGAGAGAGAGAGAGAGAGAGAGAGAGAGATCCTGCAAACTCATTTCTTACAGAGAGAGAGAGAGAGAGAGAGAGAGAGAGAGAGAGAGAGAGAGAGAGAGATGGGGGAGCGAGGAGTGAAAAGATAGTTATCCTGCAAACTCATTTCGTTCACAGAGAAAGAGAGAGAGAGAGAGATCTTGCAAACTCATTTCTTTCAGAGAGAGAGAGAGAGAGAGAGAGAGAGAGAGAGAGAGAGAGAGAGAGAGAGGATAGTTGCCCTGCAATCTCTTATATCTTTCAGAGAGAAGGATGGGAGAGGGAGGAGGGAGAAGTTAGCTGCCCTGCAATCTCTTATTTCTTTCTTTCAGATAGAGAGAGAGAGAGAGAGAGAGAGAGAGAGAGAGAGAGAGAGAGAGAGAGAGAGAGAGAGAGAGAGAGAGAGAGAGAGAGAGATGGGGGAGCGAGGAGGGAAAAGATAGTTATCCTGCAAACTCGTATTTCTTTTAGAAGAGAGAGAGAGAAGATAGTTGCCCTGCAATCTCTTATATCTTTCTTTCAGAGAGAGAGAGAGAGAGAGAGAGAGAGAGAGAGAGAGAGAGAGAGAGAGAGAGAGAGAGAGTTGTAAGTTACGAGGTGTCCAACATGCACGGTTGAAATATGACATGATGCTCTATTGCGTTGCTTGCGCTAATTTGAAACGTTATGCTATGGTCGAATAACGAAGAGTACGTATCATTTTACGAATAGATACCATCATCTCTGTCCTTATAATCACTTTAATGTTATATACCTATTAGGGTTTTTTCTTAGGTAGCTTATACATGTATTGTTCATTTTTTACTTAGATGTTCCTCTGCCTATACACAGCCTATTTTTGCCATACAGAGTATAAATTACATGGAAGGTCAGCTTATAAGGAATATATAAAGCATCATAACGATTCCTTCCCAAGAAGGCGAACTTTGCGTGGGGCTGTTTTCACAGTTGCTCTGATTATGAGGAGATGGGGGAAGGCGTTTACATATGCAAGTCTCAAAATGACCGTCCTCACAAATCAATCCCATATAGTAGCAAACTAAACAATATGGTAGGATGGAAACGAAGTACAATTATGCAAAAATATTTTTTCTAATGCATCGTTAAGATGTATTAGTTCGCGAAAATTCGATGGTACATATATATCAATTTCATAAACAAAGACTCCTCTGCAAAAGATACACAATGGGATATGCTCTGGAATATGTAGAGTATTAGGTATGCACTTTATGATTGTTAATAAGTCAACAAACTCAGGACATCTGTTCAATTCATCTATATTTCATTCAAATTACTGTGACTACAAACGTCAAATACATGGTCGCAGACACAGTGTCACGTGATATACAGAACATGTGCCCGCTGATGGCTCAATAAGTATTCGAGGAAAACACAATTAAAATTGACATCATAAGAAAACTGCACGGTCCACAAATAAAAACAGCTGCGATCAACCAGGAAACCCACAATGCTTGTATTAGGCATACAGAGCATACTCTATCAAAACATGTACATTCTGCTTCTCTGATAAAACACACATGAGGTTCAACTTAAGTTGCATGTCCTCCCTCAGCTTGTATACTGTAAAGGAATTCTTATACAAGAATTGAATACATCGATCACAGTCCCAGAAATCTCATATATATACTTTTCTTTCAAGTTGGGTATGGATATTTGTGGATTTTATCTTAAATTCAAACATTTGTCTGATAACCCTCTGTGTCCCTGCGCAAAATTGGCAAATTTTTCAATTCAACAATCATTACACACACACGTATATATATATATATACATATATATATATATATATATATATATATATATATATATATATATATATATATATATATATATATATATATGTACATATATATATATATATATATATATATATATACATATATATATATATATATATATATATATATATATATATATATATATATATATATATATATATATATATATATATATATATATATATATATGTGTGTGTGTGTGTGTGTGTGTGTACATATGTTTTGTTATAAGTGTAGTATATTGATAGTGTTACTCGTGCTTGCATTGCTGGTGGTTTTAGATTTTGCAACTATAGCAACCAAACTGACGCCATACCTCCCTTGTTGTTACTAGTCACAGATTGTTGCTATTGGCAATATTGGTGGTGATTGTTTATGTTTGTTTGTTTTTGATGATGTACATGTAGGAGTGATGGTTTTGTGTGTACTATCGATGTTTTCTGTTGCTAGTGGTGATGGTGTACCGATTCGCATACTGTCATGATGATGTTGATAAGGCATTTTTCTCTCACTTCTTTTGCAATTCTTTTAAATTTAAAGAAAAGATTTTGGTTTGCTCCAAAAGACCAATATACTGGTAACGAGTATATCAATTACATACTAAACAATTATAAATGCAGGTATTTGTTATACGATACATATACCAACACTGGTCAGTCCGTGCTTAATGGTTGATTTTGACTGAACATACGACAAGTCCTCACATACTATATTTCTTTGAATAGTTAGGAATCAATTTAGAATTACGTAAATGGGGCCATACAGTACATGTAGAGGCTGCCACGCCTTAGGAGTTTCAAGGAATGACGAACCATGTAAGGCTATAACAAGACATACATGGTGGATTCATAAAAAGTGGGTAGAATCACTAAAATTACTAATCACTAAACATGAAAAAGCTATCATAAGTAATATGGAACCTCGAACGTTACTCTCACTTAACAATATAGTCGTCTTTATAGTCAAAACAACAGAAATGTGAAACTTTAACATTTCTTGCACATTTCATCATTATAGTCTTTATAGACTAACAACATAACTATTGCACGCGATATTACTCTTTGGTCGTGTTTATTGACCACTGCCGTGATGGGTTCTCTTAACAACGTGCGTCAGGAATTGTAATAATATAGGCTGTCAGACTCTATTTGACTGATGCTCAGCACGAGGCAAATGGTTGCTTTAGTACTTATGAACCTGGTATACATTAAAGCAGATCGCACTAAAGGCTAAGAGAGTCCTAGTCTCCTAGACTTGCTACAAGTCTGTGGTATCTGGCTCTTTCACTGACCTGACTTGAGTTTATTTCACTCCAGTATTAGTTCTGAATAAATCCTCAAGGGGGACACACTTGAGCTCTAGTCTGTGTTCTCAACCGCAACTGACGAAAACAGTGCTTTCATCTATAGCTTAGTATGTATAGTGGTGGGGGCATTATACCTAACACAGCCTGAGAACCAGGCTAAGCGAGTCCATTACATTGATATCAGCCACTCCTTAATAATATACTTAGTCAGAGGCATTGGCAATGCGGTAGTTTTCTATGTATTATCAGTTATATGTTGCTGTAGATGCCGATTATAATAGAGAGAGATACTGATTCTGCTACTGATGATGATGATGATGATGATGCGGATGGGTATGAATGTTAGGAAGATGAGGGTGCACTGATGATGATGATGATGATGATGGTGATGAATATGATTGCTAAAATATGGCGATGACAACGACGTTATAGCTTATGAGGAAATGGAGATGATTACGTCATTAATCATTAAAAAGTTTTTTTTTTAAATAATGTTTCCCTGTCAATGAACAACACTAGAGAAGTTTGTATCATATACTCATGCTATGAAATATAAACAGGTAGGTTTATCGCTGTGTAATAATATTGTGGATTATATCTGAAAAGAAGAAGCACACTCGAGTGTGGAAGAATGTAGTGTTAGTTGCTGTTATAAATATTCTTAGTACATGATAAATTATCTACCACTTTTATCGCTCCTTTTGATAATAAACTGAACTGTTTGTCCTAGAGGTTTACTCTGAGTCCTGCCTTATATCATAATCGCCTTGTCATAACTTGTAGAAGTGAGGTAAGTATGGCCGTTTCTTAGTTATGTTCATTAACTATGTCGATTGAAGTAATACAGTAAAGAGTACAAACGAAAAAGTGATGAGAATGGTGAGGATAAAGCAAAAAATGGAGATAATCATATTATCTTTTATGTGGGTATAGCTGTAGCCGATGGTTATGATAATGAAATTCATGAAGAAGAAAATGATGATGAAGATGATGCTAATGGTGGTAGTAGCGTTGGTAATGGTGTTTTTTATAACCGTTTTGTACGCGTCTGATTTTGCACTTAAGGCTGTGATGCTGGTGACACACGCGATTTTGGTGAAAACTTTACTTGAGAAAGTAGGTCACTATGTTCAGACATGTTGACCTACTTTCGTAAGTAAAATTTCCACCAAAATCGCATGCTGTAAGGTATTCTCTTGCAGGAACTCCAAATTTGCCTTTCAGTTGCAATAGCTTAGTATATTTAGCAGACATGTATGGTATTTATAAATCAAATGAACCTTTATTGATCAAGAAAACCTCATTTGAGGTAAAACACTGTAAAATTGAAACTGTGTTTATATCGAGGTCAGCTCAAGCAGGTAAGTTAAAGAAAACTTATATTTGAAACACCAAGACCTCAGGGATTACATAACTATTGTTAGAAAGGGTACAGGAGTGCTAAACTAGGAGTTGTCTTATTTTGAGTGTGTCACCAGCATCACAGCCTTAATAAATGCAGTCAATAAAAATGAAAGTACAAGTGCAAAGGAAGGTATAAGCTATAAATGCAGTCAATAAAGATGAGAGTACAGTAAAGGAAGGTATAAGCTATAACGGAAAGTATAGAGGGCTGATGAGGATGATGACGATGATGCATTTTGATACCCAT
>OZ012696.1:19559650-19581771 GCA_963942565.1 Maea johnstoni
ATATATATATTATATATATGTATATATATATATATAGTATATATATATATATATATATATATATATATATATATATATATATATTATATATATATATATATATATATATATATATATATATATATATATATATATATATATATATATATATATATATATATACATATATATATATATATATATATATATATATATATATATATATATATATATATATATATATATATATATATATATATATATATATATATATATATATATATATATATATATATATATATATATATATATATATGTATATATATATATATATATGTATATATATATATATATTATATATATATATATATATATATATATATATATATATATATATATATATATATATATATATATATATATATATATATATATATATATATATATATATATACATATATATATATATATATATATATATATATATATATATACATATATATATATATTATATATATATATATATATATATTACTATATATATATATACTATATATATATATATATATATATATATATAAATATATATATATATATATATATATATGTGTGTGTGTGTGTATATATAATAAATGTGATTATCTATACAATCAACCGATCCATTAAACGTCTTGCATGTGTTGCACATTAACTAGACATACTACTACATAAAGGTGAGATACTGACCCCAAAAGAGGTGGTCGAACACTTCTCCTCACCGTCCGAAAGGTGTAAGACGGTATTGTTTAGAATCACCCACAGCATGTTGCGCAATATGAATGATACGATCAGGTGACAATGGATTGTGTTTCGTAGGCAACGTAGACTCCTGAAAAGAAAAAAAACATAACATTTATAATCGATTAAATAAAGAATGTCTAAAGCGGACAGGCTTGTTTAAATCTACTACCGTCCGAGAATTACTTCAGTACAGACATTAAATTCCTGCACCAGTTGACCGGAAGTCTGCCAGTGTCTGTTTATAAAATAACCCATGGATAACAATCAATCAATGACCCATGTGGCTTGCGAATCAAGCTACGTTTAGTTAAAGGACCTGTGGTGGCGTCTATTTCCATGAAACTGGGTGACAATCATTAATGCCCGGGATGCCCATGCATCAAGAGCAGGAATTATAATGCCGGTACTGTACGTACATTAAAGCCTTAATGACTGATCACTAGGGCAGTATGTTTATTTAATGTGAGCCTGAAGGCATCCTGGCCAGACCGAGGGCCGAAGGCCCGATGTCTGGTCAGGATGCCTGAAGGCGCACATTTAATACACATACTGCCCTGGTGAACAGTTATTAAGGTTTTTAGTATTGCTTTCCTGAACACAACCTTTCTTCTGGTCTAATTAATAGTATCTTGTGATATATAGTGTGCAGACCAACAATAAGCTATGGAGGGCATTATGAGGTGACATCTATTGCCCTGCGTCACAGGGCGTTATTGGGATTTAATGACCGGTAACATGGTACAAATCCTGATTGCTGATTGGACAATCCAAAGCAAGCAATATTAATAGGGTTTGGTCTTGAGTGTTTAGGCTGGCTGGGACATTATCGTATCAGTTAGCGGGGAAGAGAATGAACATTGAAAGATGAGCTTTTACTTCATTGATGAGGTGTGCAAAATGATTTTTCTCAGTTTGAATTACACCCTAGCTAAAGAAATATATACCCAATTTGAAAACGGGTGGCCTTCTTCAACTACATACACAAACCGACTCACAGCAAACATGTTGTTGCCATTTGTCAAATACATATAGTTCTGATTTGTGGGAGCCAAGATGCTTGGATTTTAATGAATATTGATAATAGTTCATACTATCATAAAGTGTGCTATCGTAGTAATTGTATAACAGAAATTAAAACATTTTACCAAATTTAACTGGTAGCGTGCCAGCATTCTGAAATGTGTCAAAATAGAACCGTTTCAGAGTTGTACTGCAAATTTTTTTTAAAACTAGCTACTTTTTAAATGAACTCAACTTGCAAAAAATACACAAGTTGACAATTTTAGAGCAACTGCGACTGACCCATTTTCACTAACTGTGAGCGCCTCACTTTCTTCAACTAAGATTAACTGTCTCCAGTCGAGCTGTTTCGAACGTCGCTGCTCTGCCGCCGGTGGTGAGAGACAGCGGACTTGCAATGCAATGCTGATGACAGCTCTGCCAGGGAGGCCACCCTCAGAGGTGTTTAGCCAACTAGGCGTATGCGAGTCTCGCAGTGCACTGTGCGCAGTAGGTAATTGATATAGATTGTCATAACACATTGTTTCTCTGAGGCTGTGACGTGCATAGACAAACAGTTATAATTCCATACCTAGTGATTCCATCAAGATTATCTCTACTCAACATTCTGGCAGGAAAACCATTGCAGAATAATACATATGAATCAGTTTTTGATAATTTTCACAGGATGTTGTTTGCTGCCATCGGTGCTAAAACTTAAGGTGATTTAGTAACGGGAATATACTAATGCTTTTACACACACATATACATATATATATATATATATATATAATATATATATATATATATATATTAATATATATATAGAGAGAGAGAGTAGAGAGAGAGAGAGAGAGAGAGAGAGAGAGAGAGAGAGAGAGAGAGAGATGTATTGCAGGCATACTTACCTATAGTAAAGGAATATAAAGAGCGCGATGGAGAGCGCGATGCTAGAGAGCGAGAATCCAACATAGTATATAATCCGTTGTGGGAAATTATGGAAGTCAGGCTGAAAATGAAAAAATCAAAACTATCACATGTGAAGTAACTCACAAACGGAATCCGTCAATAGGGAAATCCCACCAACAAATAAGTGGCTCATAAACATATCCCCTGAACAAAACATCACGCTGGGAAATTCTTATTTCTTTGTATCAGAACGAGTCATTGGGTATATGGTACATACACTATGCTTCCGGGGATATGTTAGATTTCAATGGTCTCTCGGAATAGGTTCACAATGTATACTTAAGAAATTCAGGGCGTAAATCCGGTGGTTCGTCACTGAGACAGGCAGTTTCCTAAAAACTCGTTTTCGGACAGGCAAAATCTTCTATGAATAATTTTCAATTTTGACTTTTGGAATGTAATAACCAAATAGTCTCCTTCCAAACCATCTTCTATGATATAGCTGCCCTTTTTGACACATCATGTAGATATCTTCACACTATGTTAAGAAACATGTTCCAAGAAAAAGTACACGCTGCCAAGGTTTAAATGACGCAACAAATGTAAAATTACAAGGATGACACATTATATCTAATCCTAAGGTAAAACAGGTATGTGTTCTTTATTTATAGTTGTTCTGTTATAAAGCAACATAATGCATTTTTTCTAAAAAGAAAAAAGATTATCCTGGATAAAGAAGGACTGACTATTACCTGTGCCAAACAGGAATAAAATGTACGTGACATATACGTTGACAAAAGTATGTGTGTTGAATGCAATCTGATTTCAACCTCTAGTAATCTTGACCCTTATGCTGCTCGTGGCTTATTTGGCAAATACAAAATGATGCAAAAAATGAAAAATGACTGAAGCCCTGGCACATGGTATTCATCTGTGAGTACTCAGCGAGAGCTATCAACTGAATACCAACATGACAGGGTTTAGATGGTTTTCAAAAATGTTTGCATAGTTGTACTTCGGACAAAGGTATCCTTAGTATTGGAAGGGTTAAAGGAAATTGCGGAGTATCCGATATAATTCGTGTAGAACAAAAACAGTAAACAGCTAGAGCGACTCACCCCATATTCCGGGTAGGATTTTAAAGGCCTACATCTAGAATAATTCGACAATGGAACCCACGTCCCGTTTTCCGCGCAGAGCCTCGTGGCATTTTCTGAAATAGATAAAAAAAACTTGACTGATTAAGAGAATATCTTCTCTCCCAGACTCGCCTAACTCGAATATTTTTTCCTGAATCGGACGCAGGCGTTTGTCTTAATGCATTTGTCATTTTAACAATTCCAATTTCATGGATAAGAATTCCATGCATGAATATTCTTGGGGCAAACGTTTCATTTTCATGGTTCAAAGTATCATTTCTATGCATAAAAACGTCATTTTATGCATGAACATTCCATTTTCATAGCAGGGATTTTCATGCATTAAACCTTTCGTACGGGTGGTGTGAGCAAGTTCTCAGTGACTTAGGGTGGTAATAAATGTTGCCCTAAAATCACTCCAGCCGGCAATTCGTCAAGATCGACAATTCGGTCAAAGGTTGGTCGGGGAAAAATTACTGTATAACTGGTTAATTTGGCGTGGTTTTTAATTTGGCGTTTTTTTGGCGAATGCCCATCAACGCAAAATTAAAGATCGCATAAAAATATGTCTACATGAAGATGGCGTTGTTCTGACTGCTCCAGACGCCAGAATAAATACAGGGAAAATACTCTTTTGAAAGAAACCGCCAACTTAAGTACACGCAAAATAAACCAGTTATACAGTACTCTCTCTATCTTGTTTGTTCTAACGGCAGTTTATTCCACTCTGTTACAATAGGAATTCGTTCGATCTCTACCCTATTTGAATCGTGCATAACCAGCCGGCATTCGATACACAACTCGCAGGGTACGCCTTACACCACCACTTACAACTGGCTAGTCACGACTTAGCCACCGAACTGTATGTACAGTACAGACATTTAATTCCTGCACCAGTCGACCGGTCGTCTGCCAGTGCCTCGTTGTACAAACACGTATGGATGACATGTCAAATTAATTAGCCAAGCATGCGAAGTGAAGCTACGTTCAGTTGTGGGGTCGTTCATGCATCCATGCCCAGGACACGGGATGGCAATCGGGCATGCGGTCGTTTATTATGCCCGGGCTGCCCAAGCATTAAGTGCAGGAATTACATGTCGACACTGTATGCATCTTGATTGGCTACAGCTCTCACCGTAAAAAATCATACAAATTTAGTATATGACAAATAATACTCAAAATGAACGTTAAACATATGAAGCATAAGTAAACTACCAACAGTAATAACATATAGCAATGTGGCAGAACAAAGTGACGAGAAATATAATTTCTGAAATTTGGTTTGCAAACAGTTGGACCACCTGGCTATGGGGTATCCCCAGTGAACAATAATCAGGCGGATTTGCACTGCAGATGGGTTTGAAGGCGGGATAAACCATATCAGCATAGGCCTACATTGCCTGTGTCAATTTCTCAATATGGAAATGTAAACATACACCATACACATCTGTTCAAAGATGTAGGTAGGCACGGAGGATATAGGAGGGGAGACGAGATAGAGGTTCACTGATGTTTTAATTGTTCCGTTTATTGAGATAATGAATTAACATCGTTTGTTTGTGGGGTTTGAAATATGTTGAGGGGTTCTTTTCTGTGGGGTTTGAATATATGTGTAGGACAGGGAAACAGACCAGAGACTCGATAGGGTATATGTATAGGACAGGAGGACAGGGGAGGGTACAGACCGGATGCAGGAGGCATTCAAGACAAAAGTATGGGGGGAGAGGGAACAGACACTGACACAAGGCCCGGGGGTGACGAGTGGCCTGGGTGGTAGAGGGTGGCCTCCGTAGGTCCTCCTTCGGGAGTTGACCCCGCGGGAAAAATGCGGTTGCGGATCCCAAACAAACAAATATATCAATTAACTATGTGGATATCAACATCTATCCTTTGACAATGGAATGTAATGGGCCTTTGAGCATGTTTATATGGAAAGGGCGCAATACCAAATGACAATATTATTATTATTATTATTACATACCGCATTGTGCAATCTATGTCTACCATAACATTAGGTCGTAGGTACTTGAGTCGACTATAGTGATTAAATGACCGAAACACGACCACTAACAGCAACATATGGACGGAATCTACTTGCACTGAACAAACAATGAATAATCCCCGCCCTCATATTACAAGATTGCTGCGTGAATCATTCCCCTCCTATTAAGGCATGTGAATACCATTAGGACAGTGATTTAACGCAACTTTTCGCACACGCCTCATTATTCCTTTTGTCTAACCATACGTGTTCTATCAGCGTTTACGGTGATACTTGATTTATACTGACTTGAATTCAATTTAGTTGTTCTTATTAGGGTGCTCGGTATTTATTATCTGTTTGATAGGAGTGTGTGTCTCTTTCCTACTCTTAACTCACAGCAACACGACACCCGGCTACTGTTTACTAGCAGTAAAATACTAAAGGAAGCTACCTGCTTCCAGGGTATTCAAATCAATTACCTCTCTCTCGTTTCAAACAAGCCCATATATAATATATATATATATATATATATATATATATATATATATATATATATATATATATATATATATATATATATATATATATATATATAAATAAATATATATATATATATATATATATATATATATATTTATTTATTTTTATATATATATATATATATATATATATATATATATATATATATATATATATATATATATATATATATATATATATATATATATATATATATACATATATATATATATATATATATACATATATATATATATATATATATATATATATATATATATATATATATACATACATACATACATACATACATACATACATACATACATACATACATACATACATATATATATATATATATATATATATATATATATATATATATATATATATGTATATATGTATACACATATACATAAGAGAATGGTATGTGAGTTTGATCAAGAGGACTACTAGATGCTGATCGGGGTGCAGCATTTGAATGATTGTCATATTTTGATTGTCACGAGCTGCCGGCGAGTTGGGAGACAGTGTGTGACAAACGAGCAGCAGTCAGGTTCTGTGATTACACTGGAGCGTGGTGGGAATCTACAATTAGGGGGCACAAATGTTGGATATAATAAGAGGAACGAATGGAAAATAGAATTTGGGAGAATGAAGGGGGTGTTGAGATAGGTATTCGAAGGGTTATAGCCATGTCCATGGGACAGGGCAGATATTGGTACCATCTGGAGGGACACAGCCTCACTATAATTTTCTGAGAGAGTGATGCCTATAGATAAGGAAAAGGGGTGATAGCATGTTCAGATGAGTAGTTATCATGTAGTTTTCAGCTGATGAACGTTATAACCTTTAGTCAGGTTTTTGACCAAATTGTTGGGGTAGAGAAAACCAAAAATGACCATAACTCTAAAACTATAAGGTCAATTTTGACTACATTTGCATAGAAATGTTCATCTCAAAGAGCTCTAACAAAATCTTACAAATACATGTAAATTGAGTATGGAAATAGGTCATCAGGGGTCAAAAGGTCATAAATTCTGGTCCTTGCCTGAAATCGTACTAGATGTCCTGAAACAGTCAAGAAACTGTTGATTGTCAACTGAATACCAATATTCTTTACTGGAAATCATAGTCCTGCCATTCTTATATCATTTTAACCCTGCTATGAGATATTCAATTTGAATTTGGATGACTCAAAAGTAACGGAAAAGGGGTTAATACCACAATCAACTGAAAGGAGGGACAAAACTCAACCCTGACAGATGGGATGAGTATTGAATCATACAGTTAATCTTTCAGTGTCTTTTCATTTACTTCCTTTGCATTAAGGATGCTTTACGATGCAGTTATTAATTGGGTCAAGGTTTCATCCCATATTGCTGACATGTTTTGCTACAGACAAAGGGCGTTATATATTGTCCTTCCACCTTATAAATTTGGGTATTTCGTCATATCATCTTTGAATCCAATGCAATGTCTTTTCCTATCCCTCCTCACTAGAATCTACGTCAGGCTGAAGAGATTCATCCTAACCTTGTGTTTTTACGTATTAGAGGATGCAAACAACTTTCACATGTAGTTGTCTAACAGTTGATGTGTTGCCTGGCAGCCTATTTGATTTTTATTGCTGTGTTTGGCATAGTGAGGCTAATGTCATATTTTTTTCTGGAGTGATTTTTGTTCTTTGTTAGTAGGTTTACCTTTTTTTCCTTTTTATTTATTTATCGAGATATTTGTGTTTTTGTGTTTGAAGGCTGTATTTTTCAGGTCACATGTGGTCAGTAGTCATCTAAACTACTAGAGACAGCAGTAACAGCTGATCATTTGCATTTTAAGGAGTGTTTTTAGCATTCTTAAAGGGTTATCAATGAATTACTCTGACAGAAAGATTTGCTGACATGGCAGTGAAAGGGCTTGCATGGAAAGAGTGCAACAATGAAAGCTGGTATCATTATAAACAACACATTGTTATTGTTGAATCCCATTCATTAATTCCATCCCTTTCCTTTAAACCCACATTGAGATTTACTAAGTGCATATTTTTTGTTCAAACGTTGGTTTATCTCAGTGTTCATATCAATTAATCTTAGTTGTTATCATTTGACAGTCCCTCAGTTGATTTTATTCACATTAAAAGACATTTCACAAAAAATTCTGTACCATAACCAATTGGCATTTCAAATTTTAAATAACTGTCTACTTCACATGAAAATGCATAGATCTGGGGCAGAACTTTACACCAATGTCCATCTGTTTTAATCAACAGTAGGACTGACTTGAATTGATATACTTATTTTTTTTGACTCAGATTACAATGGTACTTGTTGTAGTACATACTAAATATCTCAAGCTTAGTCCAAAAATGCTATCTAACAAAATGTTTACACCAAGGAGTTCTTTAATTCTCACTGGTGGTAGAAACAAATCTAGTCATAAATAGGAATATTACATCATATAAAACTAGATACCCTTTCTTGGGAGAATGGTGAGGGTCTAATCCAGAGAATCCTTACCCATTACTTAGTGACAGGGCCCTGTGTCAACCCGAATGTTGAATATCTCACACTTTAGATGGGCCATTTTACACTTTAAAAATATTCTCTAAATCTGACAGAGAACATGAAGTGAGTGCTTTCCATGCTGACAGTTTCGTAAAATATGAATAAAATGAACAGGTTGACCATTGAATCTATTTAGTAATACTAACAGGAAGAAGGAAGGAAGGGGTTTTATGGGTTTTACGTCACTTTCAGCAGCTTAGATCATTTTGCAATGACAACTTCTCTTCATGACCAGTTCCTAAGGGTCTTTCGGAAACATAGACTACTCTCCATTAAATGCCACACTTTTATATAGCGACCTTGTCAACCCACTTAAGGGGAACTGGTGGTGACTCGAACCTGCAAACTCCCATTTAGGAGCCAGGTATCCTTATTACTAGACCCCAGCAGATCCCTACTAACAGGAAAATCCCTACTAACAGGAAGATATTTAAGCCCTTGAATTTATTGATCTTTTTCTTAAGTAGATACTGCACTTTCTGTGTTATTTGTAATGAGGTTTATATATACATAATCATGTATGTATATATATATATATATATATATATATATATATATATATATATATATATATATATACTGTAAAGTTCGAGATATTGGCGTGGAACTATTATTGGCGACATAAGCGAGTGGGTCAGATTCGCTAATATTACGATCCGTTTATATTTGTTCCATTTTCCAACGATTTTTCTTTGTTTTTCTAGGTAGTCTCACAATCTCGTAACATTTCAGGTAAGAGTATGTTCTACTAGTTTATTGAGTGAAAGTGAGGAATTGAAATTATGCTCCGTGTATAGGGGTATAGAAGACTTTCAAAACGATGATGGTGTTAGGGATACTGTATAGAAATCACTATTGATATACACGTATTTGAAATGATGATTTTTATTGGCCAAACACTGACTGCGAACAGCTAGTTGAAATGACCGTGAACTACAAGGCGACGGAGACGAATCAGAAACAAAATACATTCCCCCAATCTCTGTCAGTTATGTTTCCACTACTAGCTCAATAAATGAATACAGTTATGTCTATACTTTTATGATTTTATGTAATGTCCCCGTCGCCTGGTAGTCCAGAATATCCGTATTTAGTTAAAGAAAAACGGCCGAAACTTTGCACAGGCCTCCAGGCGCGTTTATGTGTTTGGAGGCCAAGTGCACCAGCGTGGATCAAGGCACGTCCGCCCAAATAACGCGCCACCTCTTGACCTTTTATCAAACCAGTCTAGTTTGAATATCTGTCGGCAGATGGCGCTTTTCGAGATGGTTCATACGCTAATATTACGATTCGCTAATATGGAAAAATTGATCAATTCGCTAAATTTAAGCACCCCAATATTTCGAACTTTACAGTATTGATGAAAGTGTAGTGGAATATATGCTGAATAATGGACTGGCAGCCTGGCCTTTGTTTATTTTATGATGTCAGCTAGATTAAGAGCCTTGAAATTAAGCCAGGATTATAATATGTATAGCTTCACGAACAGGTGACTGTCAGGATGACTGATTGTTAGACTCGGGCTCCCAATATTTCCTGTAGGCACCTTGATTTTTCTTCGCAAGGCCCCCAAATAATGGTAGGCCTATCCTTGATCTTGATTCAGTCGACTGGACGCCTGCCAGTGCCTGGTTGTACAGATATCCATTGACAACATGCATACAAATAGACCAAGCACATCAATGACCCACGTAGCTTGCGAAATCATAGCCACTTTCAGTTATGAAGTCATCCATGCCCAGGAAACTAGGTGGCAATCAGACGTGCGGTCGTGTATTTTGCCCAGACTACCCACGCATTTAGTGCAGGAATTAAATGTCTGTACTTTAGGCTGAAGGTTTTGGAATTCGTGACTATCCAGTTGTAACTGGTGGAGGAAACGGAAGTACCCGTCGTAAACGACCACCTATTCCCAAATCACAGGCAACTTGCTCACGTCCCGGGCTTGATTCGAACCCGAACAGTGGTGAGAGACAGCTAGTAGTCAGTGGCAACGCCTTGGACCACATGGCCATCAGGGCATACCCCTGACTAGCTGGTCGTGAGGGATGGAGGAAACCGAGGTAAACGGTGAAAACTATCGCTTAACCCCAAACCAATAGATATATTCACAGATGCCTTCTCATGCTTAAACATCTTAAATTAACATCAATAAACATAAAGGTACAATTACACCGTTAATAAAACATAGGCCCAACTTAAGGTGCTTAGGGCTGCTTCCTTACTGCTAATGACATATGGGTACCAATGAGCTATCTATAGAATAAAATGGCCGCTGCCAGGGCTTCCATTTCTTGTGTGTTAGGATGTGTTGAAACAGCAATATACTTCTCGTATGAAGGTTGGCAGGGGTGGGAACTTGGGTTTAAGTAGAGAATACCCTAGGAAACGATTTGGGCCTACGTTGTATTCATGGTGTAACTGTCTTTTAACAGAGAGGGTTAACTAGGTTGTGACTTACTTGTGGTATCCCAGCGATGATTGCCGAACTCCTCCGGACACGGGATCGAGGCTGTGTGTCCCGCGAGAGTTGTGGGCCAGCACGAGACTGTGTTCCACGTGCTGTTGCAGTAGATCTGTCCTTCCTCTACAAGAAACAAACCACAGATAGTGTCAGTGAGAACCATATGTCTATGGCGGCCAATTAGTCCCTGCTCCAGCCACCAGGTGTCGTTAAACACCTCTACCAGTGCTGCCCCCTGGCCCTCTCCGTGCATATCCGAGCCTGTCTGTTTCAGATAGGAATGCTAGGTATATGAATTAGGCGTACACGGGAGAGAAGCAAATAGAGTATGCAAAGTTGCTTTTTTACTCTACATTAGTTTATGTAGAAATCGAATCCAATATCATTAATTCCAAAAACCACAAGAGAAAGTCAGATATCTAAGAGAGACTCTTTTTTATTTCAAACGTATTGATGTAAGTCATGCTCGTGGTCTATGTCAATGTAGCTATCCAGAATGGTGCAGATGTTACGCCGAATAAAGTCTGTTCAGAGCTATACGGAGGAGAACAGGTATACCATATATGGGATGTTACGTCCTTAAGAGGGACATGTACACGATGGATAACAAAGATGATTTTTGGAAAAACAGTCCGCAAAGTTCAAAGATTTCACTTATTTAGTCACTTCGTTTTTTGGATAATGATTCACTCCAAGCTTGTCGACATTCTACAACATAGCAAAAATAAATCAGTTCCGCATAATTCAGAGAGAGTTCGCAAGATGCTCTATGTTGTATTATTGATTGAGATCACATCCAAGGTCCACGACAAAGAGTATTATTGATGAGTATAGATAATAATATTTTCGGTGAGGAATGCTATTTCTGCCGCAATTGAGCAGTATCCATGATGATCACATTCACGATTGCCTATATTATGTTGGATTATAATAGCCCACTTGCTCTGCTTCGCTCTGGTCTATAAGTCAGTATCCATGTCAACCAAGTTCCTAAATTAAAAATGTCAAGTCTGATGCCGTCTACGATGTCTGCATCATTACTCCCCTTTAAACCAGCTAGCTGTTAGAAATGCGATGATCCAGGTGATGTATGAATAGATAGGCGTCAGTTTATATTCCAACTGTTCCCTCGCTGCTGAGATGACCGGACCGAAATATGACCGGACCCAAGTATGACCGGACCGAAGTATGACCGGACCGGAGTTAAGTGCGACTCCTTGAGGGGCAATGCGAATTTGGTTCCAAAACAAGACAGCTTGAACAAGTAACCAATCGACGCGAATCGCAACTACCTGTGTCCTTAATGTGGTACAGTTTCCAGAATGGATATATAAATGAACCACAAATAGAGTGTTAAAAAGTCAACTCTTTTCGTATGTGGTGCTGTTGTAGCATACGGCTTATAAGCGTGCTGGAGACTGAAGCCTGTTTCAAGCATGTCCCTTTGGATGCTATTATAGTGTGTTGAAAAGTCAACTCTTTTCGCGTCAACTCTTTTTTCCACGGTGGTGCTCCCTGTAACCTACGGCTTAGCGTGCTGAAGACTAGAGTCTGTTTCTAGCATGTCCCTGTATGCCACTGTGTAGTTGTAAGCCCTCCAAAGCCACGTTTCGTATGGACAAGTGACGCTTCTAGACCTGCAGTGTCACCTTCATATCCGTAAACTGCGGCTGCCCTTTCTTGTGTGAAGGTATTAAATGGTAAAAGATCACCTTTTAAGGAAACCCCGCCTTCGCTGTTTGCGAGGATAGTGCTTGAGTAATGTCCCGCCTGACAAAGCTGTTTCTATATAGTGCAGGGATGACGCGTCGTCAAGGCTTTATTTATTATAGCAACGTCCCCAGCATGACGGCTGGCGATATATGGGAGTGTTATAACACCGTTCTGCTGTTATTTTCTGAGTACCCTCGAGGCTGCGTGGCCATGTTAATACCTGTTAGTGTATCTTATCAACGCATAGACGGGGGATCAATATCTCTAATATAACAACAGTTGACAGCATTACTACCTTGAGCAAAATTCAGCGTTACGCTAATACTCATTCTTAAGAATGTCACGTAGGCACAACGTAAGAAATCGCTACCGATTGCCTCGATCCATGGCATTTCTCATGTAAATAATTGTTTTGAAGTCATCCAGTTGACAAGTTCCCATTTGGCAGGACTAGCGGGAAATATGAGTATGTAGTTCTAGATTAATGAATATTCCCGAAATTAGTATTGGTGGAAGTATCAGGACACCCGCAATCTCGAAACCAATTAGCGATTTTGATTGGTTTCAGTGCGAGTCTAGCAACAAGCGCTGCTGCGAGATCATGCCAAGTCTCGCGATAGTTGGCGTTTGCCACAATGTTGATTCTCCAATGCGAGAAAAACAAAGCCTCTCCTTGCGCAACAAGGAAACTGTGTTGTTGCTGCGAAATCTTTTACCAATGTTTATCATTTTGAGTACAGTGTTTGCATTGTCTAAAAGGGGATGCTATGGTGATACAGAGGATGATATTTAGTGATAAGATTCCATACAACTCCGGGAATATGCGTTGGTAGTAGTAGTAGTAGTAGTAGTAGTAGTAGTAGTAGTAGTACTAGTACTAGTAGTACTAGTACTAGTAGTAGTACTAGTAGTAGTACTAGTAGTAGCAGCAGCAGCAATAGTAATTATTTGACGATCCCATGTAAGATGAAATGCACACAGACCAGAAAACGTAAAGATATATTTTTCTCTCTATTTCATCAAAATCGTATAAATGTGCACCTTTTCTCTGCACATTGACCAAATGAGCTAAGTAGATTTCTGTCAACATTTGTTAATAATCGCCCTTGGCATTTATAAGACGTGGGCTTACAGATACACAGATAGATAAATATTAATTTGAGAACTATCAGGACAAGGAAAGGGTATAAAGATCTCCAATTTGTGCGCTGGTAAATCTCAATACAGAGTGATAAATCCACGCATGCGCAGAGAGGGTTGCTAAGATGCGTTCCCTTCAAACACCATAAATCTCACTTTGCCAAATGGCAGGGATGGATGTTAAGAGTCATATCTCCCGGGGTGGGTCTTCAGTACTATTACATCTAGTTGAGGATGATTTCCTAGGTGACATCTAGTCGTATCAACAGAGTTCGGGGAACGGTCATAGGAAGCTAGGGAAGAGGCCCCTAGTGACAATGATCTGATCGTAAACCCTTCCAATACTGAGGCTAACTTCATCCTAATCACATGGATGCAACGTTTTTTGAAAACTATTTAAACCCTGTCATCTTGGTATTCATTGGATAGGTCAGTGAGTACTCTCAGATGAGTACCCATGTGCCAGGTTTTTAATTACTTTTCAGGCTTTCGCGTCATGTTATATCGGTCAAATTAGCCACCAGCAGCATAAGGGTTATGCCACAGAGCTCATAGATATGGCTTAGGAAGCTCTCTTTACGCGCATAAGGAGTAGATAACGGTGTCTAAGGCTCTAAGCCCATCTAGACGACACCGCACAACTCTTTAGCAGTAGTAGAGTTTCTCATGAATCAGTTAAATTACTCACAGTTCCTCCGCGCTATGCCTGGCTAGCAGTAGTCTTATCAGGGGAAGTTAGAAGTGCTGGGGATGCGCAATAATACACCGCTTACGAGCGGAACTTATGGCGACACAACATGCCTAGTGCATGCAGATGTTGGATGTACTAACGCTACGCGGTATCGTAAAATTAAGCTCCAATAAAACGACCCTGCCGAGTGATTAAATAAGGCGTTTCTGTCGACTATTATAGTGGCTTTAGGCCTATCTTATACCTCACGTATAGTTCATTAACAAATAAAGGTTTCTGCAAGTGCTCTTATCAGATAGTGGATTTTAATAATTCCTCTAGACAGTAACGCGTTCATAGTAGGTAAGTATTCAATCTATTGAGGTAAACTTTGTATTCTTGGAGAAAGACGAGTGTATTGCATCCGTATTGGGAGTGCTCAATTCATAAATGAAATTCCCTTTGTGGCACACATATTATTAGGAATAATATCAATTGCGCATGCGCCATAAACAGCTCTAAAAATGCAATCTCTTCGAATTTGTCAACGACAAAAACGACTTAACATTGGAAAATAAGTGCAATTTAAGATAAGGTTGATTCTTGATGTATTTCTGTTAATACCATATGATAGGTGTTGAAGCTGCATATGTTATGCTTATATTCTGGTTTGAGAATAAAGAAACATAATACAGAGAGGTATATTGAAATGTACACAGCTTTCACCTTGTTGCTGCTGGTGGCTAATCTGGCAATTGCAAAATGATACAAAAACTCAAACAATGATGGAAACCCTGGCACACGGGTACTCATCTGAGTCTACTCAGTGAGAGCTATCCAATGAACTCCAGCATGACAGGGTTTAGATACTTTTCAAAAATATTTTTGTCCTCAGAATTGGAAGGGTTAAATATTGTACCTATGGTCTGTACGTATAATTCTAGCATCAGAATTTAAAATGCAGAGGCTGTTGTTGTTCTTATGATAACAACTTAGTATTCGTTCCAACGTAATTGCTTCCCCGGGAGTTACAGTTTAAGAACGTGAGCTAGCAGACAACGAAGGAAATTAGTAAACGTTTGTATTCACTTAGAGAAAACAATTCCTTTTTGAAATAGATAAAAGTAAAGTTAAATAGTACATTCCTATGTTTCTCCACTTTTTTATCATCACAACTACTAACACAGGCGAGAAAACACCAATGAGTGAAAGAAGGAAGCTCGTGAATAAATTATACGTGGCAGCAATAATCACCTTCGTATTACCGCTGAGAAAGGGAGGAATATAAACATTTAGGAAATGACATCGGTTTTCAAATAAAACATGCCTTCTGTTCATTATTACATCATTTCTAATCGACCAATATCCTGATGTTCATTGCTTTCCAGCATTACTAACTGCCACTCGTCTCTATTGCACTTACCTTTCTCACTGCAAAACTCGACAATGTGTTCTGGGTGTGACTAGCATACAGGATATGGTTTCCCTAGTCTAGGGGCTAACAGCACAGCACAACGAAGCAATGACACAACTGTGTATGATAGGACAAAAGCATATGCCAAGCTATTTCATGGTTTGTTTTATTGTTTTGTCGCGCACGAATAAATGAATATGTGCTGAAGAGCGCCTAATACCTTATTTCTCCTGGGAAATGGTTCGTGCTTTTTAGGATGAATCGCATTATGTATGTATGTATGTATGTATGTATGTATGTATGTATGCATGTATGTATGTAGGTGTGTGTGCACATGTATGTATGAATGTATGTGTATATATCTATGTATGATTGAATGTATGTATGTATATATGTATGTATGTATGTATGTGTGTATGTATGTATGTGTATGCATATATGAATGTTTGTATGTGTGTGCATGTATAAATGTATGTTTATGTATGTGTAATGTATGTGGGTGTACGTATGTGTTTATGCATGTATGCAAGAATGTATGTATGTACGTTATGTTTGTATGCATTTATGTATGTATGTACGTATGTGAGTGTTTTGTTGGACTGTAACTTAACGACCGTCCCCACACCACTTTAAGAATAGATTCGCTGTCTAATTAATCCAGACATTGCATGTTTCCTCCACTCTTCGCGCACACCTTTCTGCGACCCACGAGTCCTCACCCTACTATAAGACTAGCTTGGGGCCTTGTTACAGAACAACCCTCGTAGGCACACAGGCTGCAGTAGTACCAGCAAAGTGCCGGGATTAGCCGAGGTCTCAATGAAGTCGTCTTAAGAACACCGGGTCTTCAGCAATGCTTGTCACACTACATCACTGCTAGAATTAGCCCCACTAATGGTCTTTCGCCGACAAAAGAGGATGGAATTTAAACTAACACTGTGTTTGGCTGGTAATGCGGACTGTAATTGGCCTCTGCTAATAAGCGCCACTGGCTGTTTTCCTAAAGGAGCTAGCGGTGTTGCGGTTTTGTTAGTTAGGAACCGCCAGGGAAAGGATGGACCTCGTGAGTCGTGCCAATTCAGCGGAGTCCCACACCTCTCTCAGACTCATCAACTATAGGCAGGTTCACAGTTTCGCCGCTAGATGTCGCTTGCATGGAAATATCATTTTCATGTATGAAATTTCCACGCCACGAATTTTTCATGCATTAAACTTTTCGAACGGGGGATTGCTAGGTGGGATACCCCTCACCGAAACTCACCACAGCACATTCTACAAACAGACCTATGATACTTTCACGTTCCCGGTGACTTGGGGTTTGGCGTTTGTTTTTAACGGAGCACACATGAGTTTCCGCTGAATAATCACAAATTATCGCTAGTTCGGCAAAATGACCTATAGCACATTTTAGAAACCAATGTTTAAAGGTTTAAAAGGGACAAAGTTCTAGTGCCCCTAAAAAAAGTTTCATGCATAAAACCCCCGTGGCATGAAAATTTTATGCAAAGAAATCATTTTCATGCATCAAAATATGAAAGTTCCATGGATGAAAATGAAATTTTTATTCATGAAAATGACATTTCCATGCTTGAAAATGACATTTATATCCATGAAAATAACATGCTTAAAAATTACATTTTCATGCATGAAAATGGAGATTCCACCCCAAAGATCTCATTGGATAATCTTTTCGCTACCAGAAATTGCATGGGGAAAATTGGGCTGTGCACTATTTCACGTATGGAATCTTGCTATTTTACAGTACTCGTACAACGTATATGAGCCGTTCTTGTACACTCTTAAGATGCCAGTGTTTGGTATGATAGTAACGTCTCAGGGTGGTGGTCCCCTGCAGAAGATGAATGGTTCGTGCAGGATCGCATCATGGCACTATCTTAGTCGAGAGACCCGCTCATTTGATTCACTAATTCCATCCTGGCCCTGGGTTAATGTCAACTCACGCGAACCTCCCATCCTACATCGCCGTCGCTTGATCTACGATATCGGATGACATTTCCTCTAACGCTAAAAGAGTGGACCTCTGAATACTAATCAATTCCTTATTTCAGTCCGCTGAAATCATCGCAAGGCAACGGAACTAGCGATATAAGTACGCATCCAAATATAACTACTGCATCGTTATCATTATTATTATTATTATTATCATTTTTATTATCATTATTAATATAATTATTATTATTATTATTATTATTATTATTATTATTATTATTATTAATATTATCACTATCATTATCAATATCAGTATCATTATTATTATTATTATTATTATTATTATTAGTATTAGTATTATTAGTATTATTATTGTTATCATCATTAGTAGTAGTAGTAGTAGTAGTAGTAGTAGTAGTAGTAGTAGTAGTAGTAGTAGTAGTAGTAGTAGTAGTAGTAGTACACTTTGTATCGTTATCATCTTTATGTACGACTACAACTACCACCACTTCTTCTACATATCGACTGGCATTAGTTATATCAAACGTAGCATGGTCTCATAGGAAACTCAGGCATGTCTAACAACTGGCGCCACCAAACGGAGAAACAGAAACACTAAAATAATAATTCCTCATAGCCAGGAATCTAAATGTAAATACGTGTCACTTGCACATTTACTATTGTTCAGCCTCTTGACATTGGTAACGCATTTTGTGAGTTAAGTGGCACTTAATTACATGCAATTTCTGCCACAGTCAACGCCCGAAGTTCCCATTAACACTAACGTGATTCATCTCTTCTGCCCACTGTAAAGTACGACCAGGATATACTCGTTATTTAAAACATGGCGTCGCTCCTTATCTGGTGGCTATAAGCTCTGTAGCATTTCCAATTTAGGCATGATATGTGACCGTGTAGAGGTTATGGTCCGTGCATAGTATCTGCTTAGGAGATATTACCCTAAAGCCAAGGACTTATATCCGTATTGATTAATGGTATGCTCTAATTTAAGTAATGTATACGGGTCAGCCAGTGATGGAGCTGCAGGATTAGTTGAAGGTGCCTATAATACCTAGAATAATTGAATGTCACACAGCATGAGTAACACTTGAGGTCGCGCCAGAATAAATTCTTCCACCATTGTGGTAAATGTGGACTAGGAGTATTAAGTCCTCTCCGATCACTGCTGCCAAGGGGGGTCATCAGTGTCACACAGATCAATAGGATATCAATAATAATAATCGATCTGACCTCGAGGAGTTGCCTGAAGAAGGGGAGATAGAACCTGAAGGACAATATTTATACCACCAGATACCACCAAATGTTTTTTGATTGAAAATGTATGTGATTACACTTCAGCAATTTAATGGTAATTATTTTACAAATCATTGTTTCTCATCGTATACACAATCGCAAATGAAGTAAAATTCGTTTATAATTGTTATTTCATGTTGTTGACATATTGAATCACTGTAGGCATTACATCTGTATGTACCACTAGACGCAAAGGAAAGGAAATAGAAAAGCAAAAAATGAATTTAAAAAACGATACATTTTCGGCACACTAACGTATGCCATGTGTATGTTTCTTTATTAGCGGCAGTTAAACTAAGGAGTACCCTGCTCACTCTGAAATATATTTTTGACAAATATATTTGGAATATATCTAAAGACACTATAGAGAGATATGGCGATTAATTGAGGTAGAACTACTTCCTATGTGAGGCAATTCGGTTCAAGAAAAATACGATAACAAGTACTGTAAATCACTTTAATATGGCGAGAACATTATATAGCGTATTCACGGTACTGTCCCTGATAGCGTGATCTAAGAATAGCGGTGAACGGGAACAGCAGCAGCAAGTTCAATTAAGAATTTAATAAAGGCGGGGATTTTATAATAGCGCATATGGGCAGAGCGCTATTATCGCTATCTTATTGTTCCCGCTATACTTAAGTGATTCACAGTATTTGAACGAATCAAACAAATCAAAGGTATACGTACCTATACATTTACATTACATGCTTTATATTATGTAGAAACCTCTCACATTTACAGATAGATATCTGCAAAACAAACCCCTTTATTGGAACAAGAACCTGATATCTACGATTGCACTCTGTACCATCGACGTTACCATTACATGTAATTTGCCTAGAGGGCAATAATATTGTACGTATTTATTTACTCTGCTCTTTATGGGAATTTATGTTGTGGATAAACACGATGTTTTCTCTGCCAATGTCTGTATACTAATCACAGACTATCTCCGCGTACTTTATCTCACTCAGAACCACGTGTTACAGCGGCCTAGCACTAATGAAATCAATTAAGCTCAGGACTACCTCCCTACTCACAGCATAATAAACAGGTGCAATAAATAAACTGGCGGTTAGTCCGCACATACACGTGTATTAAATGTACCTAGCAGGGCTTGTCCCTATAGCCGGGTAGTCTAGGGCGTTACCAGGGATATTTGGCTATCCCCAACAAACATGTTCAGTTCCGTGATAAGTTATGGGTAAATAATAACATAAACATGTTCTAGATGCCTTGATCAGTAGCAGGGTATATCCCAATAGCCAGGTGGTATAAGGCGTTGCCAGGGATAGCTGCTATCTAAGGCTAACCACTCTCCGGGTTTGAATCCTCAGTCGAGTCCATGTTCGAAAGTTACCATATTCTTTGGGCTAGGCAATGGTTTTCGTCGTGTATCCCGCTTCCCCAATACACATACAACTGTCTTGCAAACAAAATGGCAGAAAAAATGTGGATCGAATACCAATTCGAATTTACACCGTTATCCCTTACCGCATACAACTGTCTCGTCATGAATGTGGCCGAAAAAGAGAAATTCTCGAAATTTCAAGTTCAATTCATTTCCCTAGCACAGGGAACTGCCTCTGGGCCGAGCGGTCTAACCGTGACAAACCGACTGTCGTCAAACTGGTTTGGTGCTACATGTCTGACCAGGTTCCTTGGCCCTTAATGCAAAACAATGCAACCTGTGAGCTCAAATATACCTCATGGAAAGGACTGCTATCCGTGAATTTAAGTCATGCATTTTGTTACACGAGTTAACCTAACACCCAGAAATATCAGCAGAGCCACATGTCGATTATGTCGTTTGTTAACAACATATTGTTATTGTTGTTGTTGCTGTCGTTGTCGTTGCCATATTCAAATTCGACAATTTCCTGAGGCGATAGTCCACTAGCCATCAGTTGAAGTCAAATGAGAGTCAGGGACTAGGAGGTCTGGCTATCAGCTCAGAGGATGAACATGTCATTACGGTCGAGGAGAAAGGCGTAATCAGGCGGACACGTTAATCCCAGCCTCCCACGACACTGCTTATCATGACGGCATTCCCATCACTCCTCAGCGGCACAATACCTCCTCTGACAACACACAATAGTGGCACTGCCCGTGAGAGGCAGGCAGGATCATGTGGACAATCTGAGTATACGAGCATCTGATTAAATATCGTCGGGTGTAAACATTTGTGTGTGTGTGTGTGAGTGTGTATATATATATATATATACATATATATATATATATATATATATATATATATATATATATATATATATATATATATATATATATATATATATATATATATATATTTATATCTATCTATCTATCTATATATATATATATATATATATATATATATATATATATATGTATATATATATATATATATATATATATATATATATATATATATATATATAAATATATATCTATATATATCTATATATATCTATTATATATATATATATATATATATATATATATATATATATATATATATATATATATATATATATTTATATCTATCTATCTATCTATCTATCTATCTATCTATCTATCTATCTATATATATATATATG
>OZ012696.1:19586971-19599471 GCA_963942565.1 Maea johnstoni
TGACGGAGATGTAGATATTTGTAAGATGTATTGATGGATGTATATATAAATAAATACAATATAATGTCGCAAATGTATTGGTTCCCTTCGCCAGGAAAATTAGCAAAGCAACCAGTCATTGCTTGAAATTTATTTACTTTCCTTCAGTAGAGGAAGGACACATAAACTGCTATTTACCCTCCTCTGGAGTAGTGGGGTAAAAAAAAAAGAATTGGGAAAATAAAAAGTGTTTTATTTGCTCTTTCACACTTAATCCGTCGTAGTAATGCTGATACTAATTTAAAATATACCCTGATTTTTTCATAGTTCCATAACTCCATATTAGATGCATTTTAAAAACACACCATTTCACAAAAGAATATCTCCTCAACAATTTCACCACAAAAAATCTTACAAATCTATTTTTCTGAGACACCCCTTAACTGTGAAAATATAGGATAGACTCTTAGTTCAGATTAGTTTGAGTAAGTAGAAAATGCAACCCGCCGCCCAGATGAGTGATGAACTAAATGAACAGGGGTGGAGCTGGTGATGAGTTAGTCACACCCTACTTGAAAGTGTAGTTAACAGCCTGTGATCCACACCCCAGTCATCTGTTTCAATTCGGTTCCACCTTGTGGGACGACAATGAATGAGGGCACTGGTGAAACTAGGGAAGTTTGCACCACATGTGGCCATGTGCATACATTAGAGCTTGGTCTATGTGCGGGTCAGTCATAAAGTTGCCAGCTACACAGACAGTTACATCATGGATCTTACCACAACAACATGTACCTCCAGGATGGACTTACACTGGGTGTTATGAGGGGAGACCAAGGCCTCCCTGATTCATTTGGAACCTACAGAAAAGGATATTTGAAGGGGAGTTATTTTTGAAATATCAACCTTTAAGAATAGAATAGTAATTATTCACTATGCAGGTCTAGTCATCCATATATATCCCAAACAGTAATACGCAACTTGAACAAGAATCCACATTTAGAAATGGTTCAGCATTTATTGAGTAGTTAGTTGTTGATACCTAGATCACTACCAGTTACAACCTATTTCACTGGCGCACTGAACAATGTTAGCCATAGTGTAGGGTTATTTGTAGTTCACTCCATTTACAATGATGAAAACAATGTAAAACGTATTAGGGGATCTCAATTTCAAAGAGTGATCCCCATTGAGTTTAATTATCCTAATTTGTAGCAGTAATAACATTAAAAGTTGTGCGTAGTAGTAGTAGTAGTAGTAGTAGTAGTAGTAGTAGTAGTAGTAGTAGTAGTAGCAGTAGTAGTAGTAGTAGTAATAGTAGTAGTATCATTCTTAGTAATTGTAGAAGGAATAATAGCATTGATAGTAATCGTAGTAGTAGGACTATTACTCTAACTATGACAATATTCAACGCTTTAGAACATTTTATGAATAGAAATAGCGCTATATTAATTCCAGTTATTATTATTATTATTTCCATTTGTAGTAGTAGTAGTAGTAGCGGCAGTAGTAGTAGTAATAATAGTAGGAATAATAGCATTGATAGTTATCATAGTAGTAGGACAATTACTGTAACTATGACAATGTTTGGCGCTTTAGAACATTTTATGAATGGAAATAGTGCTATATCAATTCCAGTCATTATTATTATTATTTTTATTTGTAGTAGTAGTAGTAGTAGTAGTAGTAGTAGTAGTAGTAGTGGACTAGCAGTAGTAGTAGTAGTTGTAGTAGTAGTAGTAGAACAAGACGAAGAAAAAGTAGTATAAGTAGTAGTAGTAGTAGGTGCAGTAGTAGTAGTGGTAGTAGTATCAGTCAGTTCAATCTTCGGAAACTGTGACCTCTTTTTGAAATCAAGGAATGTAAATAATAGCAAGATGGGGGAAGCCAAGCTTCCCTCTTACTGCTACCTAGTGAGCACTGGTGGCACAGCAGGTGATTAGGGGATGCCACAAACCCACTTGAGCCTAGGCAAGATGGATGCCCCCCCCCCCCTCCCCCCGTATGGCTGTCTCAGGCCTGTTACCTAGGAGTACTAAAGATGACAGGTTTTTTTTTTGGGGGGGGGGGGGTTATTTGAAAGGGAACACATATAAGCTAATTTTGAATCTGAATCATTCTGATGGTGCAAATCCGAACATGCCAAAGTGTGACATTTTCCATGCAGCCCCCTAAGGGTATATTCCCTATTTGAATAGAAATAACTCTTTCTTAGCACATTTCCTGAGGCTAATCAATTTTATATGAGTGATAGCTACTCTCATTTTTCTGTTACAACAGGCCAAAGTAACCCTTATATTAGGCATTTCAGAGTAACAGGAAGTGTCCACACTTTATGAGTTATTTTCTCCCTATATAAAATAGATACTTATACCAGGAAATTATGTTCACAATAGGTTGGTATTAACACCTCCGAGGTATTGGCATTAATTAACACTGTCCTACAACTACTACTACTACAACAACTACTACTACCAGTGTCGTATATGTATACATCCCTGCAGTTATAGCTACTACTGCTACTAGGAATAGTGTGAGCTCCATCAAAATATATATTTTCAATGAGATACAAAGGTTTTATTTGTAGTAGTAGTAGTAGTAGTAGTAGTAGTAGTAGTAGCAACATATAACTTGGAAAATGACCATCTTTGGTGCAATTCAATATGGAGAAAATGGTCAAAACATTTCCAGCGTATGTGCAAGCCTATTGGAGTATCTCTAAGATTGTCTCTCATTATTTTTTTGATGATGGCCTAGACATTCACCATTGATCTGATTGTGAGGAAATGGGTAAAGCTTTAGCATGTTAAAATGAGCCTTCAACTTATTGCTACAAGCCACCTGAAACGAAGCATCTACTCAATGCGTATTTATGCTTTAAATACGCCTGTTAAATGGGCAACTGGCTCAGACAGTTGACCAAATGCAATGGGTTCTCATCACCTGAGTTGAAGACTAGGTTAGCACCCAGCCCCTTTCAGTACTCGGCCACTTCCCGTATACAGAAATAACTATTAGGCAACTGGTACTTCCTGGCCATAACCCACTGGGGGGTGCCCAGCATCTAGCCCTGAAAAGCCAAAGTGCATCACGCTGCATGGCCATAGCTTGGGTAAGAGCTGCACAGACGGCTGCCCATGACAACTGAGAACTGCATGTATTCCATACCATTATGATTAACCAACTTTGTAACTGTCTATTATGCATTTGTTGTGAAATCACAGTCAGTAACATTTCTCACAGCAAGGACAGGAAGACCTACCCTATTGACTAACTACTACTACAGCTACTACTACTACTGCTACTACTACTACTCATAAGAAAGTTATTATCATTATCATAAGTAGTAGTAGTAGTAGTAGTAGTAGTAGTAGTAGTAGTCAGTATTAAGTTGGTACTTAAAGTGGAATTTGTTAATAAATTTTACAATTTTCCCCTGTATTTCTAGGTCTTGCTTCAGGTTTATGTTGATATGTTAACACTCACTATTTTGCTGTGAGTATGATAGTTGGATATGTTTGTTTCTGGAATATGAGAGCAGTTGAATTTCATGAAATTTCATGAAAATGGGACATGAGAGCAGTTGAAACCTGACATTTCATGAAAATGGGATAGATTCCTATCCAACCCACCGAAGTTTGGTAATTTTATGCATTTGCACATGCATGTATCTGTTAGAATTTCATGAAAATATAAAGTTTTTTATAAATGGAGTGCAGATTCAGTAAGTTTACTTTTGAGTGTGAAAGGAATATGAGAGCAGTTGAGCTTCTTGAAATTTCATGAAAATGGGATTCTTTGCTAACCTATGGTAGTCTGAAATTTGGTCATTGCATTAAGTTGCAAATGTATATTTCTGTTGAAATTTCATGAAAATGTGAAAAGTTTTTATAAATGGAGCGCAGATTCAGCAAGTTTAGTTTTAAATGTGAAAGGAATATGAGAGCAGGTGAATTTCTTGAAATTTCATGAAAATGGTATAGATTCTTTTCTAACTGATTGTAGTCTGAAATTTTGTCATTGTATGTGGTTACGCATGGATGTTTCTGTTGAAATCTCATGAAAATGTAAAGTTTTTATTAATGGAGTGCAGATTCAGTAAGTTTACTTTTGAGTGTGAAAGGAATATGAGAGCAGTTGAGTTTCTTGAAATTTCATGAAAATGGGATTCTTTTCTAACCTATGGTAGTCTGAAATTTGGTCATTGCGTTAAGTTGCAAATGTATATCTCTGTTGAAATTTCATGAAAATGTGAAGAGTTTTTATAAATCGAGCGCAGATTCAGCAAGTTTAGTTTTAAATGTGAAAGGAATATGAGAGCAGGTGAATTTCTTGAAATTTCATGAAAATGGTATAGATTCTTTTCTAACTGATTGTAGTCTGAAATTTTGTCATTGTATGTGGTTACACATGGATGTTTCTGTTGAAATCTCATGAAAATGTTAAGTTTTTATTAATGGACACAACATACTAAGACATTTGTTAATAAATATCATTTATAAGCATGATTTGTTGTTGTTTTGATGATTTTAGTATCATTTCACCCCGTACTACAGATTTTACCTAAGGTAAGGAACAAAAAAGGAAAAGTGGAATTTCCTTTTTTATTTTGGAAGGCCTTATATATATATATATATATATATATTTATACATAATATATATATATATATATATATATATATATATATATATATATATATATATATATATATATATATATATATATATATATATATATATATATATATATATATATATATATATATATATATATATACATACATATATATATATATATACATACATATATATATATATATATATATATATATATATATATATATATATATATATATATATATATATATATATATATATCTATATCTATATCTATATCTATATCTATCTATCTATATATATATATATATATATATATATATATATATATATATATATATATATATATATATATATATATATATATATATATATATATATATATATATATACATATAAGAGAATGGTATGTGAGTTTGATCAAGAGGACTACTAGATGCTGGTCGGGGTGCAGCATTTGAATGATTGTCATATTTTGATTGTCACGAGCTGCCGGCGACTTGGGAGACAGTGTGTGACAAACGAGCAGCAGTCAGGTTCTGTGATTACACTGGAGCGTGGTGGGAATCTACAATTAGGGGGCACAAATGTTGGATATAATAAGAGGAACGAATGGAAAATAGAATTAGGGGGAATGAAGGGGATGTTGAGATAGGTATACGAAGAGTTATAGCATATACTAGGGTTGATACACGGGGCACATAATCTGGGGTGGGGGGGGGGGGGGAATGAAAGGGTATATAATTAGGGGGTATGGCGGAGTATTGCATTAGAGGAAGGGGATGTAGAATTAACTGAAACGAAGAGGTATAGAATTAGGGGGCATGAAGATGGCATAGAATTAAGGGTAAAGACTTATTCGGAAAGAAGGGTGTATGAAGGAGCCCTTTAGGGAAGTGTATTGATATGGCCTATGGGATTAATAAGTGAATAAACACACCATTTTCCTCATAGTCAAGTCAATTGGGAATATTACCGTGAAGAGTGAGAGACCATATAGTACATAAGTGCCAATAGGCTTTCACACAAGCAGGATATGTTTTGGCAGTTTTTCCATAAAGAATTTCAACAAAACATGGCCACTTCAAACATGAATCGTTGGTATCAAATGTTAGCGGATTCACTTCAAATTTGGCATAGTTATAGCTACAAGTATATCGGACGGTACAATTATACAGTTTTATCAATTTTGACTTTGTTCCAAAGCTATAGAATCTGTAATTTTAAAATAAAACTTTTTCTCATCTTCAACAGCAAATCCGAAAGAAACGATTTTAAAGTCTGAATGGAGTAGAAAAAAAAACAATGACACCATTTCCTTTGTGATCTTTCTTCCACATTTGTGAAACAGATGCTTCCCATGCTATTAAGTATAAGCTCGGTTTGAAAACACTATGCATGCTTTTTCTTCAAAGAGCTTTCACCCAGCTGTGGAAATATTTTGTTGGGATGCTTAATGTATTCCTCGTCAGAATACCTTTCAAGCAATATATACTTTGTTTTGGCTATATTGTCGAATAGAAGCAGGTTAGAGGAAACACTGAGTCAAAGAAAAATTAACACAATGAGCTACCTTAAGAGACAACAGCTAGAGTTATGATTGGTGGATTGGTGTTTTAGAATAATGATATATGTGGTCAGTGGGATCCAGAAAGGTACCCCATAAAGACAGGGGGACACATGGGACGTTAGTATTTAGTCAGACCTGAGAGAGAGAGAGAGAGAGAGAGAGAGAGAGAGAGAGAGAGAGAGAAAGAGAGAGAGAGAGAGTACTCAGACTAACGTCCCGAAGATACAAGGGCAGGGGCCCTACGTATAAAGCTTTACGTAGTGTTTGCCATGTGCTTATGGGTAAAAAGCCCATTGTTCTCCAGCTGCATGCTTAACCACAAGCACCTCGCAAACACTATGTAGAGTTTTATACGTGGGGCCCCTGGCAGGCAATCAGACCGGCGTGTTGAAATTCAGGGGCTAGCTTGATGTGCTCATATTAATCCGAAATCCCTCGTGCATGAAGTTTCACTGAATGAAGCAATTATACGTATTTACTAGCTATGCTTAATCAACGCTGATCCTATGTCATACAGTTGAGATATTAATTCCTGCACCAGTCGACTGGACGCCTGCCAGTGCCTGGTTGTACACATATCCATTGACAACATGCATACAAATAGACCAAGCACATCAATGACCCACGTAGCTTGCGAAATCATAGCCACTTTCAGTTATGAAGTCATCCATGCATCCATGCCCAGGAAACTAGGTGGCAATCAGACGTGTGATCGTGTATTTTGCCCAGACTACCCACGCATTTAGTGCAGGAATGAAATCTGTACTTTAGGCTGAAGGTTTTGGAATTCGTGACTATCCAGTTGTAACTGGTGGAGGAAACGGAAGTACCCGTCGTAAACGACCGCCTATTCCCAAATCACTGGCAACTTACTTACGTCCCGGGCTTGATTCCAACCCGAACAGTGGTGAGAGACAGCTAGTCGTCAGTAGCAACGCCTTGGACCACATGGCCATCAGGGCATGCCCCTGACTAGCTGGTCGTGAGGGGTGGAGGAAACCGAAGTAAACGGTGAAAACTACCGCTTAACCCCAAAGTAATAGATATATTCACAGATGCCTTCTCATGCTTAAACATCTTAAATTAACATCATAAGCATAAAGGTACAATTACACCGTTAATAAAACATAGGCCCAACTAGTTGCTTAGGGCAGCTACCTTACTGCTAATGACATATGGGTACCAATGAGCTATCTATAGAATAAAATGGCCGATGCCAGGGCTTCCATTTCTTGTGTGTTAGGATGTGTTGAAACAGCAATATAATGCTTGTATGAAGGTTGGCAGGGGTGGGAACTTGGGTTTAAGTAGAGAATACCCTAAGAAACGATTTGGGCCTACGTTTTATTCATGGTGTAACTGTCTTTTAACAGAGAGGGTTGTGACTTACTTGTGGTATCCCAGCGATGATTGCCGAACTCCTCCGGACACGGGATCGAGGCTGTGTGTCCCGCGAGAGTTGTGGGCCAGCACGAGACTGTGTTCCACGTGCTGTTGCAGTAGATCTGTCCTTCCTCTACAAGAAACAAACCACAGATAGTGTCAGTGAGAACCATATGTCTATGGCGGCCAATTAGTCCCTGCTCCAGCCACCAGGTGTCGTTAAACACCTCTACCAGTGCTGCCCCCTGGCCCTCTCCGTGCATGTCCGAGCCTGTCTGTTTCAGATAGGAATGCTAGGTATATGAGCTAGGCGTACACGGGAGAGAAGCAAATAGAGTATGCAAAGTTGCTTTTTTACTCTACATTAGTTAATGTAGAAATCGAATCCAATATCATCAATTCCAAAAACCACAAGAGAAAGTCAGATATTTAAGAGAGACTCTTTTTACATTTCAAACGTATTGATATATGTCATGCTCATGGTGTATGGCAATGTAGCTATCCAGAATGGTGCAGATGTTGCGCCGAATAAAGTCTGTTCAGAGTTATACGGAGGAGAACAGGTATACCATATATGGGATGTTACGTCCTTAAGAAGGACATGTACATGATGGATAACAACGATGATTTTTGGAAAAACAGTTCCGCAAAGTTCAAAGATTTCACTTATTTAGTCACTTTGTTTTTTGGATAATGATTCCCTCCAAGCTTGTCGACAATGCTACAACATAGCAAAAATAAATCAGTTCCGCATAATTCAGAGAGAGTTTGCAAGATGCTCTATGTTGTATTATTGATTTAGATCACATCCAAGGTCCACGACAAAGAGTACTATTGATGAGTATAGATAATATTATTTTCGCAAAGGTAAGGAATGCTATTTCTGCCGCAATTCAGCAGTATCCATGATGATCACATTCACGATCGCCTATATTATGTTGAATATAGCCCACTTGCTCTGGTCTATAAGTCAGTATCCATGTCAACCAAGTTCCTACATTAAAAATGCCAAGTCTGATGCCGTCTATGATGTCTGCATCACCACTCTCCTATAAACCAGCTAGCTTTTAGAAATGCGATGATCCAGGTGATAATGAAATAGATAGGCGTCAGTTTATATTCCAACTGTTCCCTCGCTGCTGAGATGACCGGACCGAAGTATGACCGGACCGAAGTATGACCGGACCGGAGTTAAGTGCGACTCCTTGAGGGGCAAGGCGAATTTGGTTCCAAAACAAGACAGCTTGAACAAGTAACCAATCGACGCGAATCGCAACTGTCTGTGTCCTTAATGTGGTACAGTTTCCAGAATGGATAGATACATGAATCACAACTAATGTGTTAAAAAGTCAACTCTTTTCGAGTTCAACTCTTTTCGTATTTGGTGCTATTGTAGCATACGGCTTATAAGCGTACTGAAGACTGGAGCCTGTTTCAAGCATGTCCCTTAAGATGCTATTATAGTGTGTTGAAAAGTCAACTCTTTTTGCGTCAACTCATTTCACCCGTGGTGCTCACTGGAACCTTCGGACTAGCGTGCTGAAGACTAGAGTCTGTTTCTGTATGCCACTGCGTATTTGTAAGCCCTCCAAAGCCACGTTTCGTATGGACAAGTGACGCTTCTAGACCTGCAGTGTCACCTTCATATCCGTAAACTGCGGCTGCCCTTTCTTGTGTGAAGGTATTAAATGGTAAAAGATCACCTTTTAAGGAAACCCCGCCTTCGCTGTTTGCGATGATGGTGCTTGAGTAATGTCCCGCCTGACAAAGCTGTTTCTATATAGCGCAGGGAAGACGCGTCGTCAAGGCTTTATTTATTATAGCAACGTCCCCAGCATGACGGCTGGCGATATATGGGAGTGTTATAACACCGTTCTGCTGTTATTTTCTGAGTACCCTCGAGGCTGCGTGGCCATGTTAATACCTGTTAGTGTATCTTATCAACGCATAGACGGGGGATCAATATCTCTAATATAACAACAGTTGACAGCATTACTACCTTGAGCAAAATTCAGCGTTACGCTAATACTCATTCTTAAGAATGTCACGTAGGCACAACGTAAGAAATCGCTACCGATTGCCTCGATCCATGGCATTTCTCATGTAAATAATTGTTTTGAAGTCATCCAGTTGACAAGTTCCCATTTGGCAGGACTAGCAGGAAATATGAGTATGTAGTTCTAGATTAATGAATATTCCCGAAATTAGTATTGGTGGAAGTATCAGGACACCCGCAATCTCGAAACCAATTAGCGATTTTGATTGGTTTCAGTGCGAGTCTAGCAACAAGCTCGCAGCGCCAAGGGGTGCTGCCGCGAGATCACGTCAAGTCTCGCGATAGTTTGCGTTTGCCACGATGTTGATTCTCCAATGCGAGAAAAACAAAGCCTCTCCTTGCGCAACAAGGAAACTGTGTTGTTGCTGCGAAATCTTTTACCAATGTTTATCATTTTGAGTACAGTGTTTGCATTGTCTAAAAGGGGATACTATGGTGATACAGAGGATGATATTTAGTGATAAGATTCCATACAACTCCGGGAATATGCGTTAGTAGTAGTAGTAGTAGTAGTAGTAGTAGTAGTAGTAGTAGTAGTAGTAGTACAAGTAGTAGTACTGGTAGTAGTACTAGTAGTAGTACTAGTAGTAGCAGCAGCAGCAATAGTAATTATTTGACGATCCCATGTAAGATGAAATGCACACAGACCAGAAAACGTGAAGATATATTTTTCTCTCTATTTCATCAAAATCGTAAAAATGTGCACCTTTTCTCTCCACATTGACCAAATGAGCTAAGTAGATTTCTGTCAACATTTGTTAATAATCGCCCTTGGCATTTATAAGACGTGGGCTTATAGATACACAGATAGATAAATATTAATTTGAGAACTATCAGGACAAGGAAAGGATATAAAGATCTCCAATTTGTGCGCTGGTAAATCTCAATACAGAGTGATAAATCCACGCATGCGCAGAGCGGGTTGCTAAGATGCGTTCCCTTCAAACAGCATAAATCTCACTTTGCCAAATGGCAGGGATGGATGTTAAGAGTCATATCTCCCGTGGTGGGTCTTCAGTACTATTACATCTAATTGAGGATGATATCCTAGGTGACAACGGTCGGGGAACGGTCATAGGAAGCTAGGGAAGAGGCCCCTAGTGACAATGATCTGATCTTAAATCCTTCCAATGATGAGGCTAATTTCATCATAATCACATGGATGCAACGTCTTTTGAAAACTATTTAAACCCCGTCATCTTGGTATTCATTGGATAGGTCAGTGAGTACTCTCAGATGAGTACCCATGTGCCAGGTTTTTAATTACTTTTCAGGCTTTCGCGTCATGTTGTATCGGTCAAATTAGCCACCAGCAGCATACGGGTTATTCCACAGAGCTCATAGATATGGCTTAGGAAGCTCTCTTTACGCGCATAAGGAGTAGATAACGGCGTCTTAGCCCATCTAGACGACACCGCACAACTATTTAGCAGTAGTAGAGTTTCTCATGAATCAGTTAAATTACTCACAGTTCCTCCGCGCTATGCCTGGCTAGCAGTAGTCTTATCAGGGGAAGTTGGAAGTGCTGGGGAGGCGCAATAATACACCGCTTACGAGCGGAACTTATGGCGACACAACATGCCTAGTGCATGCAGATGTTGGGTGTACTAACGCTACGCGGTATCGTAAAATTAAGCTCCAATAAAACGACCATGCCGAGTGATTAAATAAGGCGTCTCTGTCGACTATTATATTGGCTTTAGGCCTATCTTATACATCACGTATAATCCATTAACAAATAAAGGTTTCTGCAATTGCTCTTATCAGATAGTGGATTTTAATAATTCCTCTAGACAGTAACGCGTTCATAGTAGGCAAGTATTCAATCTATTGAGGTAAACTTTGTATTCTTGGAGAAAGACGTGTGGATTGCATCCGTATTGGGAGTGCTCAATTCATAAATGAAATTCCCTTTGTGGCACACATATTGTTAGGAGTGATATCAATTGCGCATGCGCCATAAACAGCTCTAAAAATGCAATCTCTTCGAATTTGTCAACGACAAAAACGACTAAACATTGGAAAATAAGTGCAATTTAAGATAAGGTTGATTCTTGATATATTTCTGTTAATACCATATGGTAGGTGTTGAAGCAGTATATGTTATGTGTATATTCTGGTTTGAGAATAAAGACACATAATACAGAGAGGTATATTGAAATTTACACAGCTTTCACCTTGTTGCTGCTGGTGGCTAATCTGGCAATTACAAAATGATGCAAAAACTCAAACAATGATGGAAACCCTGGCACACGGGTACTCATCTGAGTATACTCAGTGAGAGCTATCCAATGAACTCCAGCATGACAGGGTTTAGATACTTTTCAAAAATATTTTTGTCCGCAGCATGGGAAGGGTTAAATATTGTACCTATGGTCTGTACGTATAATTCTAGCATCAGAATTAAAATGCAGAGCCTGTTGTTGTTCTTATGATAACAACTTGGGATTCGTTCCAACGTTATTGCTTCCCCGGGAGTTACAGGTTAAGAACGTGAGCTAACAGACAACGAAGGAAATTAGTAAAAGTTTGTATTCACTTAGAGAAAACAATTCCTTTTTCAAATAGATAAAAGTAAAGTTAAATAGTACATTCCTATGTTTCTCCACTTTTTTATCATCACAACTACTAACACAGGCGAGAAAACACCAATGAGGGAAAGAAGGAAGCTCGTGAATAAATTATACGTGGCAGCAATAATCACCTTCGTATTACCGTTGAGAAAGGGAGGAATATATACATGTAGGAAATGACATCGGTTTTCAAATAAAACATGCCTTCTGTTCATTATTACATCATTTCTAATCGACCAATATCCTGATGTTCATTGCTTTCCAGCAATACTAACTGCCACTGGCCTCTATTGCACTATCCTTTCTCACTGCAACACTCGAC